>OX451348.1:10216265-10266265 GCA_949629155.1 Myopa testacea | reverse complement strand
CGCGTTCGTCCTGCTTCGCTTCCGTTGTTTTGCTTTGCTTCCTTTTGATTTTCCTTCGCTGCAAACACTTTTGTTGCCGTTTCCTTTGTCTTTGTTTTGTTGTTTTGCTATTTTGTGTTCCGTGTGTCGTGTTTTGTTTTCTGTGTTTTTTATTTCCTCTTGTTTGCTCCATTTCTGTGTCGTCTTGAATGAAAGTCAAAGTAAAAGCTAGAAAACACAAGCAAAGCGCATCAAAACACACAAAAGAAAACGCGGCGAGAATAAGAAAAACGAAACAAAGTGTTGCAGAGCAGAGCAGAGCAAACAAACCCCCAAAAAAAGGAAGACAGCAGCCACACTTTGACAAGCGTCGCTCTCGCAGCGAAAAGCGGCCGGCGGGGGGGAGGGAGGGGGGGGGGGTTGTGAATGCCGGCGCAGTGGGCGAGGAGGGGAGCGAGGGTGTTGCAGAAAAACTGAGCACGACGACGCAATAAAAGGAAAGCCACAAATAAATAGCAACGCATTGAAAAGCGTTTGAAAACTAGGGGAACCACAACGACTTCAGTTGTCGGTTGGGGAGTGTGAGGGGGCGGGGGCGGGGGTGCGACCAGACGAGGTGGCCTAAGTTGAATGCACCCGCAGCTGGTGCCAAAAACTGCTGCAGAAAACTGGCAACGTTGCTGTGGGAATGTCAGCGATGCGTTGTCAGTGCGCGCGCATCGAACGGTGGGAGAGGGGGGGGGGGGCATGTGCAACAGGGGGTGGTGTGTCTACTGGCGAGGGAGGGGGCGGCGATGGACAGGTGCTGAGTGATGATGTTTACTTAACTTCCGCTTCGTGGAAATACGGATCCATTTCCGATTGAAACTCGAAAACTGTGAGTGAAATCAATGAAACTGTGCAAATTAATTGAAGTAATTGATAATTCGGCAGCGAAGAGGCCGAGATTGCGATTTCGATTTAAATTCCAATTTCAATTCAGTTTATTTTCAAAATTCAAACTCAAATGCTTTGATTTCATTTCCTTTTCAATTCGAAAATACGAAATAGTCTAGAATTTTACTTGATTGCACAGTTTAATGTACGATTTCACTTAATTTCCCTCACTTTCTAGAATTTCTAATGGCGGATATTCCGATCTTTGTAAATCTTTTATTTCCTGTTCGGGTTTTCAGTTTCTATTTTATTCGCGAATTCTTCGATTTCATTTGTTCTATTAATTAATTAATTGTTCATCGTTAATCATCAATATTCAATTGATTGACATTTAATAAAAATATTTAAATTTTTTTAATTAATATTTCGTATTATTCGTTATTTTTCTTTTAATTGGTATATGCTTAATTATATGCTTAATTATATGATTTATTTATATGCTAATCTACTCTTTCTTAAGTATTTCAATATAACTAAATACAAATGAATTTAAGTATCAACAGAAAGGTTTATAAAAGTGTAGATTCTCTATTAATTTGAAGTACTATTTATGTACTATCCTATTATTTCAAGATTCAATAATACTGTTAAATTTTTCTCTGAATTTATATTAATTTTTAAATCTTAAAATCTTTAGTATTCAATTTTAAAATTCAGCCTTA
Source organism: Myopa testacea (assembly GCA_949629155.1). Classification (NCBI taxonomy): domain Eukaryota; kingdom Metazoa; phylum Arthropoda; class Insecta; order Diptera; family Conopidae; genus Myopa; species Myopa testacea. The sequence continues at coordinate 10,264,688 of OX451348.1, read as the reverse complement.
AAAATTAAGGTCTTCCCTTTCGCGTTTGAAGTTGGTTTTTAAATAGTTTTTTACTTTATTTTTCTATATAATTTTAAATCATATTTATTGTATATTTTCTTCATTACTTATAATGTAGTTGGTTTATATACGTTTTCTTTTATTTTCGCTTTGAATACATATTTAATAGTACGAATTTTAAATACTTCTTTGATCGAAATTTGGCAACTACGCATTCAGTTTCTCCCATCTTCGCTCTTAACCACTCAATCACTACACCCTCCCGCCCCCTCCATGCCGCTGCCCTTGCCCGCAACCAGGCTCTCTCTCTCTCACTCAGGCTTTTTTTTGCTTGTCCCCTCCACCGAACTGAGCGACGCATGTGCTTAAAGGAGGCGCGTGTGTGTGCGTGTCTCTCTCTCTCGCCATCCTCTTCCCCCCGCCCCCCACTACTACTAACACAAGTTACCGCTTCATAAATCCGCACACAATAAAAGCGAGAGCAGCGATGAGAGCCGCAAAGATAACTCCCACGCATACCAACCCTCAAAAGTGAACACAGTGTTCTCGGTATCTCTTCTCTCCGTGTCTATCTCTCTCTCGCTCTCCGAGTATGTGTTTGTTGGCTGTTGGAGATGAACGATTGGCCTCGGCCTTCGTTGGGGCCGGGGGGTTCGTTGGGGCAGCCGAGGCAACTACTTTTTTTCGATGATACAGTTTACGAGCTCAAAGCTCCAACTAGCATTATCTGTGTGTGTGTGTGTGTGTGTGTGTGTGTGCTAGTGGCTGTGTGAGTGGAGAGAGCTACTGCTGAGAGAGAGAGAGAGAGAGAGAGAGAGAGATAAAGAGAATAAATGTTTTAAATAAGTTTATATTTGTATTTGCAAATTTATTGTGTTGCTCGTGTAAAAAGCCGGTTTTAGCACGAATTTTGTTGATTTTTAGAATTTCTTCACCTACACAGCGCCGAAAAGCGAAACGGAAAGATGACAAAGCAAAGTAAAGGTGAAGAAAACGAGCACCAAGAAGAAGGGGAGAAGCAGAAGCAAACGATGAATAAACGCAAGAAGTATTCGAGTGTATAATAAAATACGATTGCGAAGTGAAAAAGTTGATGATGACGACGGCGACTTGCGTTGGTAGCCCAAATTAAAACCCGAGCCGAGCGCACGGCCGAGCGTCATTTTGGGAGCCCAACTCGGTTGCCCCTCTCTTCGATGGGTTGCGATGGCTTCATGGGTTGTTCTGTCCCCCGTTTCTCCCTCCTCGTTCGAACCCCTTGTACTCCCCCTCTGTGCACCATCCCCGCAGCACATTCATTGCTCTCCACACTCCACATGATTGCAGAGCGTCGACGGCGATGACAACGAATGCTGTCCGTCTATCGTCCGAACACACGAAGTCTCTCTGTCGTATTATTAACGATTTGCGGCTTCGTTGAAATTTCAACGATTACTTTAAGTGTTGCTGTTGTTGTTTCAGTCATTGTGTGTTGTTGTTGTTGTTGTTGTTCGTATTATTGTAGCTGTTGTTGTTGCGTTTGTTGGGGTTTTATAGCTATTTTTATGGCCTGTTTATATTTCAAATACACATGAAGAATGAAAACGAATGCTTAATACTCTATACTCACTCATACATATACATATGTATAAAGAGTGTGTATAAATACATGTGTGTGTGTGTTTGATTATAGTATATACTCGTATGTATGTGTATATTCTATTCACTGTCCCTGTAGTTGTTAATGCTGTTATTGTAGTTGTTGTTGTTGTTGTTGTTATTGTAGTTGTTGTTGTTGTTGTAGCATTTGCGGAATGGAAAATTACTAAAACAGCGCACACAAAAAAAAACCATTTAATCACTGTTGTTGCAGTTGTTGTTGTTGTTGTTATTTATTTCAATTGCTTTGTATAAAGTTTCATTTGTATTCTTCTTTCTTTGTTGGTTCTGTTCTCCGTTTTTCGTTAATTGCAAGCAGTATAAAATTCCCAATAACAATAAAAACAACAACAATTCTCGAAAATCTCCTTCCAAATAAATACACAATAAATATTATAAATATTTAGTTAGTTGCAGGCTGTTCATCAAAACAAAGCGTCGTGTCTTTTCTTCACTTCCTCTCTCTGTGCTTCTGTGCTTCTTATTCTCTTCTACTCCGCACTTCTTCTCGTAAATACACAATTCTTGCTTATTTTTGCTTATTATCGGTAGTATTTTTTATTTGTTTTTAGCCCCCCCTTAATTATAATTGTATTTACATTTCTGCTTCTTAATTTCTGTCACATTTCCATTTCGTTTCCATTTGCTCGCTTTTATCTCAACACTTTTTCCCAAACATTAAATAATGCCCCCTTCCCTCCCCCTCCCCCCACCACCACCCATCCTCCCTGCCATGACGACGCTGCCGTGCGAAGGCGAGTCGAGCAGCTGTTTTAAAATTTTTGCTGCTTCATTTATTTTAGCTTCTTATTAGAAAAGGTCAGTAATTTTTCGATGTATTTGTTGTTGCTGTTGTTGTTGTTGTTGTTGTTGTTGTCATTCTAGTTGCTTTTATTATTTGTGCATAAATCAGTTGATTAAAAAAAAAAGCAGATCTTTTTAAGAATAACATTTATTTTTTTTAATTCCTTTCTTGTGATTCTTTTAATTGGCTGTATTGTGTGATCGTGTGTGTGTGTGTTAATTAACATGGTGAAGTAGTGGTAGTGGTGGTATTTGTTGTTGTTGTTGTTTTCTTGGCATCTAATTCAAATGCTGATGTTTTGTGCTGTTCTGAAGCGGCAACACGTGCTGCTGTACTTCTGACAGCTGAAGTGATTAATTGAAATATTTTTGGCATTCGTTGATCAGTTTCTGGCCGAGTATATTCTCGAGCTTCGATTGTTCCGCTAACACTAACATTTAAAGCGCAGTATTTTAGTTCAAGCACTTCAACGACTACTTTTTCGAGGGTTTGCGTCCCAGCTAAATATCGAAGTTGGTCTTCTTTTTGGCTCAACGTTGTACCAGAGTTCAGTCAAAAGTCAAGATCAAGTTTGAAATCAAATCAAGAGCAGTTAAGTCGAAACGCACATCAAAATTCAATTCAAAAGTCAAAAAGTGAGTCAAGTCAAGAGTCAAGCCAAAAGCTGTGTCGCAACTCAAGTCGAATTCGAATGAAGTCGTTCCGAATCATATCCGAATTCATGTCATAAGTCCGAAAACAAGTCAGTCGTCGATGAACCCGAAGTATGTCACGAATCAAACCCGAAGTATGTCACAAATCAAACCCGAAGTAATGTCAAGACGAGAGTCCAGTCAAGTCGATGGCTGGGTCCGAAGTTGATTCGAACCGCGGATTGGTGCCCAAGTCAATAGCTTCAAAATGAAGTCAGAATCAAGGACCCAACTAAAAAGTGTCTCGGCTCAAAAGGCTTCTTAAGGTTACTTCATTGATTCATCTATTTGAGGTGATTCCTTGTTCCGTTAGGAGTGTAACGAAACCCGGATTCATTGCGGCCCTCTTTTCATCGAACTTCTCATCGCTCGTGATTCACTCTTGCATAGGACAAGTCGTGGAATGGGACCGACTTGACCCCCGACATGCTCTTCGGTGGTACGGTTTAACGATCAGGGAAGAGTAACCTTTGCGGTTCCTGTGCTCACCACTAAAAGTGAGAAGCAGCCGCCACTGAAACCGTGCCAAATCTGAGACCGATTTGCACTCAACTGAACGCAAAAAGTTGACTTAATTAGCATTTGAAACTGTAGCTGAAGCAGACGCTGATGGCTGCCTGAAATGGGTTCGTATTAGAAGTAAGACAACAACAACAACAACAACAACAACAACAATAATAATAAGCAGAACAAAGATATGCATGAGTGCTAAAAATAATATGAGTTTCGTTGCCCGAGATGTGAACACTGAAAAAGCACACACACACACACACACACACACACACACACATGCACACATGCACAGTGTAGATACAGAGATACGCAGATACTTTTTGTACAGCTACAGATACGTTTGAGGAGCAGGGGGGGAGGGGGGGGGGCAGGGGGCAGCCAAGCAGCAGCAGCAAAATCCGAATATTTTTGGACGAACTTTAGTGAAAACATACCGGCAAAGAGCCGGCAAACAATCAAAAAGTTCGCAAAAGAGGGGGTTCCTCATGTGCGGAAACGAAGGGTGCTCCGAAGGGAAGGGGGAGGGGGGGGGAGAGTGGAAGGGGCCGGCGGTGGAAGAACGCTGGGGAGAGCAGCGTTTGTTGGCGCTTCTCTCTCACAACGAGCGAGTGAGAGAGCGAGTGAGACTAAGAGAGAGAGAGAGAGAGAGAGAAAGAGCAGAACAGAGGTGGAGAGAGAGAGAGAGAGAGAGAGAGCGAGAGTGTGAGTGTGAGTGAGGATGCTCGCCGTGCAGACACTCGAGAGCGGCGAGTGTCTCTCGGATACACACACGTAGTCGCTGTGTAGAGACTTTTCTGTGGTTCGCTGCCGATGGATCTGCCACTTTTTTTAATTGTTTTTCAAGCCCAACAGCACGGAGTCCGAAAAAACCACAAACAACACGACGCTCGCTTTGTATCTGCGCTTTTTTGACAAAGTATCTCATGCAGCGTATGCACTCACTTGCTGTAGCTGCAGGGTTCGTTCGATCCTACGTCCCTGTCCATCCCTCCGTCCACCAGTACGACTGTAGGTGTGTCTGTGTGTTTGTGTAGCTGTGTGTGTGTGTGCAATTTTGCACTTTTTGTAGTTCTTCGTTGTTGTTACTATTGTTGTTGTTGTTGTTGTTGTTGTTGTTGTTGTTCTAGTTGTTGGGGGCATTTTTGGTGTGCCCGTTTCGTCGTCGTCGTCGTCGTCGTTGTCATTTAGTGCGTTGCTTACATTTAAGCCGTTCGGAAGGGCTGCCAAAACGCGCGCTACGCCAAAAACAAAAACACAACTATAACATTTTTTTTTTCGTTTTTTAAGGTTTGTTTGATTTCGGCGCGCATTCGGCTGATACACAACAAGAACACACACACACACGCACACATACACGTACACACATACACACACATAACAAGTACACATACAAGCAGCAACAACAACACAGTCACACACACACACACTCTACGCTCAGCCAGCACACTCAGCTAACGAGCACCAACAAATTTTGGGCTGGTCTTGAAGTTGTGCCAAAAAAGGCAGCCGAACAAGAAGAAGAAAAAAGACCCAACAAAAACTTGATTACGCTTCTTTTTTTGTTCTCGTTTCTGGCGTATTATTTAAAAGTGTACGTCGGTGTGGCGCGGGCCTGCTTCTGTGTGTCTGTGTACATGTCCATGTGTCCGTGTATGTGTCCATCGTGTGTATCTGTAGCTGGCTCTGTGCACGCGTTCGCTTCGTTCGTGCTTCTTTGTTTGCGTTTTGCTGCTTTTTTTCGGGTATTCTTTTTTCCTTTTCTCTGTGTTCTCGGTGTTGTTGTTGCCGTTTGCATTGCTTTCGTTGTTGTCAGTGTTGCTGCTTCGGCGCTCGTTTCTGCGCTCGGCTTCGCTGGCGCGCGTCGTGCTGGCGTCGTCATCGCCGTCGTCGTCGTCGTCGGCGATTTCGTGGGTTCTTGAGTGCATCGCCAAGATTTTTGCTCATATTCAACTTTTTGGCCGTTTTCGGTGCGTTTCGTGGTCGCGCTTCGCATTCTCATTCATTCAGTTTCCAAGAAGATTTTCTTTTTTTCAGTTCGGCTCAAGTGTTTGTTGGCTGCTTTTTTGTGCTTTCTTTGCTTTTTCTGCACAGTTTTTCGACTTTCGTATTTTTTGTTAGTCTTTTCAGCGACTTCTTAATTTTTGTATCGATGGCGAGCTTTTCTTTTGACTCGCTTTTTTCGCTTTCTTGACGCGGCGCGACGATGGTTGGCGGCGGGTGCGGCGGGCGGGCGATCGCTGTTATCTTGCGCCACAGAAGAAACTGCGAACTGCATGCATTTTATTACATTTTCGGCGATTTCTCAAAAGTGCCCGAGAATTTCATAATCAGCGCGGCGGCTGGGAAAAGATGCTGGATTCACGTCAGCAGCGAAGAGTAGGAAAACATCGATTTTTCGGTTTCGGTTCGGTACATTTTTCGCGTCGCCGCTGGTCGAAGTGCTGCTTATCAGTTATGAGTTGCTTTTGCAGCAGCAGCGTCAGCAACAACAACAACAACAGCAGCCACTAACGACGGCGTAAAATAGTTTTACGGCAAACTGTGTTACGCGGCGAGCGTGCAAAACGCAATCATTTTGCAACACTAGCGATTTACTAACGATTTTCGTGTGTTCGCCAACAACAATGGCAACAACAACAACAACGCCGGCGCTGACAACAGCACAAAACCGGCGAAATTAATTGCTAACTCGATGTTGTTGTTGTTATTGTTGCTGATTATGAAATACAATTGATTAGTTGATTAGTTGAGAAGGGAGCGAAAACGAAAACGCGAAAGAAGAGCAGAGAAGAGAAGGAAAGAGAAATAAAGTGTAGCTGAATTTATTGCACTGTTGAGATTTTCCGGAAATTCTGGGGTGGGAGTGGAACAAACAGTAGAGTGGAGAAACAGATATAAATAAGCAACAAAAAAAAAAAAAAAAAAAAAAAAAATTAAAAAAAAAATCAAGATTAGAAAAGTTAGAAAAGTTTAAATATATATAAAAACGAATCGAATCATTCAAATAAATGTAGTCACTTTCTTGGGGATTTATTATCATCAAAATCATCTCAAAATAACGATGTATCTCAGCTTACATGGTGTATAGTGTATGTTTCAGGTACTTTCACTGTATTTCAAACGCCACAATCGACAATCGGATCCAACTGCACGGGTTTTATGGGTAGACACTCGAAATGCAGCCATCAGAGGGCATCCTCTAAATGGGGACAAAGTGCAGATCTGAGGCTCCTCGTAGTGTTCCTCGATCCGCCAAAAGATTCAGCTACTCTTCGCCCCTTTTTTCTGTCCTTCTCCCGTGTCTGCCTCCCTGTGGCACCTCCTCCTATCGCGTGCTCCAATCGATACCCCAGCACCGCTATACTCCCCCCGCTCGGCGAAGTGCCCCACCTCCATCTCGGAAAATCGGCGCCATCCAACTTTTTGGATACCTTCGCATCGTGTTTTCGTAGTCTTCTGTTTTTCGGGTGTGTTTTCGTTTTTTTCTCGTCTTTCGTTTCGGAATTTTAGAATTTTTGTTTTTCGATTTTTCGATTTTTCGGCTGTTTTAATTTTTCTATTGTTTTGTCTGCTTTTTGTTGGGGTCGCTTGTTTGCCGTGCGTTCGTGCGTTTTTCTTTTCTTCATTTCGTTGTTTAGGTTTCGGTTCTTTTAGTTGTTGTTGTTGTTGGCGTTCTTTTTTTTTTTTTTTTTTTTTACATTCGTCGCGCGTCGCGCGTTGTTTTGAACTTGAATTTTGTTGTGTTCATGTTTTATCAGGCTGAATTTGTTGTTGTTTCGTTTTAGATTTTTGACACAAAGTTTTGGGGAAACTTTCGCCGCTTTTTCAAGTTCAAAGTTTTTTGTTTCTAGTTGAGTTTGTGCATGTGTGTGTATGTGTGTGCGTGTGTGTCTGTGTGCTTCCAGGCATTATTTACAATCTTAGCTAAAAATGATTTCTATTAAAGTTGCGTTTTTCCTGTGAAAGTGAACTTAAAACTGATTTCCTTCGATTTCACTTTTCACACTGAATAACTATAAATTCTAACGAATCAATAAACGAAAGAAACGTAAATGAATACGGCCAAAGTAACGGCATTAAAAGAGAAATAATAAAAAAAACAAAAAAAAAAATCAAAAACATTCAAAATTATTTTTAAATTACAAATAAAGAGTTTGAAACTTTACTTATATCAAAATTACACAAAAAAACAAGAAAAAAAAAGAAAAAAAAATAAAGGTTCAAATAAAACTTAAAATGAAATAAAAGTGAAAATCAATAAAAATAATTAAAAAAATATATCACTAAATTTTAAAAACTTTGGGAAATTTTAACAATTATTTGCATAAAAAATTCCAAAATTATTATTAATTCTAATTTTTCTTATTCGTATTATTAAAAATGTGTTATTCTTTTTATTATTATAAAAAAAAAAAAAAAAATTGAAGAATTTTAATTGAATTTTATAGTGACTTAAAAAATTTATTAAAGACATGTAATGTGAGTAATTTTGGAGCCAAATCTGTTCTTTTCTGTGGTTCATTTAAGAAAAATATTTGCAATTGAAAGAGGGCAGGAAATATTTTTTTTTTTTTTTCCGCGATTTATCTCAGATTATCCTCTGCTTAACATTTTGAAGTACGTGTGTATTAATTTATTATTATGATGATAATAATATAACGAAATCTTTTCGGGAATTCCACAGAAACCGCGCTTTTTTAAACTATTTTTTTTTAAACTAATTTAAATGGAAACTCCCATTTTTTTTTATAATAAGCAGCGGCTCTTGAATGAGTGTTGATTATGAATTGAACTCGGCTTTAATTGAGTGCTTCTTTTTATGGTTATTTAATTGTTATTTAAGCACTTTTTAAGTGTGTTAATTCGACTTTCATTCATAAAAAACACGTATATCGTTATTATTGCGAATTTAATGCATATTTTTACTTCATCGATTTTCGTTTTCATTCATCATTTCATTGTTGAAAACACTTCAACTTTGATCTTTGATTCAATTCTAATTCTCGATGCTTTCTATTCGAATCCGTTTCGTTGCTGAATTCTTTCGCATTTATTCTGGAATTATTTGCAGTGCAAAAACACGTGTGAGTTGTTTTTATGGTCGCAATTCTTTTAATGATTCAAAAAGCGACATAAAAAACGATCACCAAAAAAATTTTAACGACTCGTAGAAGTTTTCGCTCAACTCAAAGACTTGTTTTAGTCGCATTTTTGTTCCTGTCGACGGCGAAAACATCGAGCAGTAAAACTTAATGCAGAATTCATGCGAATGCGTTCCTTAAAATTTAATTTAATTTCAAAATTAAAATATATCATTATTTAACTAAATTATGACGACAAAAGGCGAGCATTTATGAAATTCATTTATGAATAAAATAAGTAAGAAACTAATTAATGCAATAATAAACCAAATACGAATAAAAATTGAAACACGATTAAGAATAATAACAGCAATTATAATTATGATGATAATAATTGTAATAATTTTTGTATTATAACATAACAAAGTAATTTTTTTTTTTTTTTTTTTTTTAACTACACTCAATTTATTAACACTAAAATAAATACCATATGTTAATTATCTTTATTCGTTTCTGTAACTTTCAAATTTTTTCCTTCTTGTTTTTTTGCAGAATTTGAAACGTTTTTATTTTGCTTACTATTTTCAAATATATTTTAAACAAAGATCAATAATAATGAAGTTGCTTTGTTTTCTCTCTTTTCAGGTGCTTTTTGACTGTTTGGAACATTTTTAATAATTACGTTGAAACGTTGTTGAACTCTTAACTTAATCACTTAATTTAATTTACATCAAAGGAACAAAAAAAAAGCGAAAAAGCAAAAGAAAAGAAATGTTTATTTTATTTCAGTTTTTCTAAGGGACAAACTTCGGTGCAATAAAGTGTTTAATTTTTATTTGAAGTTAACAAAATCGAATAAGTTGTACATATTTATTTAAACTTCACGAATACGAAAGTCTTTAATTTGATTTTTACGCAAAAATAAAATAACAAAAAAAAACATTTTCATTTTCGTTACGCAAAATTTACAACAAAAAAATAAGCAAAATCATAAAAACCACCACCACAACAACAGCAACAACAGCAACAACAACAATAGCAACAAAATTAAGCAACTCAATAGTTTCGGATACAGCAACAACAACAACAACAATAACAACAATAACAATAACAACAGCAACAGCAACAGCAACAATAACCACAATAATAAAAAAACAACCAACAAAGAAATAGCAACAACAACAACAACAACAAAGCACCAACCAATAAAATAATAACAACAACAACAAAAATATAATTAACAGAAATAGTAAATAATACAACAACAATAAAAAACAACAACAACTTTTCGGTCCCTCAAGAATCATAAAAAAAAAATTCAACTCAAAAATTACGAATGCAGTAAAATAATAAAATAAAAGCAAACGCAAACGCAAACGCAAACGCAAAACCAACAACAGAAACAGGAACAGCAGCAAAAACCATAAAAACAACAACAACAACAACAACAGAAACAAAAACCAACAGCAGCAAAAAAAAAATAGCCAAAATTTTCTTTAAATTCAAAAAAAAAATAAAAACGTAAAAATTCCAAAAATTGCGCAAAAATTAAACATTTTTTTCATTTCTTATGAACATTTTGTCGTGTTTGAAGTTTTAATTATGTTCAATTAAGAAAACGTTTCGACAAAAAAGTGAGAACAAACACAAAACCAAAAACAAAGACAAAGACAAAAGTTAAAACATCCGAAAAGCAAAGCAAAAAGTTTTTAAAGCACCAAAAAAAAAAAAAAAAACAAAAGAAAACACAAAAACAGTTTTTGAACAACTTCTGAAGGGAAAGAGAAAAAAATGTGCAAAAATCATTCAGAGATTTGAGAAGACGAAGAAGAAGAAGAAGAAGATTTTTCGAAAGTAATTTTTTTGCAAAAAAACAAACAAACAAAAAAAATATTCGTGAATTCAGAACAAAAATTTTAGGAAAGAAAAGAAAAAATTCCCATTTTGATAAAAAGTTCCAAAATATTATCTGAAGAAAAAAAAAAAAATAAAATAAACAAAAATGTGTGTGTGTGAGAATTTTTGATAAAGAGAAATTCAAATAAGAAAAGAAATTTGGTAATCAATTTTTGGGAAAAATTTTTGAACATAAGCGAGCGATTTGCTTGTTGAACAGAGAAAAAAAAGGAGACAAACGAAGGGACATCGTTTAAAGAGGAGGAAGAAGAAGACGCAGAAGGAGAAGAAGCATTTTACTGCATAAAAAGTAACTAAAAAAAATTTAATATTCTAACATAAACTAAAAGAGTCGTTTTTTAACGACGAAAGACGAACGGGACACGATTGCAGCCAGAAGAAAAAACGAAAAACCCCGAAAAATTTATGGTGAGTACGTATTTAAAAAGAAAAAATCGTTAAAAGCCATGAAAGAACTCATAATAATAAAAAGATTTATAAAATTCAAGAAACAACGGATTTAAAATGATAAATAAATAAAGCAATAATTCTAAGTTTACATGAAATAGTGGAATAAAGAATAAATTACATAATACATAAATTAAATAATATTAATTAGTATTTAGTAATGAAAATAAAATAAGATTAAGTAAATAAAATAAAAATAAAATAAGAGCAAACAAATTTAAAGTAAATTAAAATATGAATAAAATATTGTACAAAAATATACAAAAGCACAAAATATATTATAATAAAATAAAATACATAATAATAAACGCATTAAATTAAACTAAATAATCGCAGAAAAAGTAATACTAAACGAAATGCAAATAAAGTGAAATTAAGAAGAAACTATAACAATTATAAAAAATATAAAAAAAAACATTTGAATACGTATATACAAAGCATCGTGGAATACATTTTAAATGATTAAATAATAAGCCAGTGAATAAACAAATAAATTAAAAAAATAAACACGAGTACAAGTCATTAAATATTGAAGATAGAAGATACTATAATTAAAATAATTCATCTTAATTTATTAATATTTCACTTAATATACATATAATAATAACTAATTTACTATTAAGTAATAATTAATTATTAATTAAAAGCATTTGTAGTTGTAAAAAATATCGGAACGATGTATGTAATATAAAATAAAATAAAATAAAATAAAATAAAATCAAATAAAATAAAAGAAAATAAAATTAAATAAAATAAAATAAAATAAAACAAAATAAAATCAAATAAAATAAAATAAAATAAAATAAAATAAAAGAAAATAAAATTAAATAGAATGAAATGAAATTAAATGAAATAAAATAAAAGAAAGAAAAATAAAATGAAATAAAATTAAAATGAAATGAAATGAAATGAAATAAAATAAAGTAAAATAAAATAAAATAAAATAAATAAAATAAAATAAAATAAAATAAAATAAAATAAAATAAAATAAAATAGAATGAACTAAAATTAAATGAAATAAAATTAAAATTAAAATTAAATGAAATTAAATTAAATGAAATAAAATTAAATGAAATAAAATAAAATAAAATAAAATAAAATAAAATAAAATAAAATAAAATAAAATAAAATCAAATAAAATAAAATAAAATAAAATAAAATAAAATAAAATAAAATAAAATAAAATAAAATAAAAGAAAATAAAATTAAATAGAATGAAATGAAATTAAATGAAATAAAATAAAAGAAAGGAAAATAAAATGAAATAAAATTAAAATGAAATGAAATGAAATGAAATAAAATAAAGTAAAATAAAATAAAATAAAATAAATAAAATAAAAGAAAATAAAATTAAATAGAGTGAAATGAAATTAAATGAAATAAAATAAAAGAAAGGAAAATTAAATGAAATAAAATTAAAATTAAAATTAAATAGAATGAAATGAAATTAAATGAAATAAAATAAAAGAAAGGAAAATAAAATGAAATAAAATTAAATGAAATAAAATTAAAATTAAAATTAAATGAAATTAAATTAAATGAAATAAAATTAAATGAAATAAAATAAAATAAAATAAAATAAAATAAAATAAAATAAAATAAAATCAAATCAAATCAAATTGTATTTGTATTTTTTGTATTTATTTTCACATCAGCTTTTGTACAAAAAGTTTAATAAAATTAAATAGAATGAAATGAAATTAAATGAAATAAAATAAAATAAAAGAAAGGGAAATAAAATGAAATAAAATTAAATGAAATAAAATTAAAATTAAATGAAATGAATTGAAATAAAATTAAAGAAAAGAAATTAAAATAAAATTAAATAGAATGAAATGAAATTAAATGAAATAAAATAAAAGAAAGGAAAATAAAATTAAATAAAATTAAATGAAATAAAATTAAAATTAAAATTAAAATTAAATGAAATGAAATGAAATAAAATTAAAGAAAGGAAAATAAAATAAAATTTAATAAAATAGAATATCTGAAGTATTTAATATTTATTTATTATAAAACATTACTTAATATGTATATGTATATGTATATGTATGTACTTTTAAATATATGATGTAACATGATATTTTATACTAGAACTTTTGTAAATTAATTATGACTGAGTTTCTCGATAAAAAAGTCTTTCCACAATCGTCTTGAACTATTCTAAAGCAGTTTCAAATACTTCATTATTAATGCAAATTCTAATCGTCATCAATTACCGAAAATTTCATGAAAGCATTCAAAGTATTCATGTGAGTTACGATATTTGATATACGATACGGTATTTGAAATGTTTAAATATTGTATTATTGGGTTTTAATTTTAATCGATTCACGATTTTTTCGACCAAATCAAATTCTTTTCGCCGTGGTTATTATGCAACAGCAACAACAACAACAACAACAATCAAGCCTCATCATCATTATCATTTTATGTAAGCTTTTTTTACGAATCGTCCTCCTCCTCGATGCCGCCACCCATTTTAATGACCACACCTTCGAGAGGCGAATTCAACAACAACAACAACAACAACACCAGAGATGCAGTAAAAATTAATTATCAATAAAAAGAGGAAATCAAAAGAGAATATCAGGGATGGGCGGATGGGGGGCATGAGGTGTGGGGGTGTGGTTTGGCGTGGTTGGAAGGGTTGTTTGTAAAGTGGAAGAGGTGGTTAGAGAGTGCAATGCGAGGGTCGCGGGGGGAGGTGGGGATGCGTGATGGTATTCCTGATAAAAAAAAGTTTCCCATTTTTGCAATTCAATAAATAAGCGCACGAAAAGTACAGTCAACTCAGTGAAACGCACTGACAATGAGAAGAGCCGCAGCCGCTGTACCGACAACAACAACAACAACCACAACAACACACAGAAAAGGACACGACTGAATATTTTATTGCACGAACCACGTCGCAGCATCCTTTCGAAAGTATTGAATATAGTACAGGGTTGGGGCCGTTTTTTTGGTATTCATGTGGAGGGCTTCATTGACCAGAGTGACCAGCTGCATGTTGCACACGAACCACGAACCACGAACCGCGAACCGCGAACCTCGTCGCCGACCCCAGTTAATGAGACACACAGCGAGTGCGTGCGAATGTGAAGCGAGTGACGCTGCGAGCGAATGACACAGCGAGGTTCAATTTTCGGCAGCTACTCATGCCAGGCGAGCAGAAGCCTGGCAACGCTAGCAACCACACAGACACACACTCAAACACACACACACACAGATATTCACATGAATACTCACTAAAAATCTGGCAGCATCATTAAAACAACTCAAATCAACATCAAAAGCGTGAATTCTTAATTCGCCGTTTGCCGCAATGTTGAGGTTGTGGACTCAGGGACCGAGGGAGCCGGGGATCGGGTACCACAGGCAGGAATCCGGGTTTCCCAAAGGCTTGTGAAGTACAATTTTGTCATTTAGCTGCAGTGAGTTTTTTGTGTTTTTTTATACTTTGCATTTTAACTACGAGTTGCTTACAATTACTCCCCCCCACCCCCTGTTCTCCCCTCATTTTGCATTCTTAATTAGTTTAAGGTTCTTCTTGTGAAGCGTCTTTCTTTATGTTGTGTGCTTCTCTCGACTCTGTTCATTTTATAGCCACCCTGTGAAAGTCTTTGTTTGTGTTTTAATGGGTTTCTTCCTCAATTTTCTGTGTCGCTGAATTTATTATCTATTCATGTACATTTAGTTGTTTATCTGTGAATTCATCTTCGCTTTATTTCTCTTCAACTTTAATTTCTTAGTACTGGAATTTGTGTGTCTTCTTTCTGCAACACCTGCAACCTGGTCACTCCGAAGCCAGGTAAAAATGTCGCTTCTCTCCGCAATCGCTCGTTGTTATGTATAAGCGATGTAAGTGGGTTGTCGTTACTCGCCCGACCCGAGTCACCAACTACAACAACAACAACAACAACCGAAGCCAAGGCCATCGTGCTCACTCCTCCGACGAGAGCCTCCCTCAGTTCGGTTTGGGTTGAGGCAGGGTTGGTGCCGGGTTGAGGCAGGGTTGGTGCCGGGTTGAGGCAGGGTTGATGCCGGGTTGAGGCAGGGTTGATGCTGGGTTGAGGCAGGGTTGGTGCCGGGTTGAGGCAGGGTTGATGCCGGGTTGAGGCAGGGTTGATGCCGGGTTGAGGCAGGGTTGGTGCCGGGTTGAGGCAGGGTTTGACAACAGTCCACTTGCGATGGTGCGTGCAGACTGGTCCCCATGTGAGAGGACGGGAGATATAATTTCGCTCTGCGCCAGCTGAGGATGTGGTGTGGGTACAATAAAGTATCTGTGTGTGTATTCAGCAGTGTATCCATGGGATCTCGATACGAGCAACTGTGGTGGTATACTTACTGTGGTCGAAGTCATGGGCAATGCGTTGAAATTCATATTTCATCCTTTGTTATATCGTAATAATGCACTTTTTAATGCACTTTTTAATGCACTTTTAATATAGTTTTATTTAACTTTTAATGTAATTTAATTTAATTTAGTTTCGTTTATTTAATTCTAGTTGCTGTAACAGTTTAATGTGTGTGCTTTTTTTATAATATGTGTGGTATTGTCAGCGAAGAGAGAGAGAGCGAGAGAGAGAGAGAGAGCGAGAGAGAGAGAGAGAACGAGAGAGAATTAAGCTTAATTACTCTCTCGTAACTTGCACAGTACTTTTCTCAAATAGTATCACTGTATCTCTGAGTATTTTCCGTTAGTAAAGATAAACAGCAACTTAATTATTATTGTTTTTATGTTTTAATCTTTTGAAATGTATTTACTCTATATATTTACTACTTTAGAAAAAATGGGTGTGGCCCGCCCTTTTATATAATCATCTTATGAACGATTTTCGCACGTAGATTTGTTTTTGGCAGTTAGTTACGGCGAATAACTGAATAACTTTGAATTTAAGAGCTGTCATTTACACTTATCCGAAGAGAGGTGTGGTCCGCCCACTTTTCCATATCTCCAGATTATCTTTCTGGTTTGTGCTATTTTTGATATATTGTCTAAAAAGGTTTCTTCAAATGCGTTCTTTTCTAGGATATTTTAATGTGTTCCTTCCTTGATAATGCATAGAAAGAGGCGTGGCAGATACAAAACAGATGAACTTCACTGTATTTTAGAAGGCCGATATCCAGAGAATTGCAAACAATATTAGACATAAAGTGGTATTTGAGGGAGAGATGGTGGGGTGTATGAATCCCCGTTTATTGAAGTCGAAACAAATTGCGGTAAGCTGCTAGTGGGGATGGTCTACCTTCACCGGGGTGACGACGGACCTCCTTTTGACTCTATTTGTGACTTAGTAGTCAGCTACCCCAATATCATTATCATGGAAGACTTCAATAACAATTTCAACCGCATTCTTAGCACTTCATCCTTCCTGGAAAAATGCCGAATTTTAGACCTAATGCGCCCGAGGCCTTATCAGTTCTGGACAGTATGGCTCTGGCCGGAAATACAGCACGACTCTTCTCCTGACTGGCCTTACTGATCAAATTAGGAGGAATCTAAACAGTAAGCGTGCATGTGCTCGTTTCTTGGGACCTGTCCAAGGCCTTTGATACAGCGGACCACCAGAAATCGGTAGCCAAACTGTATCATAAGTTTATAGTCTACAGTTACAACTTGCGCTGAATTATGGTGAATATACATTTTGTATTATCACCAATTGGTTTAGGATACGATTTGATGTCGGTAAATATCTGTATATTAGGCGCTATGGCAGGAGAAGGCGTGGCACGGCCCCTTTGACAAGTGTGTTTTATACAAAAGAGGGTGTAGTAAATGAAGTAGTGATAAGAAGGCTCTGAAGACACGAGACCTAATTCAGTTAACCCGTAAATCATTGTAATTTATGATCACGTTTCTCGACTAAGACCAACATATACTAGGCGTGGTTTGCCCATTTTTACGCCATACATCTATCTATAAATTAAGTGTTTTTCATAGAAAAACCTTAAACTATATCGTTATATTGTTATTGTACTTGTATTTACACGTACAACAACATGAGTGCATATTTTTATTTTTTAAGACGGAAGAGTTTTCTTGGGCCGACGTTTTGAGCAGGTTCGAGCATCTGTCACAAGATGGCGTTGGGGGTGTATAGAGTACATTCAGTCTCAACGAGGCGTTTGCGTGACTTCTAGCTTAAATTATTAGCTTTCGAGTATTATATATATTTAAGACATTTAAAAAAAAGAAGAAAAAACAAAAATATTGTTTGTCTTTTGGTAATAAATTTAAGTACAATAACAACAACAAAATATCGAAACTTCCTTAAAATCGAATATTTTTGCCGACATTTGAACCAGGAATTCTTTCGCTTCATTTGCTTGAGCTTTCGCTGAATTTTTTGTTCGTTTGCTGTTGTTTTTGGTTTCTTGTTTCTTGTTTCTTGTTTTTGGGTTTTAGATTTTTGTGTTTTCTGTTTTATCCTTCGTTTCTTCGCTGGTGGTTGTTGTTGTTGTTATTGTTTTGTTTCGTCTCTTGCATATTTTTGGCAAAAGATAGGAAAAGACAAAAACAAACCGGTTTTCACCAGTTTTCACTTTCATGCTAAATTGGCAACAAACACACAAACACAGAAACACTCACCGATATCTGTATATGTATAGAAACAACCACACACACACACACACATATGCAGCGATATTATGACGTTGATGTCGACAAACTTTATTAGCAACAACAACAACAACAACAACTAAACAACTATAACAACAAATCGCCGCAAACTTCGTGCGAAAAGTTCGTTACACATAAACACACATACACACACACACACACACACACACACACACACTTAGAAGGGAAAACCTAGACTAACGTTGTTTTCTTTGGTTTTATTATTCGTGTAGTTGTTGCTGTTGTTGTTGTTGTGTTTGTGTAGACACAACAAAACGTTAACTCGTATAGAACAGCAACAATAACTGGGAGGGGGGTGGGGAGGGGAGGGGAGGGGGAAGAAACCCCCCACACAATTCAGTCGCCGCAGCGAAATATGAAAATGCAAAACTAAAAAAAAATGGCCAACTACAACAACAACGAAGGAGGACTGCAACAACAACAACTGCAAACATTCTGAAATGCAGGGCAACTCAACTCGAACACGGTTGCTGTCGGTCTGGTTGAGCGGGCGAAGCGGCGGGGAGGAGGGACTGCAAGGAGGTGAGCGGGTACGGCGGGTGCCGGGGCGAGTCGGAGAGAAGCGTTTAGCTTTTGGCTCCTCCGTGCATTGCGTTGACTTGGCTGCACTCAATCAATGACCCAGTCCGTGAGGAGCTCCTGCTCGATAAATCGGTGATTTTGTGGTCTTAGCAATGAACCCAACGGAACTTTGGCACGCCATCGAACCAGCTCAAAATGCAGTCATCGGGAAATTCGTCATTTTCTTGTCGTCTTCTGTGCCATGCTTTCAAGTGAAAATGTTGCATTTCTCGATGGTGTCTTCTTTTCTAACCACTATTTCGATGTTTCTATATAGTTTGATCCGTTTTTCTTAGTAATTTTGGAGTACTTTCAGATCGAATATTGCATCACTGCTGATTATTGAGTTCCTGATTCATCTCTCTTATTTACTTGTTTTCCACATTTCAGGCCTTCATTTTAATATTGGCTTCATCTCTCTCTCCGTCCCTCTCTTTCCTACTTTCCTCCATTATTTGCATTCCATTGACTCATTTAATTGCCATATTTTTCACGCACTCCTCTTAAGTCGGCGCTTAGAAACACCTGAGAGCGTGTTTTGTGTCACATTTAAATGCATTTATTACGCCTTTTAATGCGCTTTGTACCGCTTCCGACAGTTCTGCTTGCCGCCCTGCACCCCTGCCCCACCGGCGACCGTCCTCGCAGCCACCACCTAATCCAGTATTAAACTCACCACCATTTTTTCCGCTCATTAGCCACGAAGCCGGCGTTCACTTGACCGGCGCGGCGCGGCGTGGTTCCCCTGATGGCTGAGATTCTTTGATTTTACTTTCATATTCGGCCCACTTTCGGTTATTTTAACTAATCGAATTTAGGCAGAAAGGCTTCGTGAAATAAGGCGGCTTAGAAAAATGGGAAAAAATCAAAAAGCAGAAAGGAACACAAACACAACAACAACGTGGTGTTAAGTGTACCTGATGACAGATGTCAAGCAGGCGAGAAGATTGTTTGCAAAACTGACAATAAGTTTATAAGTCGCAATTGTGTGTCATTAATTATCATAAAATTGCAGAGAAAATTATAATAAATTTAATTAAATGAATAAAGTCAAATAGAAATAAAAATAAAACATAAAAATATGATTTAAAACATAAAAAAAACAATGGAAAAGGCAGAAACATGTTCAGTTCAGTTCAGATAGAGTTATATGTATTGATAATTAAAGTATAGAAATGGTGTGAAATGGTTACTTAACGGTATCAGATTGAAATTCGACACACAACATTTTTGTTTACATTGTATGTAGTCAAAAAACCAAAACTATTGTGCGGAATAAGTTGAAAAATGAACAAATTTATTATTATTATTATTATTCTGATTCTAAGTTTTATTATTTTCTGTATTTTATGTCAGTAGTAGTTGTCTTGGAGTAGTGCGCTAGACCCTAGGGGTCTATACTGCCTCCTTCCCGGGCTCACAATTCTTGCGTGAACTCAGAGAGAGAGAGAGAGAGAGAGAGAGAGAGAGAGTCAGAAACACCACATGAAATAGAAGAAAAGCAGTCAGATTTCTCTGTGGTTGTCAGTCAAGGAGGAAGGAGGGAAAAGTATAGCGAAAATCTGATTAAAATAAAGAAATCATTCCAGAAAGACGATCCTATTAGAATTTCTATCTTATTGTTTAGCAAAGAGAGGATATTATTAAAGTTATTCAAGAATTTATTATTTAATTTTATTCATAAATGGTCCATCTAATAATCATAAATGTACCGTATATTCTTGAGTGCCGTTTGCATTTAAGAAGGATTGAAAACCTTCCCTGCAATGGATCTGCGGGTCTTCGGAGGTCTGAAGTCCGGTTGACTGTTGCGTCACCTTCCGATGCGGGTGCGAAATGACCCCGAAGTACCTCATCGATCTTCGGTGCTGTGAGTGGTATACGCTTGTATTTTCTTGTGAGTGGTGCAAACGTGCTCTGCTTGGGTCGACATGGAGTCGCACTGAGTTGCCCCAATGCTCCGTTATCCCCAGTCGAATTCTACCCTCCTGGTAGAAGAGTCTTCGAATTTCAAAACTGATACTTTATGTTAGTGTTTCTTGCATGCATTGATTATGTTTACTAACAACTTTCAGACTTCGCTTCTGCAAGTGTTCAATTTCAACATGTTTTCAAGTCGATTTGAATTCTTTACAATTCGTTGCGATATCTTCAAAATTATGTTTTGCGCATGTTTGAATACCTTCTCTTTGCCTTTTTTAGCCTCACAGAGTCTAAAGTAAAGTTTTCGTTATTTTGTTTTGCATTCTTATAAAAAAATGGGCGGTTTTTAAACACATCGACTTTTACGCATGCAGAAGAATGCTCGGTGCACACAAACACACTCTCACACACACGCGTTTTTATGCATGCATCAGTAAATACATGAAAACAGGAGCAGGTTTCGTTGATTGTTGTTGCTTTTGGTCCTGGCAGCGAGCCTTCTCGCTCTCTCTCTACACACACACACACACGCACAAGCATATGGTACATAGTTTAAAAATTTAAAAAATTTAAATAAATAAACTTTTACTTCGCCTTCGTTTCACTTCGATTCTTCTTTTGTTTTGCTGCATACAAAATTGCATCTCTTTCGACATCAAATGTTTTGTCATGTTTGCTTGTGTTGTTATTCTTTTTTCTGTTCCCTTTTTGACCGAAGTTCTGCTGGTTGGTTTCGCTCCTGCGAATTTCCATCACTTTTCATATGCATTTTTTACTGCATTTATTTTAGTTTTTCTCTTTTGTTTTTCATTACTTTACGTTTTTATTGTTGTCGTTCTTTTTACAACCTTTTGTTTGTATCGGCTTTCGTTCAGTTCGTGTGTTTTATATGCATGTATTATGTATGTGTGTGTGTGTGGGTGTATTTGTTGTTGTTGTTGTTGTATTGAAAAGTATTCATTTTTATGAATTTCACATGCAAGCTTTTCATATCCGCATCCACTTGGTTTTGGTTTTCGTTTTTGGGTAAATTTTCCTGCTTTTCCGTTACGTCTGAGTATTGTTTTTAATTAAAAAACCTCATAAATATGTATTGAAAAATCAAAATGGAGAAGTTTTATTTTCGCATCCACGCCCAGCACATAATAAATGCAAATCCATTTTCATTTCTGTGTGTGTTTTTATAACTCTAAATAATTCTTTAGTAATGAAAATCAAAATTATTTGAATAAAATTTAAATTAAAAAACTTGGTTCTTTTATGCTGATTTTATTCCAAATAAATATTCTATTCTTCGCTTCGATTCCGTTCAGTTTCAGACTCTAGACGATTTTCATCTACTATTTAAAGTCCGAAGCTGTAAATACTGTATGTATACTGTATGAAGCATGGGCGTGGTCGGCCCTCTTCAGCAGTATCGGTCCTGTTCAAAGTCTGGTGCGTTACTTCGTCAGTCTGGTGGCTTTCCCTCTGAAGTCCATCAGTTAGCGGATCTTTCAGCTGAGTTCATGAGGATGTCAGGTTGAGTTACTCTCCGCTTCGATGTCTGTTTGATTTCATCCGAATCCTCTCGAAATACTATTCAGTTATATAATATGCTTTACCATCCAATTATTCTCAATTCTGTTCGATGGGTTTTCATCTAGTTTACGATTATTCTCATTTATACTCGCGATTCTCTTAGTTTTCATTCAATTCCATGCGATTCTGTTCGCCTTTTCTTATCCCTTCGTTTTGTTTCCTCGTTCTTCTTCTCTTTACTCATGATTTGTCTCATTAAACAAAACTTTTAGACAAGAAAAACCTTTGGAAGCATTTTCATTGAGTATTCTTATGATTTCTGCTGATTTGGCGACTTTCGCTTCTCTTCGTTTCGTTATTAATTCATAATTTTGGCGCTTTTTAATTGCATTCAGTTTTGCGAATGATTAAAAATGGTTTTCATCCACGTTTGACGAAGTGCACTTTGATGAAATTTACTTGGGCTACAGCGCTGCAGGGAGTAGAAGCTGTGGTAGAGGAGGTGGGGGGCGATGCGGGGTGGATCGAATTCGCTTTTAAACACCATTGAGTTGAGCATAAATCAATTTTTAAGCTTTTGTTACTCATTCTTTTTATACTCATATTTTAACAGCTATTGAAGCCTCATACGAAACACTGTATATACTCTTTCTCTCTACCGCATACCCACACACACACACACATACACACATACACACATTTCTACATCCACCAGCTCAGCTCAGCTCGGCTCGGCTCACAGAGAAAGATAATCACTCAAAGTCCAACCGGAAGCCATTAATTTCATCAAAAATGGCTGCTCGTATAAAAAAAGCAAACATACAGTTAAGCAAACGCAGCAGCAGCAGGAGCAGCAGCGGCGCAGAAGACGAAGGAAGGAAGAAGAAGAAGAACAAGCAGTGGAAACGGAAATGCAAGTAATCAAGCAATTTTTCTTGTACAGAAAAAAAAGACATTAAAAATGATGCACGAATAAAAATGCTCGAATGTGTTTTCAGCATGAAAGCAATCGAAGCGCGCTGGAAATAAAAAGAGCCTAGAGCTACACACACACATACACGCACACACACACACCTACGAACATCTACAGTCATCTCGGTGCACTTCCACACATCCGATGCTCAGGCTGCGTTCCTCAACTCAGACCCGTAAATGAATAGCATCATGAAGCACATGAAGTATACATACATATGTATGTACATGCATATGTACTAGTAGTATATACATACATAATACACGATATTATAGTATATGCATTTATTTATAGTATTTGAAGGAGTTTATAATGGGAATGTTTGAGTGTGTGTGTGTGTGTGTGAATATCTTCAACGCATTCCACCGAATAAAAAATCGCCGAAAATTCTTTTTCTGTTGTTATTGCAACTGCTGTTGTTGTTGCTGTTGTTGTTGTCGATTGCTGGTTGCTGGTTGCTGGTTCCTACCAGAAATCGGTTGCCGCCTCCGAGTTATTTAACGGTTTTCTTTTTGTGTTCCATTCTCGATTTTATGATTTATTTTGATGCTTAATAGAATCGTTGTTTTTAATAATTTTTCCTTGCATTTTTTTCGTTTTCGATTAAGTGCAGCACTCAAGTGTAGCACTCAATATGCTGCACAGAGCCTCTTTATTACTATTGTTGTTGTTGTTGCCGATGTGGTTGTTGTTGTTGTTGCCTAACAGGACAACGAAGTAGTGTATGCTGTGTGCATCCAATAAAATGTTTCGGCGAGTCCTTTTTTTGGGGGGGGGGAGGCCTCTGTTTTTGAGTTGTCAGGATTTACAAAGGATGAGAGACGTATTTCAAGCACGAGAGGGTGAATGGGAAGAAGGGAGAAAGGAGTGAGAGCGATAAGAAGGACGAAAGGAATTCAGTACAATTAACTTCTCACGCTGAGGAAGCGTTCCCCTGCAGCCCCCGCTGTCGGTGTTTCTGTTGTTGTTGTTGTTGTTGCTTCTTCTCCCGCTCCTGTTGCTGCTACTTACTTTTATAACTACAACATCACATATAAAATATTAACTCTTTCAGCTTTTAGTGTCTTGCTTTCGCCCCCGGTGCTGCTACTAGCTGCTGCTGGTTCTTCCTCTTCTTATTCTTCCTCGTCTTCTTTTGTGTTTCTTGCCATCTTTTGCTCCACACTTTTTATGATCCACACTCGTATTGTTTTTGGTGCGTTTTTTCTGCTGTTGCTGCGGGGACTCATAAAAAATTCGCGACATGCACTCAAATGAATTTATTTTATTTTATTCCCTGTCATGCGAAGTTCGGCAACATCCAGCCTCCGGCTTCGTGTGGCTGCAGGGTCCCTCAAAGGCTGCCATAAAAGTTTCGCCTCCCGACGACGGGATGCACTTAAAACAGCCTGCAAAAGATAGCTTTCCATGGTTTTATTTTTCGTCCATCCCTTTAGAGTGTATTTTAGTAGTCGTAGCATCCGTTTTTAGTAGATGCTAATATTGTTTATTAGACACTATTAAATGTTCGCTGAAGTCCTTCTTAGCAATTACAAAAATAATACTCCAAAAGAAGAGCTTTATACGATCGAATCGAATTGAAATCTTTTAAATATGAAAAACTAACCAGGAACTAAAATTTCACAATAAAATTCATAGCTAAAGTTCACAGATCGAACTTCAGATGGAATTCAGTTAGAATTCAGATAGAAAAACTAATAAAAATAAAGCAAACATAAGAACAGTTAATCTTTTTAAAGTTTTAAGAAAGGATATCGAAATGGAATACAAGCAACACTTTAGTTCAAAAAGAAATCACTGAAGAAGGATTTCTAATAAATACTCATTGAAAAATAAATATTGAGCATTGAATATTGAAGAGAATCGATTTGAGGGCTTCCAGAGCGGATTCAAGTTGCGTTGGATGCGCTGCCAGGCGACGCTGCCTGCTCGCCGCACGAAGGACGCTCCTCCTGTTTCTGGTCCTGTCATTCTGATGATTTACGAGTTCAAGAGTGGCTCCAAGCACACAACCGCTTCGTGCAGCTGCAGCAGCTGTGTGGGGGTGGGGGGAAGGAGGGGGGGGGGGGGAGTGCGGCGGGGCGGAGGAACAACAAAACGACCTGCAAGAGGATAAAAAATCATTGTCATCAATAACATCGTGTGTCCTTCCTTCTTTTTTAGTCTATCGTATTTCGATACGGGACTCGTATCGTGTGTCGACACCGCAGCTAAACAGGGTGCTGCTAACCAGTATCCTAGCTAAGCGTTCATTGGAAGCTTCTTCCTTCATCACTTCTGATGTATTCCGCATTGCGAATGATTGCTTTATATTTACATTAAGTTTAAATGAATTAATAAAACTATTATTATTATTATTAACTTATATAATAAAACCATAAGATTTTTATGCGGATTTATGAGAATAGAAGAGTTGTTGTTGTCTCTTAGAAATGCATATAAACCACTCATCGACCAGCGTGGCGTATACTTGCTTCTATTCCAATCGAACCACAACTCAAATCAATCAAACAAATCAATTAAATCGCACGCAATTATTTAGAACTTGTTTACATTATATACTTGTATATAATCCTTGTAAATAAGCACAGAATCGGTTGGTATTTCGTGCCACACGGCGTATGATTGGTTTTTAATCATTCGAAAATCATTCGAAAAATCATTTTCAGTGAAGCAACTCATTTAAAATCATAGTTTTAATTATAAAGGGTTTTCCAATAAGAGGTGTAATTTTGATATTCAAAGAAAAATGCCATTTTTTGAGATAAATTATCGCATGTTTATTTCGTAATAAAGAGGAAGGTATGCCGTTAATAATGAAAAACAACATCAGCCAAATGGCCACCACGACCACGCTTACAGGACCATAGCTATTCAAAATTACACCTTTTATTGGAAAACCCCATAAAACGAAATGACTCACGTGTTTTATACTAGAGCTCTTGATTGAAGGACTTCAAATGCATGCGAATGTGGCATAAAATATCAACACTTTTAAATTGAAAATGCATATAAAAGATCTAAAATTATACAATCGAAAGTAATTAAAATTGAAGTACTTACGACATGCCCGAATTATTTACGTATTTCGATCTGAATTAAAGTCCAAGAATAGAAAAGCAAATTAGCAAGAAAAATTAGCAAATGAAAAGATTCGATAAAATGTGTCGGAGAAGAGAATCGTTTTGAGGGCGGCGACGAGGGTGGAGGGGGGTAGCACGGGGCAGACAGATGAAAGGGGAGGGCAGGCGGCTGAGATAAAAGCTATGAAATCTCACTTTTCTGAAAGCAGATGAGAAAAACGGAGAGAAAGTGAGAGAGGGGCAGGGAGAGCGGGTGCGAGAGAGACACAATACATATCTGAGATTTCAAATTAATGCGGAAGTAAACAACAACAACAGCAACAAGAACAATAAAAGTGCAAATCAGGTAAATGAACCGGGAATAAGCAACTAAAAGCTATATGGTGCTAAAAATACATTAGAAACAACAACAACGACACCCGAATGCAAGATATAAAAACAACGCGAAATAAAAACTCAGAAGCAACAACAAGCAATAGATTAAAAAAAAAAGAAAGCAAAAACACAAAAAAAAGGATTGAAATAATAAAAATAAATGATAAATTTTGTGTGCCGGCAAAAAAGCAATAAAATGCAAAAGCATAAAAAAAAAAGAAAAAAAAAACACAAACACAACAAAATGGCGCCAAGAGAGAGAGAGAGAGATAAGAAAAGAATAACGGAATGTAGTGAAATTTTGAATACATTGAAAAGCATTTCAATACAATAATTTGTCTATTTTTAAATTATTATCATATCGAAGTAGTTTATTTAGGAAACCGAAACATCAACTGTTAATAAATAGAAAAGAACAAGAAACTTGTTAAAAAGGAAGAAAAGGAAAAAATCCAAAATGTTTACAATATTTTTGCATTATTTGGGAAACATCAGAAAAGAAGAAAACAATTCTAATATTTTATCAAAATATTCAAACAGAAAAAAAAACAAAGCCAAAGTGATAAAATAATCGTATAATTCTGCATTCTGTGTTGTTGCTGTTGTTGCTGTTGTTGGTGTTTTTGTTGCTGTTGCATTCCAACGAGAGGGAGAGAACACGATAGATTACTGTTTTCACATCGAAGCGGGACTTTAAATGGTACTTCATTTGAACTTTGTTACTTCTGGTTGTGAGGTGGGGGAGCGGGAGGGTGGGGTTGTGGGGAGGAGGGGGGGGGGCGGAGCACCGTTAAAGTGCACAGATGCAGATGCTGTTGTTGTTGGCTTTGTTGTTATTGCTTTTATCACCTCGAGATAGCGTACTCACTGCATCCCCTCAGCTCGCCCCACCCCTCCTCCCAGCATCTATCCTTCCCCCTCACACACACATACACACACACACACACACATTCACTTCACTTGATTACTATACGTGTATGTAGTGTGTTTTTCTCCCTTTTTTTGCTTTTAATGAGCATTTTTTTCGTTGTTTTTCTGTAGCTGATAAGGAACTAGCGTGTCGATAATGCAAGAACAACAACAGTAACAACAACAACAACAAGAACAATGGAAGTGCAACAATGGCACTGAGAAGAACAGCAACAAGAATAACAATAATAATAAAAAAAGTTAAACAAAACAACAAAAACATTTTAAAAAAACTAAAAAAGAAACGAATAAAAAATAGCAAGTATTTTAATTGCGCGAAAGAAAGATTGGCGAAAATGAAGTAAATAAATATTAACAGTTATTTTTAGAAATTCTTGCTTGTCTTGTTGTGGATTCCGCTGCGTTGCTCCCGTTATTGCTGTGTTGTTGTTCTTGTTGTTTACTTGAAAGGATTATTAATTGAGTTCGACGAAACGAAACGAAACGAAACGAAACGAAAGGAAGAGTGTTTCAATTCGAATTGAATTCATATTTTTATAATCTTTGCTTTTGTTTTTGTTTCGGTTTTGGTTTTGTTCCATGTGCGTTTTTTTTTGTTTTTCGTTACATCAGAGGCCTCGAAATAGACGTCTGTAGGAATACTCGTAGTTTAACGGTACTGTCTCATGAATAACGAAGTTTTCTCAGTAAAGAAAGCAATAAAAATTATCGCAGTGCTTTTATTATTCAAGAGAAAAGAAGAAAAACTATACTTTTATTTATATTTTGCATTTCATCAATTTAAAGACTTTCTTGAAAAATAATGCAGATTAAAATTGGTTTTCCTCGGTTTTCTTTTCAAATGTATTTATTTTTTAATTATTTTATTTGGTTTAAAATGTTAGTAATTAATTAATATCGTGTAATTCTTTATTCTATTCGTTTTGTGTATATTTATTCCCTTTTCTCTTTACACATTATTTATATTTATTTATTTATTCACTTTCCGCTAAAACTTAAATATTAAATACGAAATATTTTTTGAAAATAATATTATTATACTATATATTATATAATAGAATAGAAGAATAATGAGAATAGTGATTTTAAGTGTGCTAAAAGTTGTTCAATATTCATAGCTTATACACTACCGGCCAAAAGTTTCGAAGCACCACTCCTGTTCATAGAAAATCGTGTGGCATTTCTTTAGTATTGTATAAATTTTGATTTTTTCTTTTTTAATAGGATGGTTGAGTGATAACTGTATGGATAAAGTGATAACTGTAATATGGAACCCAAAACGGGTTTACGGCGTTCATTGTTTAATTGCATGCTCAAACAATGAACTAAGTCAAGAAATTGGATTTTTTTGTTTATTGCACTTGCCATACAAAATCGAGAAAAAGGGTTAAAAAAAACCTCTTTCAGGTACTCAGGGTAATTTTGTTTTATGGGGTAATTGCTAAAGGTAATTATGAATAATTATTACCATCCATTTTTTACTCTGGGTCAAGTATAAAAGGCTGACCTAGAATATTGACACCATTCTTTGTTCCTCAAGATTCAAACTGACCAAACGTTAAAAAAACCGAAGTCATGCCAAAAAATAAGATTGATATAAGATCTGCAGTGATTACTCTTCATAAGGAAGGCAATTCCGAGCGGATAATAGAGCAAAAATT
Source organism: Myopa testacea (assembly GCA_949629155.1). Lineage (NCBI taxonomy): Eukaryota > Metazoa > Arthropoda > Insecta > Diptera > Conopidae > Myopa > Myopa testacea. The sequence continues at coordinate 10,235,925 of OX451348.1, read as the reverse complement.
AAAAATTTCGACTAGTTTTGTGCATCGCACCATACAAATGTACAAGGATTATTGAACTCTTGAGGTCCTTCCGCGGTCCGAAAGGCCAAGATCGACAAGAAATCATGAGGATAGAGCAATGACAATATCAAGCAGACGGAACAGGAGAAAAACGGCTCCAGAAATACAAACCGAAATGGATAACAGCCGATCAAACCCGGTGTCATTAACAACTGTAATAAGGCGGCTAGAGATGCTGGTCTTTGTGAAAGGATTGCTAAAGAAAAACCCTTACTTCGAACACGAAATAAAAAGAGAAGACTTCAATACACAACTAACCTATAAGAAATGAACCGAAGAGGACTTAAAAAATGTTCTTTGGAACGACGAATGAAAGTTCGAGCTGTTTGGGTCAAATCGGCGAGTTTTCGTCAAACGTAGTGCCCAAAAGAACATGCTGCCGGAGTGTGTAATACCAACAGCGAAGCACGGCGGCGGTTCCGTTATGGTCTGGGGATGCTTCTCAAGCAATGGAGTAGGCGATTTAATTCGAATCGATGGAATTATGCGAAAGGAGGAGTATAGAAAGATATTGCAGCATAGTGCCATACCATCAGGCCTACGATTGATCGGCGAAGGTTTCGTGATGCAACAAGATAACGATCCCAAACACAGTTCCAAATTGTGCAGAGGCTATTTAGAGAGCAAACAAACATCTGGAATATTAACAAATATGATTTGGCCTGCCCAGTCACCCGATATGAATCCAATACAGCTTCTATGGGATGAGCTGGGCCAAAAGGTGCGAGAAAAAGCGACTACGTCGACAGAAGAAATGTGGAATGCATTGTTGGAATCATGGAACAATATACAACAGGAAACCATAAAGAAATTAATCGCCAGAATACAAAGAATTGTAGCAAAAGTTATTCAGTGCAAAGGGGGATTTTTTTATGAAAAATTATCCTAAAATATAATTTTAATGTAATTTGTAAGGAAATGTAATAAACTTTAAAATTTACAATTACCTTTTTATTTTTAAAAGCTTTGGATAACTATTGTTAAGATTTGTGGAAATTTCAAGGGTGCTTCGAATCTTTTGGCCGGTAGTGTATGTTAAGTATTTCAATACAAACATTATGTTTAATATTGCAAAACAATCAAAATAATTTGCACAGAAACACTGAACAGCCCTTCAGTTCTATTATCCATCAATTAGTGAAGCGCAGGAATGCATTAGCAGCTGTTTGTTTCTTTCTGCTCCTTTCTTAGACCTGCTCCGGTGTTCCAGTACTCTTTTCTTTGCTACACTTCTGTCAGCTCCTATTTTCAAACAGTACGTACTTGCAATGCATCCGAGAACCAACACTTGCAGCACTCGCTCGCCTCTCAAACGTAGTCGCGTAGGCACCCGACTAGCGCAGTTCTCAAGAAGCTGCTTGTACGTGAGATGAGCCAGTGCTCTCTCTCTCTCTCTCTCTCTCTCGCTGTACAGCGTTTCTCTCGCATTCAGTGCTTTCATAGCAAAGCAGAGTCGGTTTTTCTAAACACTCACACACTAGCAGAAGATTAGCTAAGCTCTTGTTTCATCTGCTGTGGCTTATCTGGCTCTCCCGCTCTCTCAGCTCTCCCACAAACCAAGTGTGTGTGTGTGTGTGGGTGCTTCTGGAGCTCTCGCTCTCCCCACACGCTAGTCGCTCTGATTAGCAGAAATCTACGCTAGCAAACTCAACGCTCCACGCTCTCATCAGTCTAAACTACAGCACGCACACAGACCCACTCACCAACACTGGCCCATTCGCCCACACACACACTCGCATGCTTCTCTTACAGCGGAGACAAAGAAAATTTTTTCAGAAATTCGCAAACACTCGCCAAAAGCTTAGCGCGAATTTTTAGTGCTTGTCGTATGCTTTTTAGGTTGAGGTACGTTTTGTGCGAAGCTCAGCGCAGCTCCGTCGTCCGCTTGTTCGTTTGTCGGTTCCTCGGTTCGTCGGTTCGTTTCTCTGCTTCGGCTGCAGTCGTCACCGCTTCTTGTCTAACCACCGCTGCGGCGCACTCGGGACGCATGGATACAGAAAAAGTGAAAAATCGACAAATAATGCAAAAAGTCAAGCGATTGAAATCAAACTGAAAGAAATAAACGCAAAATAAACACAAAATAGACGTCAAATAAACTGAAAACGAACTGAAAATAAAGCAAAAGTACAAAAACGAAAAAAAAGAACGAAAGTGAAAAAAACTGTACGAAACAGAAAAAAACTGGCAAATCATTTTCGATGTGCCGGAAAAAAGTGCAAAAGTAAAAAATTGATGTGCAACAACAGAAACCAAAAACAATGTGTTTGTTTTGCCGCGAATTTCGCTGTCTGCCGAGCGACCGTGCAACGTCGACAGCGTCAGCGACAGCGACTTCTCCGCTGCAGTTCATTTGATTAAAATCGTCAGCAGAACAAAGGAACAGACTTAAATTCGCTGTTCTAGAAACAATAAAAAGCAAAAAACTAGAACAACATACAGAAACTACACCGAATAGTGTACAAGTTCTGAAGTAAATAAGAGAAGAACAAGAGAAGGCAAACCATTCTACAGCAACTGAAATAAAAGCGAAAATCAACAGACACACGCACGTACACGCATGCAGCACGCGTTACCCGCGACCTGCCTTTCTTTGCACCCTGCACCGTGCCCACCCCCTCCGTGACCAGCCTCAACGCGCCGCTGCTGACGTCGCACTTAACGTCGGCCACACAAGCAGCGACGGCGGCCCACCAGAGGGCGCTGAACTGCATTGAAAAAGTGTTTGTATAAATTTTTAGGTTTTATTCTCGTAGCACGCTTTCGCTGCATTCGTACATAACTTAATTTTACGAGTACGTTTTTATTTCTTGCCCACTTCGATTAATAATAAAATTATTCGTATATATTTTCCACTTGTACTTTTTGCACAACTTTATAGCTATTCTCACTTGCCGAATGCGTCAGGTGTGACGCCGGCGCCGCTGCCGGTGCCGCTGCCGACGGCGACATCGCCGCTGTCGGTTGTGCTTCGGAATTTTTTATTTTATCGATTTTTTCATAGCTTTGGCAGTTAGTTTTCGGTTTTGGGTTTTTGGTTTTCTAACGTCTTTCCTGGGTTTTGTTTTTGCTTTTTGGGTGTGTTTTTTCTCACTCAAGTCATATACGTAACACGGAGAATGTGCCCTTTAGAAGTAATGAATTCCCGATGAGGAAGCAACATAAACTTATAATAAATTCTTGCCCAGCGATGTTGATGATTTCTTAAAATTTAAAGATATAGTTTTTCGATTTCGGTCGAAAGATTTGACGTCAAATATTCGAAGAAGAAATGAAATCAAATGAAAGTGCAACCAACTACGCACAACTTAAATGAATTTAATGGGGTTTGAATGAATAAATAAATGAAATCATGGAATAAAACCACAGAATCACATGGAAACCTCTCGCCGAACTATTTTTCTAGTTTTATTTCATTTCCCAATCGTTTAGTGTGGTTATTTTAAACAAGAATACAAATAAAATTGAGATTTTAATTGATTCCCCATTTTATTGGTTTATGATTCTTATTACGATCGCAATAAGTACTCAGTTCCGTTTAAAGTGTTGTTTACACTGCGAACGGAGTGCAGTAAACCGAGATTCAAAACAGTACCTGAATAAAATGTGTCTCCGAATAAACAGAAGCGTTGTTTTCGTATCCTCGGAACGGTGTTCATCCACATTCAGCAGAATCGCAGGGAGAGACCGGGGCCATCGCCGCTGACAACGCTGCTTACTCAGCAGTTACGAAGTGTGACGATTCTACAGCCTGTGACTGTATTACGTCCAGAGACGAACTGTACTCGGACTCCATTCGATCCATTGGATTCCCCCTCTAAACTCTTAGCTCGAATTCACTTGTGGAAGCAACGGAAAAGTTTCCATAAAATACTGTCCTCAAATTACTTGGTATTCAGTGCAAATTGAACTCTGTTATCACAGGATCTCATGTTGTAAAACTATTTTTTACATTATAAGGAATGCCATGTTTTTTCAAGAAAGTTTTCTGGAACAGAACTAAAGTGCATCTTGCTTGAAACTTGATGCTTATCTATTCCGAAGCCTCTCATTGGAACCTTGCTTTTTTCAGAACAGATAACTAAAGACAACTTAATAGAGTAGAACACGTAGAAGCGATAACATTCTAGCAGCCACTCCAATACTTAAAACAGTGCATAGAAATACCAAAAAAGTCAGAATAACAAGAGTGCTACTTTTTAAACTTCCCTTTTTTAAAACTCCATTAAAAAATACACCAAACATTAAACAGAAAATTCAACGAAAGGAAGCTCGTAGAAAGACGTCAAAAATCTTGAAAAATTATTTTCCATTCAGTGCGACAGATCTTTAAAGTGAAATAAATTATTATTACATAATTCACATAATTCTCATCGCTTTTCATTGGCGAATAAAGCAGATTCTAAGGAATTTTAGAGGACAGGACTTGGACTGGTGGCACGGAGAACCGAAGTGAAATTTTCGGTAATTATTTATTCCAATTTCAAGAATCTTTCAAGAGAAACAGAAGTTTTCCAGTTACTATAAGACTGGAATACTTAACCAGTTTACATTTGAATACTTCATGTTAGATAGTGTATTCTTCTCCACGAATTGGTTCATAATAAAAGCACGATCCAGATCAGTGCTCAAATGTGCTTAAAACATCGCTTAAATCCTCAAACCGAGGCACCGTTTCGTTTGACAGCTCTTAAGCTGTTCTCCCAAAGAACACGCGAAGTGGTGGATCCAGGGGATGTTCCCAGATCTCCTGGTAGTTAGTTTCTCACAAACTTCGCTTTTGTTTTACGAAACAAATCACTCAAAATAGCGCTCAAGTTGATGAAAAAATTCTTGTGAACTATAAAAACTGTCGAAAAGAAAAAGGATTTCAGTGATCAATTTCATTCATGCGTGGCTTTTTATTGAATCGTTTCTCAGTTTGTTAATGATGATTATTATCAGAATGATGGATACAGTCGGGTGTATGTTCAGCAACGTGTTCGATAGAGACAATCGAAGATCGTTCCCTTGTAGTGGAGAGTATTTTAGCCATTATGCTATATAATCTATCTATATAGAATACATTCATATATGATCAATAAAAATGTCTCTGATTATTTCTATAAAATATTTTTACTAAATCTTTAAATATTCTTCTCTTCTCTTCTCTTTGCAGGCATTTTAGAGGAAATCCAAAATAAAATAATAAACAATTTTCATAAAAATAAAACATTCGTTAGCAAGTGCGGCAAAGCAAGGTAAAGTTTTTAAATTTATTTTTATTATTATTATAATATTATTTATTTATACAGTTACCATTATCATTAATAACAAAAACGAATATACTAATAATATTATTGTAATTTCTATTATTATTATTATTATTTATATTAGTTCTATTATTATAATAAAAAAAGAAACTATTATTGTTATTATTATATTATTGTTATAATTATTATTATAATTATTATTATTATTATTATCATTATTATGGTAATTATTATTGTTGTTTCTATTATTATTGCTACGATCATTATCACCATTAATCTTATTATTATTCTTATTAAGAAGCGGAAAACCTGTTTTATTACTGTTGTTATTACAATTCTACTTGAGATGATTACGTTCGCTGTTTTGTGCTTTCGCCCGCATGTAAATGAAAGCGTAAATGTTATCGAATGAATAATAAAAGGAGAGAAAACAAGAAAACGCAGATGTGAATGCAAAGCGGTTGTATTTCGATTGTTGTACCTGCAATAATCAGAAGCAGTAACAATAATAAAGAAATGAAATCCACGCAGCCGGGTTTAAATATAGAAATCCTAAGAAACTGCGTTAATCATCTTTAAACAGCGCACATGCTGTGCATGTCATACATGCGAAAGTATCGCGCAGATACACACCGAGATGCCCACCAAGCAGCCAGCCAGCCAGCCAGTTAGTCGGTCATTCAGTCAGTTAGTCGGTCATTCAGGCAGTTAGTCAGTCATTCAGTCAGTTAGTCAGTCTAGAAGTCAATCGAGGGAGAGTACTACAGAAGTACTCGTGGTCTGTAAGGCTGCAAACTGCACGCTCGACATGATCGCGATACTTTCGCACTGCAAAGATACAAGATACAAGATACGAATACGGTCCGGACGAGCGAATAACGTACGAAACTATTGCCAACTACCGTGTACAAGAAAGCGTCTGTCGCTGCTTATCGGCTCAGCTCGGCGAAGATGGCAACAATGGTGGTGATTGCGGCTGTACGAAAGCAGCTGCGGCTCCGTGTATCTGTCGGATTTTATCTCTGTGGCTGCTTATCGCTGGCGTGTGTTGGTGTGCACTCGCACAACTGCTAATGCGCTAATTAAACGTGCAGATACTTTTGTGTATGTCGCTCACACGCGCGTCCGACTCAACCGAGCGACGACCACACACACGCTCGCAGCGAGTCGCACCATCGCGCCGCCGAATCTGTGGGACACATTGAGTTGTCTCCACTTTAGTTCGATTTCTTTTTGCCCCTTCCTATTTTTGCTTCATTTTTATTAGTTGTCGTTTTCTTCGCTTGTACGAATTTGAAGCATGAAGAAAACTATTCTCAAAGCCCGTTGTTGCTGTTGTTGGCGTTGTTGTTGTGTTCTCCTGCTGGTGCTAAATGTTCACTAAATATTGCTGAAGTTATTTTGCCATTTTTATGCTGGTACTCTGCTGGTGATGGCAGTGTAAGTGTTGTTGTTGTTGTTGTCATTACTGTTGTCGAGTTCATGACTCATTTGGCATTTTTATCGCGAAATTGCGATGTTTTATTTGTACTTCACTTGGTTTTTTATTATTTATTTAGTTATTTTAGTACGTGCTTCTTGTTGTTGCTGGTGGTGTTGTTGTTGTTGTTGTTGCTGGTTACACTCATTCTACTTCACAGTTTTGTGCTCCACACGACTTCGTTAATAAATTTCGAAATGTATCTAAAAGTTTGAGTTTAACCTTGAAGTTTTGGTGGGAACAACTGCACCAGCAACAGCAACAGTAACAGTGACAGCAACAACAACAACAACCACAACAACCCAGCAAATATAACAGAAAAACAACAACTAGTGCAAAACACACACACATACGCACACACACACACACATACATACACACATACACACTCATTAAGTAGTTCATACTTGTATATGTTTCAGTTTGGATGTTTTTTTCCCGTCTTTTATCTGGAACTATTTTTAGTACACAAACGAATTCAACTTTTGAACTCCTGCATTCAGGTTTTGAAATAAACTCAAAATTCTGCGAGTTGTTTAGTTTTATCTGCAAAAATAATTATTAAATTAGATTTCATTCATATTCATATTCATGAATGTTTTAAATGTCTTAATAAACTGTGACTCATAGTAATTATATTGGAAAATATAAAACGATAAAAACAATAAAAAGAATTACAATAATAATCATCATCATAATAATTATAATACTCATCATCATTATAATAACATTTATAATTCAGAGTTACAAAGAAAAGAACTCCACGCTTTCAAGTCATATTTTTGATTATTTACAAAAAAGCCAGCAGATTTCGAAGAAAGTATTCGACACCAAGATTTGCTTTATATTCTTCAATTATTATTATAATATTTTTATGACCTTTCAATTCAATTGAACTTTGAACGAATTGTGTGTGTGAATAGAAAGAAAAAAACCAACAAAATGCGGCCCTTTCAAAAATCGGTTCAAAAATTATTCATAATTAATTTTAGCAGAAATAAAATTGGATATTTTGGACTGCGTTGAGGTTGGAATTTTTCGGCCGAATTATTATTGTTTTGATTATTATAGTTATTCAATGTATTGAGCTTAATAAAGAAAAATTAGCTTTCGTTTTTATTATCGAGGTTTCTCGGTGTTTTTTGATGATGCATAAATCTCAGATTTCCTGCGGAGAAATACAAAAAATACACAATGATTTCTATTTCTCAGAAGTACATGAAAAATAATCACTCAGTGTCTCAGAATGAAGTGAAAAATTATGAATTCTATTCGCACACTTAAGAGAGTAAATTTTTAGTGAGAAAACTCAAAAATATTAAATTTATGACAATTCTCAAAAAATTGTCTTAATTATTAGACACAATTAATGAATGACTTAACACTATTAAACTTAACTTAATAACTACGTAAATAAAACTCTAAGAATGTTAGTTATTAAACGGTTTTTTAAGGCTTAAAAAATGCTTAAATTGCATTGAAATTTAAGATGCATTCTTTTTTTAATGTTCTCTGAATTTGTTTCTATCGAAATTTGAAATAAAAATTCAAATTCCAAAAGTTTAACAACATTTTTTTTTCAGTTTTATTGTTTAATATAATTATTTAAACTTATCGCAGTATTTCATGGAATCCAAGAATGGAATCTTAACAATATTTTACTAAGAGAATTAATTATGTAAATTAATATAATTAACAAGTAGAATATTATTAACGTAATAACGTAATATTATTGCGTAATAACGTATAAAGTAACGTATATTGTAACGAATTTATATACGTTGAGGTTCAGGTTCAGGATGAATCCTGCGAAGGACGACCTCTTGCAATGGTCACTGAATCTTGGTTGGCCAAAATCTCCAGCCTTAACTCAGGGTTTCACTGTGCTAGAATCTTCTCAGTTCCTCCGTTCCTTCCTTTCACTGGATCTTCAGGCCGGTGAGAATTTCCTCTCTCCAAGTGACCAGAAATCACTACATTTGATATGATTGATGATGAAAGGAGTGAATATTAAGAAGGGATGATATTAAGGTCTTTCGACTGTCTTTTCGTCTAATCCAGCGGTCGGGGAACCGGGGCAAATTACCCCAAATGGGGTAAAAATGAAATTTTTGGGGGTAAAAATGAAACTTTTTTTGCTCTTCGCCATGGGTAATATCAACTTTTTGGGGTAATGATTAAAAAAGTTCCCCGACCGCTGGTCTAATCTATCACTCTGTCTGTCTTTGGAAGTCTGGATCAAAAGCAAACGAATAAAAATATCTGAATGTGTTCTACGTTGTTTGTGATTCCAAAATGGACGAAGTCGGTCAATAGACATGCCCAATATAGCACAAAAACTAAAGGAACGTTTTTGTAAAACCTTATGTTCAAACAGGGCATTGAAGTGAATGATTGACCACGAAACTTCTCGAGACCACGTAGTTCTCGACCCATCAGTATCCCTAATGGGCTTACCCACAAAGAATGAACATAATGTATACTCTGTAAGAGCTTAAAGTGGAATAAGTATGTGTGTGTGTATTTTTCTTTTTTTTTTGTCGGTTTGAAACCCATCATGGGTTTCCTCTGAGCAGTCAGGAATATGAGAGTGTTGCTCACTAAAATCTCCTCGTCTCGTATTCGTCAGTGTGTGTGTATAGAGTGACAACATATACTATTTAATCTAATATCAGAATAAAGTACTCTGGGTATATGTATATCGGAATTGTGAATAGGTTCTCGTCGTTTTCCTTAAGAAGGTCGCCATTTTACGTGTATACATCTGGCAATACTATACATACACCTATCCAAAGATGGTTGCAGGTCGCCCACTCTGGTCGCCCACTCTGGAAGTTTTTTAGGACTCGCTCTAAGATCGATCTCACAGTATAGATGATTTTGTCGATAGGCCGAATATTTGCTAAGTTTGTGCTCAAAGTTTAGTGTCGCTAAAGCTAAACTAAAAACTAAAGCGATATGAAAATTAAATAAAAAAATGACTACCTACAAAATGAGAAGACTTCAGAAATAAAATCTGAGCTCCTGACTTTGTAATTATTGAATTCTGACGGATCTTTCGAGTATTCTTCCTTGCTTTCTTTTGTTATTTTTCAAAGTACATATATAATCTATAATTAGTCTTGTGAAAACTATGAATAAAGGAGATGGCACCGAAAATAGCTCCCATAAAGTGCATATAACCCATAAAGACTTCATCAATATTTCATTAGCTCCGAGTACTTTTGAAGTTTTCACCAAGCGACGACTTCAAACAGCGTCTCCGAGTTTCATGCAAAATAACACAGACTTCCACGTGAACACTTTAACTCCGCCCACTTTCTGCACTCCGCCTGCTTGCCGTAGGTGCCGATGTGGTTTTCCCAGCTGTGGCAACGCTCGAGAGCCGCAAACGAGCACATTTTCCCCGCAGAGCGTCGCCATTGGTCGCCGCGCTCGCGACTACACTTAATGAATTCTTTCGTGTGTGCGGCTTGGAACTAAACAGTTGTTGCATAGAAGCGACCGAAACTACTTTCACTACCGTTACAAGGCGTTGCCATATGTTTTCAAAATGCAAAGCGTAGGCATAAAACGCTTTGACTTAATGAGTGTGAGAAGTCAAATTAGAAAAGACGTATAAGTAATAAAGCAGCAGCAGAAAGAAGAAAGGCAAAGAGATAGAGAGAGAGAGAGAGAGAGAGAGAGAGAGGGAGGGAAGCATAAACGTCTTGCGGGTGTGCGGAGGGGGGAGGGCAGGTTGGCGGTATATTTGCAAACCGCAGTCATTGCGCGACGCAGCGTCATGAGTTGGCGACAGTCGGCGCGCACGTAGAATGCAATCGTGACGCGCGCGATCGCGTCGAGACTGCTTGCATTCGATTTCGGGTTCAAGGCAGTTTACGCTGCGGGAGCGCCTGAGAGCGTTACGAAAGGCGCTCGTTAGTGCAGGGTTGCCAGGCGTCTTTTCACTGCGTTCGCAAATGTAATTAATGCGATCCATAGAAACGTACTGAACGAAGTCGGTAGTAAAGCTGCAAATCAGGAGCTTCGAGAGCAATCCTTTCTTTTGTCAAAATTATAGAATGTTTATAAAAAATATGAAATGAAAATAAATGAGATGATTTTTGAATTTGTTAAACGATCGTCCACTGCATCCACACTTCATTAAATGAAAGAAACTCGTAGATCTTCAAATCTTAAAGACACAAAATCGATGAACTCGCCGACTCGTTTCGCTCGAAGACCGTCCGTTGCGTCAGTCGAAACTCAGTGATCGATGGCTTTCAGTGCGCCGATTACCCGGCATGACTCACTTCCGGCCCCGCTGCAGTCGCACATCCGCCGCGCCGTCGCGCCGCCGCGTACGTCATTCGAGGAAATTTTAAGGTCTGCTGATCGAATTGATTTGACTTCGAAATAAAACTCGCTAATCGCTGCTATTGTTGCTGTGTTTTATATGAACTGCAACTTGAATGCTATGCATTCACATGTTTGGCGCGTTTGCAGCTGACCCAGTAGGAAAATCGACGAGACTACTAGCAGCAATACAATAACAACGATCGCCTTTAAATTTAAATTCAGTTGCTTGCAATTCTGAGCTCAACTCAACGTGTTCGATGCTTAAAGTTGCGCAAACTAATTAAGTTCGTTCGTTCTGCTTTCGCTTTTCCGTATTTTATATAAAGTGTGAGTTTCGTTTCGTTGAACGTAATTTTAACCACCATCTTCACCCCCCCCCCCCCCCCTTCTTATCTTTTTTCACCCCCCTCCTCGGCAGTGTTGCCCTTTGGACACGCATGTGTTCTGGAAGGGGACTGCTTGGAGAGCTCCACTCATTTGCTGCTTAGAAAACTACTCAACACAGACAGGTACATCTGAATACAGCCCACTGTGTGTTTATGCCGTTCGTTAATCAGCACCCTCAAGAATGCTAACACAGCTGTTCTGTTTAAACGGATTCTCTTCGATATAACCGTCTGTTTATGCACTTATCGGCATTTGTTTTGAATTTAATGACATTTCCCCGGAGTTCCGCAGAAGCAGAAAGAAGGTTTTCTGGGCCTTCGATTGATTAACACAAGAAAGTACGCCGATTTGCAGTTGAATAGTTGAGCCAGAAAGAACAGAAGGAAATGTGAGTTAAAGTGTGCTGGATCGCTTCGTGTTATTTAAATTTTTATGTAAATTGGCTGACTTCACGAAGGAATAGTTTAGGTTTGTATTACTTTAAATACAGAGTGAATTGAAGTACTATGTTCCTTGCTTGAAATGAACGTTAAGGAGAATCGGTTTTGTGAACAATATTGATTTGTAAAGATGGAAACATTCATCATCTGTCAAATGGACGTATTTGTCTGAAGCAGTTGTCACATTTTATTTTATGTTAGCGGCAACACTGATCCTCGTTCAATAGATCATCACTGGCTGCGGGTGGTGACTTTCGCCTTGTAATCTAAATCATTGTCAGTTGCCTTTGCGTCTTTTTCTGGTGCGTCAATCGCCACCTTCGTCCGCTTCCTTCTGCCTCGTTCTGTCCCGTGCATGGGCCAGCGCTGCTCCTTCATTAAGGCTCTTTGTGCACTCGCACGTCCGTCACGCATGCGTTGAGTGCGCTTCGCCTGTCAGAGTTGCACCTCATAAAATACCGAGTAGGAAAAAGGTGAACAGCTGAAGTTAAAGTTAAAGTTAAAGCGGAAAAATAATTTAAAAATAACAAATAAAATCACTTTACTGCCAAAAAAAAAAATTATAATACGTATACTGAAATCTATTAGAATTAACGGGAAAAACTTTCACCTCACAATGTACATCATTATACAAACTCTACAAAAATTTGTATATCCTCCTCTTTACTCTGATATTAATATTTACTCTCGTTATTTTTTGTTGTGTTCCTCCCTCCGTCCGTCTGTCCGCTATTCCTTCGCCGTCCGTCTTCTTAAGCAGTGCTCTCTGACCGTCGTGCTCTCCCCCTCGTTCACGCTCTCCGCACGCTCGTCTATTTGTCCGTCTCGATGACATCATGGCGGCGCTCGTTGGCAAGATTCTTATTTTAGACAATTTTAGAATTTCAGGCACATTTTGAAAATTCATTTCTATGCAACGCAGCTGCGGCATGTCTGCGATCGAGACCTTGATCCGCGTTAAGCGCGAGGGCGATTAAATTCGCGGAGAGCGGAGGGCGAAGGACGGGAGCGGAACCGCGGCGGAACCTCGTCCGCAGCAGTGTTGATGTCGTCAGCCACTCCTTTAATGCGACACATCGCTGGAGTTTCGTTTTTATTTATGTTATTTATGTTACTTGGTACTTTAGACATGCCTCCGAGATTCAAATGAGCACGAAATAAGTTCTGAATAAAGGAATGGAAAGCATGAAATTCCAACAAAAGGAAAGAACCACAAAATCCGCATTAAGATGGGTGTGTTTCTTGCGCTGATTATTGTGCTTATATTCTCTTAGATTTGCTATTAAACGCTTGTACTGTTTACTTAAATAATTGACCACCCCCGACTTTCATCTTTTTGCAGGTAACTCTGAAGGCAGAGCAACGCCATCTCTCGGAATCACATGCATGCTGAAACATTGATCGTAAAGGAAACAGAATATAAATAAAATAATAAAATAAAAACCGAATTGAAGTTTCCACAAAATCTTTATATTTGGACGCGATTTGATAGCCAAAGCGGGGATCAGAGGAGAGAGAGAGCAAAGGATTAATTAGATGTCACAAACTACTGAGAAATAAAACGTATACTAAACAATAGACTTATCAACTGTTTAAGATAGAACTTTATTTAAAAATCCAAAATAATAACACAAAGTAATGAGATACTTTAAAGAATAACTAAGGATATAACAGAGAATTCAGCATAAATCATAATTTAGAGAGAGCATAACGCGATCACCGCATCAACTGAGAGCAACGCCAAGGAGTGAGCTCACAAGGAGTGAAGGTCACAAAGAGTGAGAGAAGGACACTCAGCGGAGGAGGAAGAGATAAAAGACCAGAGACGCAGAACAAGAAAATGCTTCAAAGGGAGCGCATTAAAAGGGAACATTGAAAAACTTCTCCGGAGAAGAGACACCAGTTTGCATTGGGCCAGCTTAGTAGCGAAGCAGGCCAGGGAACTTCTGAACCACACGCAGGCGAGCTTAGCACTATTCCCATCCCGCACACACACACACGCACACACACAGACACACTCTCACACGCACTCATCTAAAACATGGCAATAAATTTCTCAGCCTCTTTCGCCGCTTGCATCGCCGCCGGCCTCAAAGTTCCACGCCAGATAATGTATTGCATCACGCAGGACACGGGGCAGCCATACGTCCTGTACAAGGATTCGCAGGACGCCGAACGGAATGCGGCCGCACTCGGCGGCACCGCTGCCCAATGGGGCACCGATATGTACCCAGGCATTCAACAGCAACAGTCGCAAACTCATCTGCCGGCGCAGCAGAATGCTCAGAATGCCGCGCCACAAATACAAGCCGCAGCGCAGGCAGCTGCGGCCGCAGCCGCTGTGGCGCAACAGCAGGGCCAGCAGCCACACAGTCCCACGGGCGATCCGAATGTTCGAGAAAATGGCGGGGGAGCGGATGGTGCGCGACAGCAGCAGCAGGGCTCACCGTCGACCAGCCCGTATCCGTCGCAGCAACAGCAGCGCACGAACGGGCCCGACGACGACGTCGCCATGAGTCAGGTAAGCAGAGAGCGCTCGGTGTTTGTTCCTCTGACACTCACCTCCAACTCCTCCCCCCACTTGCAGCTACAGCAGCAGCAGAGCAACCCTACGCAGCAACCAAACCAAAGTTCGAACGATCCCCAGCAACAGCAACATGCGCCCAGTGACGGCAGCGCTTCGGGGAACCCCCAGCATGTGCAGCAGCAGAACGGCGGTCAGCCACAACAACAACCAAACGATCCCTCAAACTTCCAGCCACCACAGGGCGGAGAATTGGGCGGCTACTATGCACCGCGCCACCCCGGCGCTGGGCCCCAGGGCACTATGCTGGCGCCACCGGGCTTCCCACCGTTACACTATCTAAACAAGCCTGTGCTTCCCGGTATGGCCGGCAACATGGATCAGAACGGCGGCGGCCTTGAAGGCTACACTATGCCCGAGCTGTTGCCAGGCCAGAACGCCGCTCAGCAGAATGGCGGTGCTCACGCCAACGGCGGCACCCCCAACGGAGCCGGCGGTCGCCACTCGAGCACTTCAACGCCCAACAACAATGACCATAAACCATTGAAGCCGCACAGCGATCTGCGTCTATTCAAATGTCTGACTTGTGGCAAGGACTTCAAGCAGAAGAGCACGTTGCTGCAACATGACCGCATCCACACGGACGCACGGCCCTACCCGTGCTCGGAGTGCGGCAAGCGCTTCCGCCAGCAGTCGCACCTGACCCAACATCTGCGCATCCACGCCAACGAGAAGCCGTTCACATGCGCCTACTGCTCACGCAGCTTCCGCCAGCGGGCGATTTTGAACCAGCACATACGCATCCATTCGGGTGAGAAGCCCTACGCATGCCCCGAGTGCGGCAAGCACTTTCGCCAGAAGGCCATCCTCAATCAACATGTGCGCACCCACCAAGGCGAGCGACAGTTATTGAAATTGAAACAATTGAATTTGAACAGAACAGAAATTGATAGATCAACCTACCCAAATCCCAACCCTGCGCCGCCAACCGCATCCCATCCTCTGAAAACTTCTCAACTCGCTCCTAACTCATGCAAATCCTTCGCTCCAGATTCCCGCACCTATTCCCGACCTCACTACCGAGGCTAACATCCCAATCGACTTCCCTTTCCCGGCATCCCAGAGTCCCGGCCAAATTATTTGGAACATTTGTCGAAATTCAATATTGAGCTTTTTGTCTTCAATGCACTTTGATTAGAAGGAGACGGCTTGATTTTCCAGAATGGTAGAGTTACGAGACATGATGTTGCTTAGGAGACATGATGTTGATGTCACCTTCTTAGAACTTGCCTGTTTTTAGGGATATTATCTCAAAAAATTGTTTAAACCCTGCAAAAGGGTCATTCAAATACGGGTCCACACAAAAAGGTACCCTAAAACGTTTCAGAGAAGGGACCGCAGAATAACAGGCTCGGGTTCTGGCAGATACTCTCATCTTATCGAGGAAAGAGAGTCCCCTTAAGACTTTTTCCGGATACATAAGAATTCTTAACTTTCAGAAATGGTTAACCTGGGGACTTTGGGGAGAAACTGTACCGATCTGTTCTTTTAGAGTTGATACCCTTTCTTTTAGTTTTCTCTCAGGTACATATTACTTAAAGATATTCTTTATATAACCATTTTTTTGGTAGTTTTCATGAATGTTGGCTTACCATGTTAGGATTCTTTCGAGATATTTTATACGAATAACTTTCTGAAGTGCTTCAAGAAAGCCTTTTGATAGTAGATTCTGTGCTACAAAACCGTTTAAGGGAAAGATTTATTTTTTACATTTTGCATTAACAAAATTTGATCTCTAGCCGATTTTGATCTAAAAATTAAGTGTAGCTAAAATTATGCTAACAACTTAAAAGTACTTTTACCATCATTATAAGTAGGAGTGTTTATTTAGGAACAAGCATGTTGCTCGGAAACCCCATCATTCTGGAAAATTGTAAAATCTGGCTTGAAAGTGCAAAACATATATTAATAATACTCTACACCCTCGGGGTAGGCTATTAAAGGGTCTTCCTTCGAACAGAAGAGGACCGGAAGAACGTAGACTACAATTGAAGGTCGTCCGGTATCACCGTCGTCTAGGGGACAACTGTTCCGGTCCGGGAATCTCTTGAGTCGTCCGTTCGTAGCTTTATCTTTGCAAAATTTGGGCTCGCAGCATATGCGCTTCAGTAGGCACAGAGATCGGGTGTAGAGTATTACTATTCGGTCAGTCGTACGCATACCAAACTGATAACTGTTTTAAATTAATTTAGAAAATACTGATGGCCGCCCCTTCCCGTGCTCCGAGTGCGGCAAGTGCTTTCGCCAGCAGTCGCACCTCATTCAGCATATGCGCATCCACACCAACGAGAAGCCGTTCACGTGCGCCTACTGCTCGCGATGCTTTCGTCAGCGGACGAATCTGGATCAACACATACGCATCCATTCGGGTGAGAAGCCCTACGCATGCCCTGAGTGCGGCAAGCACTTTCGCCAGAAGGCCATCCTCAATCAACATGTGCGCACCCACCAAGGCGAGCGACAGTTATTGAAATTGAAACAATTGAATTTGAATATTGAAATTGATAGAGACCCGCTCCCCCACCAGCCCATCCTCACGACTCCCACTTCTCCCCCAAACTCTTTCGATGCCCGAACGCGAAGCCTTGCTCACACGCGCTCTCAGCATCCGAGTGCACAACTAACACAGTCTATATAAATCCCCATTCATTTATCGAAACACTAACAAGTCCATTCAGCATCCTATATCCTCATTTTTCCTGGGACTAATTTCTTTCCAGCATCTCTGTCTATCCAGTTGCAACAATTATAAGTTCCATTGTACCGTCCGCGTTCTTCAGTTCTGCCTTAATGCATATCTACCTTCTTTATTTGTACTTTTCACCATCTATAATATAAAGCCGACTTCGCCATTTACCAAAATGGACTCTCATTACACCAAAATATATTAAAGTCATGCTTTCACTTTACTTCGCTGCTTTGTTAATCATTCCACATCCACCAATGGATGGATATCTTACACACTGTATCGATTTGTTAACATCTGCTTATCTCTCACTCTTTGTTAGAGAGAAATTTCCGAAATCCCTACACTGTAAATATTCCTTCATGATTATCCAGCAGCTTCGCGTCTTCGCCTTTAATTTTAACACCACCCAAACATTATTTCCCCATATTTACTTCCCCAACTCACTTCATTCAATCAAATTTATTCTAGTGATTAATACATGAGCTCCCAAGTATCCCGAAGTATCCTGAGTATTCCGAGTTTTCTGTTTTTCTCTCTTCTCCGTTCTCTTTTTATCAATATTTTATATTTTCTGCTAAAAGTTTTTCAAAGATTCTCTTCGAAATTTTGCACAAAATTCAATTCTGGGCATTTCGTCTTCTATGCGCTTTTGTTAGAAGGAAATGGCTTGATTTTCCAGAGTGTTGGTATTACTACAAATGTTGAAACATTCCTTTTTCGTTATATTAATAAAATTTATTTATGCATTCATGGGCACTAAAAGGTTTTTAAAATCATTGCTCTAGTTATGGTTCTTCATGGATAGACCGGAAGGTTCAACTACGATTATTGTTCAATCATACAACACGATGTCAGTATATAGAAGTATATAATATATTAAAGTATCTACGAAGAATATTTATTTGGCAGTAGTATCAGTGTATAGTTTGTTGTATAGTCAGTTCAGAGGCTCTATTGATCGGTTGAGGTTTCTTAAGACCAATGTAACCATAACCCACAGTAAAAGGAGAGTAAAAGTAAAAGGAGATTAAATATTCGTTATCTCAAACTTTAAGATTCAGATTTAGATGTAAAGATTCATCGGATGAACACTGTTCATCGCGAGTTTTGTGGGTAAAATGAAGCGAAACAGAGGATTTTGAAAGAGAACTGCTTCTTTTTCCAAGTAAAGGGGTTCGATAGCTTTTATACATTCAAATAGTATTACCTTAGAATAAAATTTAGTTATTCAGTTTCTTTAATAGCATACTTGGGAGAATTTAACCTAGTTATTGGACCTTATAATCTCTTTAAAATTGTACCCGTTTCATTAGTCCCAACATTTGTGGTACTTCAACACTCTGGAAAGTTAAATTAATCTGGCTTTAAACTGCGAAGCATATCGAAAACATGCATTCATTTATCTGTTATTTAATGAACTTTTCGTTGATGCGTATATCCGCAAAAGTCCCGTTATTAGAGATTTTACATTAATGCTGCAGTCTTGGGCCCGCCCAACGTTCAAATGTTGCTAACAATGACTCTCTCTCTCTCTCTCTTCACTCTCCTTGCGCATGCTTCGACGGACGTCCACCAAACAGACGTCTCGCCGCATCTCATTTTCAAAAACGGCCCGCATCCGACCTTGTGGCCACAAGACGTCCCGTATCCGGGCGACGAGACCGACACGAAGAACGTCATCACCGGCTCAGGCGGCGGCGGTGGCTACCACGAAGAGGACTCACAAGGTACGCCCGACGGCACCGGCGGCATTCATTATCCTTCGTACTTCAAGGATGGAAAAGGTAATAAAAATTGTACGTTGAGCAAAGTTTTGGTTTCACTTGATTTATTTCCCTGATTTTTGAGTTGCTAACCTGTTTCTCGACCTTCTATTAACTGTGAACTCTTGAAATCTGTCTTTTTAAAGGGCAAAAAATACTGCCCGATGTGTTGCAACACATCGGCGTTCGTCCGGCCAACATGCCGCTTTATGTGCGCTGCCCCATCTGCGACAAGGAGTTCAAGCAGAAGACCACTCTGTTGCAGCACGGCTGCATCCACATCGAATCGCGTCCATATCCCTGCCCCGAGTGCGGCAAGCGCTTCCGCCAGCAGTCGCACCTGACACAGCACCTGCGCATCCACACCAACGAGAAGCCGTTCGGCTGCTGCTACTGCTCGCGCTTCTTCCGGCAGCGCACCATCTTGAACCAGGTGAGTGAACCTTGCGCTCAGGCGGAGGAGGGACCACTCAAATGTTTCCTCTTCCTTTTTTCAGCACTTGCGCATCCACACCGGCGAGAAGCCGTACAAGTGCGCCCAGTGCGGCAAGGACTTCCGCCAGAAGGCGATACTGGACCAACACACGCGGACCCACCAGGTAGTTGTAAAGTAGAAAACAAACAGTTCTCTGCTACTTTTGCCGCTCCGAGCGACCTCTTAACACTT
>OX451348.1:9934054-10216065 GCA_949629155.1 Myopa testacea | reverse complement strand
TAAAATTGACTACTCTTGAGAGTGAGAGTGAAAGGTAGAGATAGAAACAGAGCGCGTGCGCTTTATAGGGAGAGAGAGAGAGAGAGAGAAAGCGGTGCCAACGCAGTGCATTTTCCTTCAGATTATTGTTGTTATGAAAAAGATAATTAATTTAAATCTAATATTCAGTTTGAGCTGTGAAAGTAAATCTATGTAAATCTTCTTCTTCTTATTTGTCTTCTATTCCTTTTAAATGTGAAATACATTAAAGGATTTTCTTTTAAAACATAAATACAATTTTACAGATTTAACCATTATTGAATCATTTTCCATTTTAATACTGAAACCATTACTTAAACTGATTCCAAAAAAAACTACCGATTCTGATTTAAAACTACTGATTCCATTTTAAAATCACATAATTAGGATTTTTCAAAAACTGTAAACTGATGTAAAAAACCAACAATTTTTGTTCGATGGCACAGAAAATTTTAAATTCTAAATGTTACCACCATTTAAATTCATTATTTGAAAGGAATGTGTATCTTTAATTTGTTGTTTCAAAATGTTTCCTTCATAAATTAAATTGTTATCATTAACTTATCCAAAACCAAACAAAACAATAGATTTGAATCTTAAATAATTTTAATAACAGCATAATTTTAATAACATATTGAATTTTCATACAAATAAATTAATAAATTTAAAAAAAATTAAATTAAATCATTTTGTAAAAACAAATTTTTTACATATAGTAATTTGAATTAAGACAATGAAAATATGACGGTGCAAAATATGGCGTTGGCATCTCAAAGGCATGCGAAAGGGCGCAAGGAGTAAAGATTATGAATTTAATACGCCTTTTCTAGCAATGTTGGCAATGCTGCAACACTAAAGTACTCAATGCAGAAAGTTTGTGAATTCAATTTGGAACTTTCAAATAATTCAATAATTTTGTGATGTGTTTTAAAACTGATTTCGAAACAGAAAAACATTGAAAATGCGATGATAAGAAGGAATTTCCTTAAAATTTTTGGCAAAAAATATAAAACCGAAATCTTTTTAGATAATTCATAGAATTGCCAGGAATATAAAAGAATTTAAAACCGTTTAAAAGCTCGTCATTGGCAAAAACAAAAAAAGTTGCTAAACATGATGAAAAGTAATGAAAAAATCGTATTAAATTCAATGTAACTCTGAGCGATTTCTGAAGCGAAGTGCGTCAAAGAAAATAATTCCAAATGAATCGCAAATGAATCACACACAATATCGATGTCAGAGCTGGAATCTTTCGGAATATAAGAGTGAAATACAGAGAAAACATATTTAAAAGCTGTGCAGCAGTGAATGGAAAAGCAGAAGCGAGCATTATGCAAAATTTTAAGCCTAATTTAAGTATTAAACTTGCAATTTTTTTAACTACTACTACTTGTGGTCTGTTTTATCGAAGCAAAAGAAGAAAACGGAAAACTTTTGTGTGTGTGAACCGAAAAAGAAACGAGCAGCTAAGAAAAGAACGTTAAAAAACTAAATCATTTTTATTCTGCATAATTTTTCTTCTTATTTTGTTTTTATTTATTCTGTTGAGACTCATTCGAAGTTGAGACTAAAATAAAATTAAATAAAGAAAAATCACTTTATAACTATTCTTATCTTTAGCTTATTTAGTGATATAATTTCGTAGAGTTTAGTAATCGAAAGAATAAGGAAAACATAAACAAAAACCGACAGAAAACATTTCATATATTGTATATTATTTGACACGAAGAGATGTCAGATGAAATAATCTTTCAATAATTTCACCATATAAATCAAAATATATCTACAATATTAAATAAGTTCGCTTAAGTTTAATTTTCTTCTTGTGAAATGTGATGTTTTGTAATTTTTGTTTTACTTTAAAGTCTTATTTTGCCTTCTCTTCTCTAAAGAAATCAGTTAAAATTTATTAACTTTACTTTAGAAGAATGGCCCATCATTGAAGTGTAAAAAACTTACGCATATACAGCATACTATTGATAAAAAAAGTCTTCCTCTATTAAGCAAAAGAAAGCACTAAAATTTATACACACCGAGCAAAAGAATTGCGTTTTTTAACTCGTGGAAAAGCGTTTCGTCGATTCACTTGAACTTCACCAAGGAAAAACATAACCACAAATAAATAGATTTAATAAATTCTTAACTGTGACTCGTTTGGTGCCATATTAATATAAACTATACAAAGAACAGATGATCAAACAAAAGATGAAGATGAGGACGAAGTGTGCAAAGTAAAATATTCATAGCGAAGCAGTCATTAAAATTTAGATACTTTGATTTAATTACAAAACCTGGCGAAACGTTTTCCTCGAATTTAAAAAAATTCAAAGGCGATGATTTATTAGAGACAATTTAATTGGTATTTCAGCTAAAATTTACTAAAATACATACATTAATATGCAATATTTTATGTTTATTCAAAAATCTCCGTAACATTCTGTTGAAGTTAAATGAAATCCTTTTTTTAATGAACCTTAATGTTGAAATTCTTAATTAAATGAAGGACATTTCTTTGGCAGTTTTGATTCCATATGATTTTTATTCGTTTTACTTTACGTGTCCCTTTTTTTATTACGTTTCACCGAATTTTTAAATGAATTCATAAACGGTTTTTTCAGGCGTGTATAAATTTTAGCTGTAGCTTTTATTATTATTTCTGTATTTTTATTCCTTCATTGAGTTAATGTTAAAACTTTCATTTTTTATATAATTTCTTTTTTCGCTAGTAAAAATCAAGATTCGAATTTTTGATTTTTCCATTTAAGCCTTAATTTGTTGTATAGTATATGATCCTTGTACCGTTAAAGCATTTATTAAACATCCAACAACAACAACCAGAACAACAACAACAAGTTTATGCTCACGTTTACATTTTATTTTGTTTTCTAAATCGTTGTGCTTTAATAAGATTTCCTATAAATAATTTTTAAAAATGAATTTATATACTTTAATTTTTCCTAATAATACAGAGAAAAACGAAACAAACCAACAAAACAAAAGCATTGAAAATAATTATATTATTAGCTATAAAAAGCAAACAGGAAAAAAAATTATCAACTTGTTTATTTATAAATTAAAAAAAAATATTATTATTATTTTGTTTGTTTTTATAAATTTACGTTTAAGTTTATAAATTTATATATATACATAAAATATAATATTAAATAAAAATATATAGAAATTATATAAACGTTTTATGGTTTTTTATTTAATTCGTTTCAGTTTCTTTCTAATTCATTTTCTTTTAAAGAAATCTCTCCTTAATTTCTAGTAATTATTTGAAATATTGGATCATTAAATTTTATTATATAAATAAATCAACAAATATTGAAGCATATTACGAATAAAAAAAAATTAAAAAATAATATATAAATTTTAATCAATTCAATTTTATTTCTTAAGTAAACTGCGATTAATATTTTGTATTTTTTTAATCGTTTCATTTTATCTAATTTCTGTTTTATGTATAATATTCGTTTTATAATTGAGTCGTTTATTTATAATATAATTAATTGTTAATTTAAATAAATTAATTTGTCATTTCTAAACACAATTTTAGTGTTTTTCAGAGTTATTATAAACATACTATTAGACCCCTTTTTAGGTGCCTTCCTTTTTCTACTATTTTGATTATTTTTTTTTATATTTAATTATTGTTAGTTTCGGTCGTTTTCCAATTTTTTTCCGTTGTTTTGAGTATTGTTTGTTTTCTTTAATGTTTTCATTTATTGTATCCTTTTTTTTCCGTGGAGAATCCAAAATTTTTTATTGTTCTGCATGCGCTCAGTCTGAATGTGATACGGAAAGAATAAGAAGAAGAAGAAGAAGAAGAGTAGAACAAACGAAAACAGAAACTTCTAAAAAAATGTGTATAAATTTGATGGCAAACGAATTCGGCAAAGTTTCGGTTAAACTGACTGCAGAAATCTATGTTTAAAAATATGTTTGTATAAAAAATAAAAAGCCGCATGTGAATCGGCGAACGAAGCGACGCGGCTTCGAAAATGTATGGAAAGAGAGGAAAATCTATGAAAGTGCAAAAGTGAACGAGACGAAAGGAGTTTTTATAGCAAAATTATGTTTCGGATTTTATTAGAGAAAATTTTATTTACTTTTAGGCCCTTAAAAATACATTACAAAGAATTTCGGGAAACTATTTCGGCAAAACTTTGGCTTACGTAACTACGAAAAGACGGCTTTTATTAGAATTGTAGAGCAAGCACGCAGCGGGGTGTGGGGCGTGGCAAGTATTGTTGCAACTACCACAGCAACAACAACAACAACAGCAACAGAAGAGAAGGGGGCGGAGTAGTAGTGAATTGTTATTTATTGTACTATAGAGTGTGCTTGTAGAGGAATCACGTTCGGCTTAAGGGAAAAATTTTTAGTTTAGTTGTTACACGCTTTTGGCTTTAAACGAAATTGTTTCTAAGAAATTCGGTTACTTAAGTTTAGATAAATAAAAAACCAAAACCAAGACAAAGCTACGTTGCGCATCTCGGCTCGCTACGATTCTAATAAAAGCGCAAATTTAGACTGAATGTCGCTGTGATAAACAAAAATTAAACTCTTAAAATTAATGCATATTAAGCAAATCTAAATCTAACTTAAAACTAATCGTAAAAACCCTAAAGATGGTAAAACTTTTGTAAATTTTTTAAAGTACATATTCAAGAAAACGAAAAGAATCAAAATTTTTATAGCGAAAACGAAAACAAACAAAGAAACATGCAACATTAAACAAAATTGAACAAAATTAAGCAAAATTAAACAAAATTAAACAAAATTAAGCGAAATTAAGCAAAATTAGAGAGAGGAAAATTAAGTTAAATAAAAAACCATTTAAAATTAATGAGGTCTAGTGAAGTTTGTGCATATTAAGAAGCGTGTACGTTGAGATTGAAAAACAATCGAGCAAAATCGCGGACTTCGTAGACAAAACTTACTGCGAAGTGTGCTATTTTTAATTTTTCGTTTGCTTTTCTTCCGTTCGGTTCTTCTGTTGTTCAGATTTGTTTAATATTATTAAGTTAAAGGTTTCGATATACACAACTTAGTTTATTATCTGTTATTATGTATTAAAAAGATTTAATTGATCCAAAAGCATGTAAATACAAGAGATGTTATGTTACAAAAAAGGAAAGAAAAAACAAAAAAAAAACGAAAATTATTCGTAGTCTTATTATTAAAATTAGCTGCAAAAAACAAAACGAAATGAAAACAAAAACAAAATTTTATATTCTATATAAATAAAGCATTAAATCGTAAGGAAAATAAATTTAGGCTCCAAAAATCGACAATTTTGACAAAAACCAAACAACAAAGCACAACAACAAATTTCAAACACATGACAACAACAAATTTCAAACACATGACAACAACAACAACAGCTCATCAGACGAACACCAGAAACACTTCGACTGAAGTTCGACAGATCAAAGCGAACGTTGAAGTGTTAAGGGGGAAAATGTGGCTGGCAACGCCGCGGCACCTCCACGGTTCCGGCACACACACTGAGCAAAAACACTGGACTTTCAAACACTGTAAAAAACCCAGCTAATTTGCAGGCGGTTTAAAGCAAGAACCGAAAAAAAACTCTTCAAAGTGACAAGAAAACAAGAAAATTTTAAATTCCAAATGAAATCAAAAATAAAAGTAAAAATTAAAAATTTTAAAAGCAAAAGTTCTAAAAAACAAAAAAAAAAAAAAAAACAAACGAATACTAAAAATTAAGAGAAAAAACATACTATAAATTAATATTTGCAACGTTTTTAAGACTTTTTTGGCTCATATTTCAAGCAACTCCACAGAAAAGACAAACCAATTAAAAAGCAATCGCAATCAACCGAAATAAAAAGGAAAAACAGAGATTAAATCAAATCAAATCACAGTCAAATCAGAAACCACAAACACAGCAACAACAACAACAACAACAACAACAAAACAATAGCCCAATTATGAACCAAGAGTACAAATAATTTAAAAGTTTTATTGCAGAATTTCAACAGAATAAAATAGAATTAAAAACAGAAAACCATTGAATCGTTTATATTATTAGAGTTAAACACAATAATAATAGAAAACATAGAAAAACACACACTTAATGCAGTAATAATAATAATGAAAACAACCCAGAAAACAGCTGATGAGAAAACTAAATTTAAATCTAGTTTTAATATAAAGTATAAGTCAATAAAAGTCAGATAAAAACAAGCATCTGTCAAAATAATAACACGAATAATAAAGCTTATAATAACAAAACCAATAATAATAATAATAATAATAATAAAAATAATTATTATTATAATGAATGAAAAAGTGAAACATTAAAGCAAGCTGTAGAAATCTTGAAAGAGTAGTGAAAGCATTTCATTCAAAACCTTTTGAAACGAAATGAAAAGGTTATTAAAATTTAGAAATGCAGAAAGGAGCAGAAAAAGGAGAATTCAAATGAATTAAATACGAAAAAAGCACACATTTCACGATGTATGAGAGGGAAATGGGCGAAAATGGGAAAAGCTACGAAATGTGTTCCATGCATGAGATGTATTTTCGTTTCTAGTAAAAAAGAAAACATTTCAAAATGTTAACCCATTCAAGAAATGAAAACCAAGAAAAAAACAACCACCAATAAATTGTAGTACATCAGAATAAAGTTTGTCTAATTTGTCTAATAGTAAAAAATAAGTGAAGAAACACTCAGAAGAATAAGAAACTGAAAGTGAAGAAAAAGGAGAGGAAGAGAAACGAGACGAGAAAGAAGAAAAGAAAGAGAAGGATTGACTTTAGATCAAAGGATTTTGGGAAAATATTTTGTAAAAGTTAAGAAAAGCTTAAGTGAAGGAAATGTTGCTCAAAATTTACTTCCATAAGAAACACAACATAATATTGAATGCACTTATGTATGTACATGTAATTATATTATTTCTTATATATTTTGAGTTATAATGTAATTGAAATATTTGAAAACATATCTTAAAAAAAGGCGATTCTAAAAAAGAGTGAGTTTACAATAATGAATAACTTCGAAATTTCCCACTGGCAACACTGGCCACTGATTTGTCCACTGTGAAGGAAAGAGAGCAACAAATTGCATGGAGATAAATTTTGATCAGCATTTCCGAACGCATGCAAAAGAAGAGCTGCAAAAAGAAACAAAAATAAAAACAAAATAAATATGAAACTTTCGTTTCTATTAAAAGTACGTATTTAACACCTAATCTAGTATTTAAACTAATGTAATGCCAAAGTAAAGAAAACGAAATACAAGAAGAGAGCAAAAAAGCAGCGAATGCATTCATTCATTCATTCATTCATTCATTCCAACAACAAAAGTTTTGCTATGTTCATGTTTTTCATGCAAAGAATTCAACACTAAACAAAGTGTTCTGTTTTTTTCCTATCCTTGTTTTATGGTTGTTTTTATTTCTATAATAAAGCAATATCATTTGTCGTTTATTTATTCTCGTCATTTTTGCTAAAGCATTTGTTATTAGAATAGAAATCGAAACATACAGCAACAACAACCACAAACACTGCAAAACTACAGCAAAAATGACCGAAATGTGAAAAACCACAAAAGTAAAAGCGAGATAACAAAACGTAAAGCGAAGATAACAAGCATTTCTGCAATAGTGATAATAGTCTTAAGTGAACCATAAAACCAGCAAAAATCAATTAAATCCTCTATTAAACTATTAAAAGAGCAAACCAAATAGTAACCGTAAAAGAAACACAGTGCAAGCAAAACCAGGAGATCGCCACAGGACTGCAAACCGAAGAGTTTCAGTTGAAGATTATGTAGATTATTATTTGGATGTTGTTTATCGATTATTGATTACGATAAGTATATAGAAATAAACTACGCGACGGAGAGATTGATGAGTCGCAATAGAAAAGCGTTTTAGTTCAATTTTTACACGATTAAATTAACTGCATTCAGAACTACGATGGGTTTGCAATTGATTTTAAGCATTATTCTTCTACTTTACATACGCTAAAAGTAAAATACAAAAATATTATACTATACCTACATAAATATAAATATAAATGTACTTGTCTGACCTATATACATACTAACACTAATCTATATACATATATAGTACAGTATATACATATACGAGTATGTATATATATGTATTTGACATAAGAGTTTGTGTGACTTGAACACACGCAAATATTTCTGTAAAACCAACTAAAGCATATTTATAAATGGTGTAAGATATTTTTTAAAGATATTACTATATAGTTTACAATACGAGGTTATTTGAGATGACCGACCGATTTGCCAGTTATCAGGATATACATACATCATACATTCATAGCTAACACTCAACTAAAGCACACAGTTTACGAGTATAATAAAAATATCAATAATAATATTCTGATAATAACAATAAACGACTTCGAAGCAGCATTACAAAGCAAACATCTATAAAATACATAATCTACTTAATATCAAAAGAACGTGTAACAAAGAAGAGCCGATAACCGTTATTTAAACAGCTACAACAAAATGAAATTAAAAAACAAAAGGAAAACAAACACAAAGAATAGCATTAATATAAACAGGAAATAGCAGGAAAATAATTAAGTTTTTCAGCAAAGTATTTACCACACACACACACACACCTGCACATGCACACAGATAAACTCACAAACACACATACACCCAAATACAATAGACATAAACGGACATAAATTTATAGTATTTAATATGAATTTATGGATTTCTATTTTGAATCTATTTTGAAATCTTTTCAAACCGGAGGCACTTTTGAGAATATGTAGAGGTATTTTAGGGTACTTTCAAGATATTTTAGAGGTGCTGTAGTGATACTTTCAAGGTACTTCTTTATATACACTCCTCAGCGATTGATTCGCTTCTTAGTTGACTTCATTTGAAAGTACAGATACTTCTGAATGGTCCCAGGGTCCATCAAAGGTCATGACCCTTTATAGCTCACCCAATCTGCCAAATCAAAGCGTCAAATGATCTTATCCTGTGCTCAAAGTACATCCTTCTGAAGCGCTATTCTACCTCCAGAGATTTTAAAGGCGAGCCTCTTTAAAGTACTTGGTCCATAATTAAAAGTGTAGATCCGGTTCTTGGGTCGATCTCATGGGGGTCAACCTTCAGTTTCCTTCAATGTTTTTACTAAATTTATTTTCCAAATAAGGACTCAATAATAAGTTTATGAAATAAATGAAATGAAAAAAAAACTTAAGCTCAAATTCCACACTTTAAAATTTAATATTATAAATGAATTAATAACTTTTATTTTGATCACTTTATCATGAAATAATAAATACTCATGTTTCGTGCTGTGCGTGTGGGCTGAATATTTTGTTGAAATTAACAAAAATTAGCAGCAAATAAATCGTTATTGTTACTTTTTTTACAACAAAACAATAGCCTCATATTATATACAACAACAAAAACAACAGCAGATAAACCAAAGTGATTGCCAGCATGAAAGTTTAATGCCATTTTTGCTTTGAACACCAGATTACTACATGCCAGTGTTGCCAGCTTCTAACCAGCATTTGTAGTTATTTCATTTGTATTATCAAACCATGTACAGCAACCACTCTATAACAACAACAACAACAACAAATAATAAGAACCGCAAAAGCAAATCGATGAAAATACATATAAAGATTTGTAAAATAAATCGAATAGTTTATATATCAAATAGCAGCTATTGTTAAATAAATAGCCTACACAGTGCACAATAATGTGCATTATTATATATTTAATTACCAATTAAATTACATTCTAAGCAAATTAATCTGTGCTACCTCGTCATTGCGTCATGAACGAAGAAACCGCGGAGAAGAAGGAGAAAGAAATAGAAATCTGATAATGAAATAAACCAAAACCAAATTCTATTGTATTTCAAAATATATTTAACCAAGTTATAGCAAATCTTTATATAGAACCGTTACCCGTTTTAATATACAATTAATTTGAGTCACTTTTTATATACATATGTATGTATAAATTCTAAATATTAAGTTCTATAATATATTTAATGGTATTTTTAAATATCTTCCGGAATATGTATAGGGTGGGCCATCGGCTGGTTTCTTTTCGAATTAAATAATGTATTTAAAAATATTAAATAATTAATTTAAATACAATTGAATAAATCAAAACGAAGCCCCACACTTTACATATTATACAGATAATCATGTAAATTATATTTTAGATACTTTTGAGTTTTTCAATTTCGGTTTTTATTGAGTTTCAATCGTTTTTATTACTTTATATTTTCTTATTATACAATATTTGTAAATCACAAATAAACCCGTTTTATACATGATATTATAGGGTGTTATATTTTGCTAATATCAATATTTATAAAGCTACTTTTTGCAGTTTTTTTTCAAAGTGCAAAATTGAAAAAACTATTGAATCAGATGCGACGATGTCTAAGCTAATGAATTACTAACTTTTGTTCTCTACTATCGTTTTATTGTCTAATTTAGCTCACTGATTTTAAAGAAACTTATTAATTAATATCTTTTGTATTTATTTTGTTATTTTTTTAATTAAATTAAACTTTAATTTTAATAAACTCTTGAATCCGAGAGAAAAGTTTTGCAATTCATTTTTTTGTCACATACCAAAATATTTTGCAACACTGGTCATAAAAACGAAAGACATACCAAAGAAATGGCAATATTTTTTCAGGCTGGCAACGCTACCAAACAGTGCCATAGAACCGTAACTTTAAAATCATTCATTTTTACAATAAATAAAAATAATAGAAATACAAACTTATTTCATTTTCTACAACAACAAAAACAACAAAGCAACAAAACATTTTTAAATAATAGAACAGAGTGAATATTTTAATGCAACTAACAGCAACAACAACAACAACAACAACAACAAAATCGAATCTCTTTTTCTATACAAAAAACAAAGCCGATAAAAACCATAAATAATAATAAAAAAACTGAATAAAACGAATAGAATGATGAATGAAGTTTAAAAGCAAGCAGCAAAAATAATAGTTTAATATAATAATAATAATAAAAACAATGATAATAATAGAAACCCCAACAACAACCAGAGAAAAAATAAACCTTATTTAAGAGAATTTAATAAAAAAGCCAACAAAAAAATAGCAAAATCATAGAAGAAAAACCAGAAAAACTACAGCAACAACAATGAAATAGCAACAGTAACAAAATCAATGAAACCGGAAGCAAACCCAACAAAAAATAAACGATAAAAACAGGGTGCGTCAGAAATATTAATGAAAACAGAAATCCAAATCTTTACTCATTAAAAATTCCTCATTTATTGAATATTAACACAGGATTTCTTTTCGCTGTTGTAAACCTTTAATTAGATTCGATCTGATTTTAACTGTGAAATGTTGTATTCTTTCTACTTTCTGATTGAGTTCTCGAAACTGACGCATTCTCAGAATAGCAAAAATTGATAACCAACTCCGTAACTTAACTGAAAGTAATCCGTTAACCATGCAGCATTAACTTAAAGTTAGGTTTATTAAAGGAAAAACTCTAAAAACTCCCCGAACTGCAGTCAAAGCAGCTGTTTGAGAAGAACAGACATCCGATTAAAAATCTCATTATTTGTAGTGTGTAAATAAAATAAAAACTAAAGTAAACGCAGAGCCATAAGTAAACATACACACACACACACACACACACACACACACACACACACACACTTGCGTGTACAGATCTACACTCCTTATCGAGACTGTATACTGTATCTACGCATGAGTATAGCATCTTTTATAATATGCTCGTCTAAATATTATATAATAATAAAGCAACCGCAAAGCAGCCGAACTCAAGTAAATGAATTTATTGTATAATTTAAAGTAACCGCAACCAACAAACATTCTCAAGCTTTTCTATTTCGTTGTTGTCAACTTTTTATTGTATTATATGCAGCTATTGTAAATTAATGACTACATCTTTTCTGCGTTTTCTTTACAATATACTATATTACAATATATGTATAAACAAATAATAACACGAAATTCCTTTATCAGAAAGTGAGAGATTTAAGAAGAGCGAAATTATTTCCAAAAAGAAAATAAACAACAAATGAAAGCAAATAATAATAATAATAAAAATATTACGAAAAACAGCACTGAGAATGTTGTGAACTTCAAAGCAGCTACATTATTATTCCAGAAAAAGAATGTAGATTTTATTTTCATTCTAAATTGAGATTTCATGAAGCCATTTAAACACGGATATAAAAGATCAACCATAGAAGCAATTTTCGAAAGCGATCTTAATAACTGCATCGAAAGGATCGATTTTCCGCGAAGGATTTTCATTAATCACTTTGTTGATCCTCCATGATCGGATCTGATTCAATAAAACCTTCAATTATCGATTTTAACGATAATAGAACACTACTAGTCGCTGTTGCCGGAGCCAATGTGGGTGGTCCTTCAG
The DNA here is from genome assembly GCA_949629155.1 of Myopa testacea. Lineage (NCBI taxonomy): Eukaryota > Metazoa > Arthropoda > Insecta > Diptera > Conopidae > Myopa > Myopa testacea. Next base: position 10,203,594 of record OX451348.1, on the reverse strand, counting down.
TATTTCCCCCATCTGAGGTACGAAATACCCTCCATACCCTCCACAGAGTATCTTCAGAACTCCCGGTTGATGGAGGTCCGGATAATCGAAGTGCAATTGTATTTATCGGCCATGATCCTGATCTAAATCAGGGAACCTTTATCTCGATCGATCTTCATTGAGTGAACCTGACACCACGACCTTAAAAGATAAGTCCGAAGATCCTTTAAAGCGAATGAACTTTGATCCGTCTTTAAGAAGATGCTTCTTCATCATGAATACTTCTCCGGTAACAATATACGAAATCCTTTAAAGAATCTTCAATGAGCATTCAGGTTATTTTAACGATCGATCATTACTGATGATCTATCATAGTGTAGATGATTATACTATAGAATGGTGATTATAATATAAGAATTAGATGTTTATTTTCAAGGAGGACTTTTCTATGGCCGATCTTCATAGAGTGTCGATGTGCAAAGACTATTTTACATTCAGTAGGCCAGTCAATTTAATGATTCATTCAATTAAAACCAATCAATTCCGGGTTGATGAATAAACTTTTACTAATGAACAACTTTCAATGATCGATCGCCTTTTAATGAGTTTCCCTTCAAAATTCGAACAACATTCGATCCATTCGATGGTACTGATTAATGATGGATTATCTGATGTACTGGCATTCACAATAGATACACACTCGGCCATGTTTTGTAATGGAACATGGAACTCAATCAATATTTTTTGTTCTCTAACTCACAATAGTTACCTCAAATCTAATTAAAATTCGCAACTAAACAATAAAATAAAATAAAAACAATAGACAAAATAACTCAATCTTGGATTTTTATGCAATTACAATAGTTTTCCGTTAAAAATCCGTTATCAGTTGATTCACAAGAGAACGAAAAGCGCCGGACAGAGAGAAGGAGAGAGAGAGAGAGAGAGAGAGAGAGAGAGAGAGAGAGAGAGAGAGAGAGAGAGAGAGAGAGAGAGAGAGAGAGTGAGGGAGTGAGAGAGAGTGGGAGAAAGAGAGACGTAGAGAGGTAGAAAGAAAATCATCACAACCAACCAACAGAGTACAATAAATGCAAATATTATTAAATAAAATTTTTTATACAACAACAACAGCAACAAAAACCAAAACAATAGCAAATAAAATTTAAATAAAACCAAACAAAATAAAATGGAGCGAAAAAGAAGACAGACATGACTTTTAATATATTTTCACAACAGCAATAACAACAACAACAATAACCACAACTGTAAAAAGCAAACTCAATAACAATTAAAATAGTTTTTAAACAAAAAATAGTTAAATTTTAAAAACAATTCTGTTTTGTTGAAGTATATAGTAATTCAAACAACAACAACAACAGCAACAACAACAAAAACGAAACAAAAAGCTACAACATGTAATTATAACAACAAGAGCAACAACAACAATTATTTATATTACAAGAAATACAAATGCAAAAATTATGTGTTGCATGAAAAATTAAAATCTCACTTTACTGGTAATTACAACAACAACAACAGCAACAATAATAATTACAACAACACAACCAAAAATAAAATCCTACAATCGCAAAATTTAATTGATTTTATTTTAAATCAATAAACAAACCCTATTAATTTATCCACTTAAGACGTCAAAAAACATCTTCTTTTTAAACTATTTTATCTCATTTTCTGTTTCTGTCCCTCCAACAACTAAAACAACAATAAACCAAAAGAGCAAAAGAGAAAATATCACTGGCTACGTTTTTTTGATCAACCAATTTAAGGAACACAGTAACTAAGAGGAAAAATAAAAATAAAAAAATAATAAAAAACGATAACAACAAAGAAAAACAAAAACGATAAGAAAAATATTCTGTGTGGCAAAAAATATTGGAAAACAAAATAATACGCATTGGAAAAACATAGAAAAGAAAACAAAATCCAATCCATGTATGAAAAGAATACAAATATTATTAGCTATTAAGTCGAAAGTATTTAAAAATAAATTAAAATTTGAGAAAACAAAAAATATAAAGTCTAAGGCACAAAAATATAAACATTTCTCAACAATTTTTAACGATGATGATTACTGGGCATTAGCGAGAAAATTAAATTAAATTAACGAAAACTTAAATTAACACCTAAAACTATGGAGACAAAATTAAAGTGGAAAAGACGTCTGTATTTCGTAGAAGAAAGAAAAATTCCAAAAATAATTACTTTGAGAGAAGCAAAAACAAAGCATTCAAAACACTTGGATACATACATACATACATGCATACATGCATGACATGTATGTATGTAGAAACGTGTGAAGAGATCTTAAAGAGAACCGCGATTCTGTAAACTATCGCAGATACCAAAATTTTTAACTCGGCTGAAGACAAAATTTTCAAAAAAAAAAAAAAAACAAAAAAAAAAAACACCTCTGTCCTGGACTAAACAAAATTTAGTAAAAAACCAAAATATACGAAAAAACACACGACTTGGAAAAGTGAAAGAGAATAAATAGAATTATTACACTTAAACAGGAAAATAAAATTTCAACTTTCGGAGAAAAATGAAAAGAAAACAAAAAATTGCAAATTTTTGGAGCAAAAACAAAAAAAATTAGACTTAAAAATTGACGTTTTTTACATACATACATATAAAAGAATTATCACATTAAAGTAAAATTTTAACACTTTAGGCATACAAGGAAGAGAAAAGAAAAAAAAAAACGAAAACAAAAATAAAAAGAAGAATTAAAACTAAAATAACAATTATCACTATAAATAAAAAAATCCGTATACAAAAGCGTTGTTTCGTCATAGAACAAAATATCAAGAAAATAAATTAAACGAAATTAGAAATAAAATTAAGCAAACCGAAAATTCAAAATTTTATTGTTGTAATAATTGTAACACGTCCCCCAATCTGTGCCCCTACCACCTGCCTCCCCCTTCCCGCCACACCCACCTAGCAAAGTAACTCTGTTCATAGTATTTGTCTTCGAACAAATACAAACAACTTTTCAATTTCAGAACCCTTATAAAATCAAGAAACTTCTATTATACTCTCGCAATAAAAATAAAAAAAGTACAGTTTTGAACAGTTTTCTCACCTCGAGTGAATGCAATCCTTCTTCTTCCCCTCTGATTTACATTTTTGAAACATAACACATTCAAAACTTACACATTTTTAATACACGAAAAGAAGGAAAAAAATACAAAAGATGAATGAATAGAAACGCAAAAGCATTGTCCAAAAACAAACCGATGAACAAACCACACGTGAAGCATATAAAATCAGTAAAATTGTAATTTTGTGTCGCGAAAACGTAACGTTAGCAAAACAAAGAAGAAAATCCAAACCGAAAAACAGAAGAAAGAAACAAACACACACACACACACACACACAAGTCTTTTAATACTACCAACAAAAAAGGAAAAACAAAAAACACACACTATATACTAAATTACAACTTTTAAATTACATATATTTAAAAATTAAGCAACCAAAAATATGCAGAACATTTTGAGCAAACGTAAATAATTCATGAATAACACTTTAAGTCAAATAAAAATTATATATTATTATACAAGAAATTGATTGAAAGAATATTAAATTAAAATAAAAGTGAATCTTGTAATATAAAAAAATTCAATCTTGGTTTTATTGAGTAGGTTTTTCTTTCTTTTCTTTTCAATGTGTTTTCAACCTATTCAGATGTTGTTGTGGAATGAGTACTGATGTCTCCTGGAGCACACCTCAACCCATCCCCGGAAGATTGAATGCGGCGTCGTGATTTCGACGGACAGACAGACAGATAGATAGACGGACAGAGGGAGACAGGCAGAAGGAAGAGACTCTAAGAGACTCTGTCAGCTTTTGCTTCGATATGTGTAAAGCACTATTAAAACATTTCTCGGATTTACACAGGTTTTTCTACCATCACACCTCTTAACAGGATTTCAGAATGTGGTGAATCCAAAAGTATCAACTCCCTTCCCCACCCATTAAAATTATCTCAGAAAATCCATGTTCATATCCACACTGCCGTCCCCTAACATCCGACTTCCTTCGAACTTCCCGGAACCATGACGGTGGCAACGTGAAATAGAAATCATAGAATGATTGACTGATTATTTAATAGTTCTCTAATATCCATCTTTATATAGATGGATCGAAGATGGGCTGATGTGAGCTGGTTCTTATGAATACCTAATAAACACAGAGATAGCATCAAAATACTCAGCTTCAGAGCTTTACACAACTCTCACAAATCAATGAAATGCCAGACGAATTGCGACGAAGGGGTACCATGCTAGACGAGGTGACCGTAGCGACCAAGAAACCTTCTGAAGATCTAAAAATCGATAGAGCCCCAGCATCATTAGGTTTGGAATGCGACGGGAGATTCTAACCTACTCTGGGTAAATCGTGATGCGACCCAAACTGGCAAGCTTCCCCATCCAAAAGTGAGAAGTAGCAGTACGGAAGATTGCAGAAATTCTGACGGGGCACAGTGAACTCAACGGCCATTTGCGGTAGAGTCTGCAAGAACCTGCCCAGCTTCCTGCCGGATAGAGTTGCAAACAATGGGCTCTACGCAACTAAGCACCCTTAAAAATGTGGTAGTACGGTTCGGAAAGCTATTCGAAAGGGAAGCTCCGTACACGATACGGGGTTTTTCGTATATTATTGTATATTCTTTCATCCGGCTGTTCTTCTGAGTCCCATTCTGCAACCTTATTTAACCGAACCTAACCTAATATACCTCTATAATCTTTTTCCGACTTTTTATCGTAGCTTTAAATCTTGCCTGCAGTTAAATAAAACAAACGTGTTGCGTTTTTGTAGTTTTTTCTACATAAAGTTTTATTCATAAATAATGTTGGTTGCTTGCAATGCTTTTATTACCTTTATTATTATTATTACTCATATTTTTACTTTTGTTGTTAAATATACTCGTTTATTAATACGTATTTAATACTTTGAATGTTCTTCATATTGAATTCTATTTGAATTTTATTTCATATAATCGTAAAATTATTACTAATGCTCTTAATAATGCCCATAATATTAATATTTGTGTTGTTGTTGCTGTTCTTGTATTTTATTCTATTAGAGAATAAATTTCTTTATTATATTCTGAGAAAATGAAACAAATATTACGAGTAGCATTAAATGTAAATTTTTAAAAAAAATCAATTCTTTTAAGTGAAAGTTAGAAAGATTTAAATATAAAGCAACAATTTCAGGTGATCAAAAATAATATAGAAACAGTTTTAGCTTAAAATTAATAGCACAGTTAGAGATCATATTGAAATTTGTTGTTGTTGTTGTTGTAGTTTTTCTTTTACAATCTTTTATAAAAGAACATTTTTTTTATAGAAATATCATCATTTAATCGATGACTTTTTTTGTGTAGTGAAAACTTCAGTGTTTAGTGTGGATTTTGTATTTTGTTTGTCATTTAAAGATATGATCATATTTTTACTTAAACACATGATGCTTTGTTGTTTTTGATGTTTTTTTTTTTAAAACATTCCAAAACTTAAGTGTTTTTCTTTTGTTTGTTTCATTATTTTTCATATAAAATAAGTATCAATAAACATTTATAGAGTGTTTCCTGTATGCATTTATTTGTGTTTGTGTGTTTGTTTTGTGTTTTTGTAATTTTATTTAACTGTGTGTTTGCGTTGCGTTGCGTTGCGTTGCTTTGCTTACTTTTTATACGTAGATAGATAAATATTCAGTAGAAGAATCTTCATTATTATTCAAATAGTTTCTTTTCTCGAGTATATTTTAAATGGTTTCATTTTAAGGTATGCTTTATATAAATGTAAATACATATGTAAATATTGACTTAACATACTAATTATTGTTACCATTGAGTGGCTGAGATGTAAATATGTATGCGTGTGGGTATGTTTGATAGTTGTTGTTGTTTTTGTTGTTGTTTTTGTTGCTGATGATGATGATGTTGTTGTTATCTTTGCATTTATTATCATTTCTATTCAGATATTTTGTATTTGAAATGCTTTTTCTTGTATTTTAAATGCTTTAAATTTGAAGATTTCTAGCAAAAAATGTACAATATATAAACGTAATGATTTAAACGAAATTCCTTAAATTTCCTTTTATTAATTCACCAAACCAATTATTAATTGATTTGTGAAACAATGTTTTCAATATATGCCCGAAATTATACATTTTTTGCTATATTCTCTGCGCTCGTTTTTTATGTTTTCCGAGTTTAAATATAAGTTCATTTTTACGCATTATTTTGCGTTTATTTATTATTTATTTGGGCAATTTTAGTATTTTGTGTTTTTATTTGTTGTTCTTTGCGCTTGAGTGTGTGTGTGTGTGTGTATGAGTGCGTATGTGTGTGATATCGCGATGTAGAATAGCTTTGATAGCAGCTTATAGCAATTTATAGCTTCATGATACGGCGGAGTCTTGTATGTGACAATATTGAAAATACATTCAAATGTTGGTCCTTTTTTCTCATCGAAAACCATGCAAAATTACAAACTAAAACAAACATTAATTGAATAAAAGTACACAATCATGTATACTGCGATAATCTACAACTTTATAATATTTATGTACAAATAATCATTTTTTTGAAGATCTTAAATATTTTTAAATAAATGTTAGTTAAATATCACACGTTAATTAATAATCATTAATGTGCGGGTCTCAAGTACGTAAGTTAATTAAAATTAAATTTCGTTTTTTATATTTTTTATTAGGAATTTCAATTAATTTCTGTAAACATAGAATTAACATAAAATAGTTTAAATATTTTAATTTGCATTGAAACTTGTATTGAAGTGAAGAGTTTGTATGCAGTGGGCCATCAGCTGGTTTCTTTTTTGCTTAAATAATGAACTTCAATTTAATTAAATGATTCATAAAGAAACCAGCCGATGGCCCACCCTATACAATATACGATACGATAGAACTATAAAATTACTCTAGCAAAGAGTATTGTTTTCAAAGAGATTCCACGAGGTGAGGTGATTATAACGAGTGTGTATATTTCAATATACTAAAAAAACAACAAAAAAAAAACGGTTATTTTAGAACAGTTAAGTTTTTTAACACAAAATTATTTCTTCTTTTATTTCCGATTTCTTCTTCAATCGTCCTTTTTCTGGTTGAAACATAACTAAGTTTTCTTTTTTTTACAATGTTAAGGAAAGTGGTCCATCGGCTAGTTTCTTTTTGAATTAATCAATTATTTAATTAATTGAAATATTTCTCAATTAATAATTTAATTGAAAAAGAAGCCAGGAGAGGCAGACATGAATTTCAATTCAAACGTGTTGCACGTGCCATTCTTCCCATGAATTTCTTCCAAAATCTACCCTCGCCGTTCGTTGACTCCGTCGAGTAGCGTTTGAAAAGAAGAAGAAGAAGCGATCAAAGCGACTGATATGAACGATCATGATGATGGTTTTTCTTATATGCCAACCAACTTGAGTTTGGTGCGCTTTTGCCTTTGATGCTGAGCACTTTCATAGATAACATTTCTTTTTTTTGATAAATTTCATTTCTTTATGGAATCTTTTCACTTCGGTCTTTTAATAAGTTTATTCAAAGTATGAAGAGAAAAGTTAAGATGAGATCTTGATATGCTAATTATTAATGATGTATATTAGATGTTATACATTCCTTTATTTGTGATGCGTTTTTTTCTTTTAAATACAATGAGTTTGAAGCTTTAGCGTAAAGTGACTGATATTGTGACTGATGGCGATTGTATTGAATCCTTAATAGAATTTTATAACTGTTAGTTTTTCTTCTTGCGAAACTTTGATTTGAATTGATTAAAGTTTACAATTTTTATTGCACTATAGACGATTCTTAATAGTTACCAAGTATATTTTGTTTCGTATCTTTTTAAGTGAAAGTGAAGTCTGAGGATTGCTTCGTTTGCTTGCATCAGTTTTTATTTTATTGTGAATTTTATGTTGGACAACATTTTATTTTCGCAATTTTATTCTTTAAGCTTTTAAAACTTTTGAAATACGCGATTGAATTACATTAAAAACTATAGTAAAAGATTTTTAAATGTATTTCTTTCTATTCACTAACAAAAATCAGTTTTGTAATCACTGTTAAAGTTTGTTATAATTTCTATTTTCTTATTAATGTTACAATTTTGAAAACCATATAATTTGTTGTTGTTATTGCTGTTGGTCTTCTGTGTGAAATTCAGCTATTCTATCGGATGGGCCATCGTCTGGTTTCTTTATGAATGAAATAATTACTCCAGAAATACTTAAATAATTTGAATTGAATCAACTTCACCAAGAAACCAGCCGATGGCCACTCTTTATGGCCACGTTTTGCTTTTGTTTTTTATTATTTCGGCTGTCAATCTTGTAGGCATGCATATTGTTTTATTGCTTTATTATTGATAACGTGTCATTTCATTAATTTCCATTTCATTATTTTTATATCGTGAAACTTGTGAATTTTTCGATTTAATAACGTTTTAGTGGAATTTTTAAAGTTTTGTTTCGATCCCAAATGAATTTGTGTTGCGTTATTTTATTTAAAATTTATGTGAAACGGTGCAATTTTCTTGTAAATCGTAATTGAAGCAAAATTTCAATTACATTTAGTAATTAATTAAATATTCTAAACATTGATTTGATTTCAGTATAAAGAAATTACTTAACATTCGCGACTTTTATTGTTGTTTTTTGCGTTTAAGTTTTTTACATCATCTGTTTATTTGATATTTAATTAAAATTATATTTTCACAATGTTAATGCTAAGTTTTCGGGCGAAATTTTTATTTCAGTTCAACAGCGCTAGAAGATTCCTACGTATTGTTGTTGTTGTTGTTAAAATTGATTTTTGAAAAAAACAAAAAATGATGAAATTCCGCTCCAGTTGTTGTTGTTGCAGGTCCAAACTACAAGACACAAACAAAGTGGCTGTGAACAAAAGTGTAGAGAGAACTGTATTAGTAATAAAAATATGTTTGGCATTTGTAATTACTAAAAAATGTGGTTATTATTAAAAATGATTATGCAAACAATTACGAAACAAATAAAACAAACCAATATTAACATTGAGCACTTTATTTAAAGATTTTGATTGATGAGCAAACAATATAAACTTAAAATAAAAAACTTATTAATTTGTAAACTTAATCGCGCAAAACTGAAGAGAGACGAGACGAGACGAGACGAGGCCGTAAATCTTTCTAAAGTAGTTCTAAAGGATCATAATTACGTAGTATGCAATGAAGCTAACTTACTTAGATTAATATCACAAAATATCTAATAATATTGTAGTTTTTCTTATTACAACTGCTAAAAGTATTCACTGTTGTTTTGTCGTATTTGCAGTTTAACGTAATAATAAGTAATAATTTGAGCACGTTGTTTTCCGTTTAATCCCATACTTTTTCACTTCTTCTCTGAGTTTCTTTGTATTTTTGTTACTTTCAGTTTACAGAAATAATTTGTTATCTAAAAACAATGCGATTCTTTCAAGTTTCAGTTATAAAGCCGTCAGATTGGGATCAAAGCTGCATTGAATCGTATACGCTGCGAATGTCGGTTTCTTAATTTAATTGTATAGTAATTTAATTGTACTGTTAAATTAAATTATAAAAATATTTCGTTTATTAAAAGCATGCACAGAAATTATATTTTAATATAATATTTGACAGAATAAAGGGTTTATTTAATCATTAATTGTAAACAAATTAATATTCCGATCATAAAAAAGTTTCTTAAATTTCATGACTCGAAATTTTTAATTTAATAGGTCCCGAAAATTTGAAGAGATATAAATACAACTTATATAAAAATCATACAAAACAATAACATTTTTGAACATTTAGTTACTCAAAAGATATTCGATGCCCGGTTTAAATGACTTTCTAAACCAAAAACCCGCGAAACTGAGGAAAACCTTCAAAATTCAATAGACTACAATAAAAATATGCTGAGAACAGGATTCGCTTATGACGTGATTCCAAAACACTTACAACAAATGTTTAAAATATATACGTTTGTATAAATAACTAATTTTAAGGAAGAGAGTAAATTAGGCAAAAAAGGAAAGGCAACAACAGAGCAGCAAAAGCCATAGTAAAAGAGCACAGTAGAAACTCGGACATTTCTCCAAAATATTTCGGCGACTCGATAAAAACAACACACAAACGCTTTCAGTCTTCTTTGGCACGTAAACATACTTGATTAAAAGAATGGATCTTGAATCTGTCGTTCTCGCTCGTTTGCTTTGCTATTTTGTGCACTGCTCTTTCTACAGTTTCGCTCTCGCGTTGTTCTGTTTTCGTTCTTCCCGCGTCTTCTTGTGTTCTCTTCGACTATCTAACTTAAAACGATTTCTGCTTGGATTAAAAATTGAAATAGTTTCTTTTTAGCGCTCTATCACTTTGTCTCTCTCCTTCTTGCTTGCTTGCTCGATCACTCGCTTGCTCCCATCACTTTACTTAATCATTTTTTTCATTCAACGATCTTCCAGCACCCTCGTTTTGTCATACGAAATCCAGCTCGGAGCGTGTCTTGAAGAGCTTGCGCTCCATTGAGCGCTCGAACCACTTCTTCACCTCGGACACGATCAGCACGGACGACGTCAGCGAGAGTAAGAACAGGATGTCGTAAGCAGAGAGCGCCTCCGTCTGGAACACCATCTGCAGCGGCGGAAAGTAGATGACCAACATCTGGCCGATAATCGAGAAGCCGACCGCCAGCAGGAACATTCGATTCGTGGTCAGGCCGATCGTGAAGACGCTCTTCGTCTGCGATCGGCACGCCAACGCGTTGAACATATCGAAGAAGACGAAGCACGTGAAGGTCATCGTGGTGTCGCGCTTCGTCTTGCCGAGCGTGCCGTCAGCCATCTCGCGCTGGAACACCCACAGAGTGCCGAGGATGATGATGCTGGCGCTCAGCAGCACGTTCACGATCAACGATTTGGTGATCATCGGCTGCTTGACGTTGCGCGGCTTCTGTTTGAGCACATCGTGGTCGACGGGCTCCACGCCCAGCGACTGCGCCGGGGGCCCGTCCATGATTATGTTGATCCAGAGGATCTGCATGGCGTTGAGCGGGTTGGCGATGCCCATCAGGGTGGCAAGTGCGATCAGCGAGAGGGCGGCGATCGAGGTGGACAGCTGGAAACGTACAAAGTTGCGGATGTTGTAGAAGATCGCTTTGCCCTCCTCGATGGCAGCTCTGTAAACATAGAAAAAGACAAAAAGAAAGAGAGAGAGAGAGAGGAGAGATTGAAACATCAGCATCACCAGATTTGCGCATATACCGCTGCTTACATTATTGTGTGGAAGTCGTCGTCGACTAGAATCATGTCGGCGGCTTCCTTGCACACATCGGTCCCGTTTTTACCCATGGCGATGCCGATGTCGGCCTTCTTGAGCGCTACGCCATCGTTGACCCCGTCCCCGGTCATGCCTACTATGTTGCCGGTGCGCTGCAGCGACTTGACGATCGCCAGCTTGTGACGCGGGTTGACACGGTAGAAAACACTGACATTATTGGCCACCTTATCCAGCTGGTGGTCGTTCATTTGGTCCATTTCCTGGCCGGAGAGAGTCTGATGATGTATCGTGTCAATGCCGATGAGATTCGCTGCAAGCAGATTAAAAGAGAAATTCAATGAAATATTAAAAAATGCTGACAAACAATTATTGCTGTGGTTTAGTTAGTTGAATTAAAAGTTCCTCATACGCGGTGGTTTTCCGTATTTGAATAAAGTGTCTAAACTGCGATTTAGCCCTGAAATTAGTGATTTCTTTTAGAATTGTAAATGCCAGGAGTTACAATAAATGTATGGAAACTACAAAAATAAATAATATCTATAGTATTTTAATGGGTACTGCATAAAACTGTTGAAAACAGATTTAAAAAGATTCCAGCAAAATACTGTATAAAAAACTATAAAGAAAGGAAAGGAAAAAAGAAAATAATAATAAAAAACTACACTTAAATGATTTACATTTAAATGTGTTACTTTATTTCGGAGTGGGGAGTGCGGAGGGTGTGGAAGGAAGCAGCAGAAGCAACAGCATCAAAATGGAATACTTTGTGTTAAGAAACAAAAAGAAACGCATAGAAAACTTGTGCGAAACACTAACAAACAGTACAACAGAGGCAACAACAATAGAATCCAAGAAAATAGCTGCAAAAGAAGAAGAAGCAGAAGTAGAAGAGGAAGAACAAAAATAGAAGTCATACAAAAAATATAATAAAATGGAAATTTTGTGCACTCGGCAATACAAAGAAAGTCCTGCCAACGTCACAGCGCGACACCCGACACACACACACACACACACACACACACACACACACACACACACACACACACACACACACACATACAGAGACATACACGTTGATACTGCCATCAAATAAAAAAATATTTGCATACATAAAACGAACACGATTCAAAATTAAAGAAAACGTAGCAATAAAAAATAGGAAAAGACGAAAATTAAATAAAGAAAAAGAAAGGAAGTTCAACAAATGCAGCAGCAGAAGCAACAGAATCAGCATCAGCAGCATGTTGATTTTACGCTTGCTGCAAATGTTGATTGTGTGCAAAAATTTGCAAGCGAGGAGGAAGACTGAGAGAAGGAGGGAAAGCGAGGGGAGGGGGGGAGGGGGGCAATAGACAGAGACATGACATGCAGTAGCAAAACAAAAACAATTAAGAACATTTTTAATAAATGTAAAATGCTACTGCTACTGCTGGGAGCTGCTGAGGCTGAAGCAGAGTGCAACAACAACAATTGTTATCTAATGTGTCTAAGCGTGTGTCTCTCCAAAACGTGTCTACGTGTCTACATGTGAATGTGCATGTAAAGGACGCCACACCCACCCATGAAGAAGCAAAAAAAAAAAAGTCCAAAGAAACAACCAAAACACCAAATAAATTTAAATACAAACAAAAAATAAGCAAATAAAAACCCAACAACGACAACAACAGCACAGGAAAACCTTAAAAAGCCGCTAGGAATGGCAACGAATCTGCTGCTGACAGCAACCAACAACAACAACAACAAAAACAGCAGCAAACAGAATTTAATAGCAAACAAAATGACAAACGAAAGAAAACAAGAAAGAGACCGATGGAAAAATGTCCTATAAACTATATAATAAAAGTATATAAAAAGAAATGCGACACAAGGAAGGAGATGAGAAAGAAAAAATAAGAAGCGATCGAGTGACAGCAACGAGTGACTGAAACCGATTTTTGTGAATTCCTAAAGGAATTTAGTTCCCAGCAGACTGACACGGGGTTGTTTGTGTCGTCATCAGCGGCAGCGGCAGCAGAAGCAGAAACATTTATGGACAATTTTTCATTTTATAGCAGAAATAATTTAATCGAAATTGAATTGAAATAAGAATAAAATGTTAGTGTTAAAACTCTAAATAAACACTCTGAAGTGTTAAGTACGTGTACAATCCTTTTTAGGAGGGCGAGGCTCTATTTTGTATATTGTTGCATAGAGTTCCTTGTGTTCTAAAATACTATATACACATATTTTTAGGGGGTTTAGACGAAAATATCATAGTAAAAACCAGAAAGAGGCCTGATCTTTGGCCTGGCCGATGATCGAATACCGTACACTCTCGTGATGTGTATACCCACTTTTATGTATAAAGAGTAATTGTTCATTATAGTGTTCATTATAGTTTTACTGTTTTTCTTTTTTGATGAAATAAATACAATTAAAATATGGCACTCATGCAGAATGTGGAAGAAGTGGTAACGGGCTTGATGGCCACTAACAGTTGTCGACAACAAAAATAATTGCAACAATAACAACAAGCAACCGCACAAGACAATACAACAACAACTCTACAACGAATTTAATATTTAATGCATTGTAATGCAGGGAAGTAATTTTCATACTATCTCTCTTTCACTCTCTCTCGCTATCTCGCTCCTGCTTTGTGTTCAAAAATTATTTCCATTAATTTTAATTACTTATTTATACTAACGTAGATTATTAAAGGTTGTTAATCATGCGGCTACTTAAGCTAATTTTGCATTTACATGGAGACTTTTTAAGGTCCAAATTGCATAATTTCGTTGTTCTGATTTAATTGCATATAATTAATTATATTTGAATTAATATAAGACAGCAGAAGACGAACAAGAATAAAGAAGACGAATAAAGAAACACAAAATAAAAGAGAAGAGATACAGCATGGATAACGGAAGGAAACGAGACGTCAAACAAATTTTCATGTAATGAAAGTTTCAAGAAGAAATAAAATTATAAATCGTAGAAGAAAAAAGTAATTAAAATGAACTCGTGATAGGTCAATTAATAGCAACAGAACAATGAAAAAAAACAACAAAAACAACAACGACGAAGCAAAGCTACCAACCTAGACTAGAAAATAAAAACCGTTAGCACAGCAACGACGAAAATAGAGCCGAGCAAGTAAATTAAAAGTTCAGTTGAACAAAAGAGAGACTGTACTCAGTTGATTGTTAGATGCAGCAAAAGAAAAACAACAGCAACAACAACAGCAGAGTAAAATTATGACAACATGGACCAGAAGATAATTTATTGGAAACGAGTGGGAGATAAATAACAGCAATAAAAACAACAAAAACAACAACAAGAATAGCAATATTAATAACAACAACAACATTAACAACTGTTGCTTTGTTGCTAACATTCCAACATAAAACAAAAACATAACAAATATTGTATAAAATAATACAACAACAACAACAACAAGTAAATCAAGGAAAGTAAAAAACGAGAAAAAAATAAATTCTAACAAAGTCGATGAGAAATTTTAAAGAAAATAAAAGGTTCTGAGTTGTTGTTGAAAAGTTTTTAAAGTCATCAAAGTTTAGTTGGGAAAAACTTAAAAGCAACAATAACATTCTAGGACGCCACAAGTGGGTGTGGCTTTGCGAAGTTTGCAACACTGTCGCTTTGCATTTTCCCATTCACTGGATAGCTTTTAGTTTTCTCTTTCGTGAAGAGGAAAAACAACATTTTGGTATGTTTCTGGTGCCATTTTTTTGTTACGTTTTGTTTCGGTTACTTTTCTACTTCGTTTTTTGTATTGTGTCATTGACAAATTTACTCTGCACTTTGTACTGCAATCACATTAATCTCAGTTGACAACATGTGCTCTCAGTGCTAAAAATTGCTTTTTCACTCTTTAATTCAGCTTCGGATTTTTTACAAATCAAATTATTTCCAAAACATCTCCGACTAAATGCAATACTTGACGACTGTATAGAGTTCTCCATAAACTTTAAACTAAGATTCATAAATGTACCGAAAATTATGCAACACATTTTGTATGCTTATCCATCAGCTGCTTCTACTTGGGCATGCACAATCTGCAGCTGATTGTACTACAATCAGGCAGGCTACGCCTCAACGGTATGCTTTAGTTTCTCTTTTTGGTGTGTTTGGATATAATAAATTATTGCTTTTTTAATTGCAAACTCGAGCTGCTTCATAGCTACGACAGCTGAGCAGAAAAGAGTAAGCAACCAGAATGTTTGAAATGTTTTACGATGTTCCTGTTTGTTGTTCATATTCTTCTTCTTGCCCATGCTCATCTTCTTCTTGTTCATTCTCATCTTCTTCTTGCTCATTCCCCTCTTCTTCTTGTACATTAGCATTCAAGGGAACTCTTGTTGGTTTATTTCGCTGAGTAACATTCTTAGAATATGAATTTCGGTGTAATTTAGTGCCTGAAAGTATGCAATGCAATTTGGCTGAACTTAAGTTTTAACACAAGCTGCCTTTCGAAGCCCAGGAATCACTCGTATGAGAAATTTAGAGAATGTATATCAACGAAACTCTTCCAGAGTTGCCACAGAATGTAGTAAGCCTTCACACAAAACCAAATTCATACGAATTAAAACTTTAATGTTTTCTTTAATACTTGTGCTGCTAGTAAAATTTAGATTGGGAAAGGAGAGAAGAGTGCGCCAAAAAGCAAGCGACGCGCAACAGTTCCATAGCGTTGTCAAATAAAATGAAGCGCGACAACGCGCCAAATTAAGCAGAAAACCCAAAAGCTTTTAAGCTTAAGCTGATAACAGCACACGGAAGCACGGCACAACTACAAGAGGCAAAGCAGCCCAGAGTTGGGCCGCCATTCGACGCCATTTCGTGCAGGCGGTGTCTCTGTCTGCTTTGTCTGTCTGCTGCTTGGAAGATAAGTGGATTAAATGGAGCTACTCTGCTCTGCTCGGCATCGCTGCTGCTGCTGCTTCTGCGATCGCCGGTGCTGAACTTTGGACTTGCATAAATTAATAAAGGATACTTTTGCAGCACTGACAGCGACGACAACCTGCCTGGCGGCTGCTATTTATTGTTTGCTTCCGCTGATAATCGATTTAGCAAGCGACGTCAAAGTGAAGTGAAAGAAAGGGAATGAGAGAGAGCGAGACAAAGACTTTTGTTTTCAAAAAATATGCAGCAAAGTTGGCGACGATTATCTGGAGGATGATCCTAAATAGCGAATCTACCCGAACATAAGGATTCTGGGAAAAAAAATTAAATTCAAGTAAAGAATTCCTTTCAGTATAAATTAAGCACCAAAAATTATGCAGTACATAATTTTCTCTAATTTTATTTGCCTTTCATAAAAGAGAGTGAGCTTTTTCAAACATATTCTTATCAACTCCAATCGAATCCAATCCAATCGAAGAATTCGTATTGAAAAAATGCGTAGTAGCTCGCTTCTTCTACTCAACACTGCTATTGATTTTAATGGCAACAAACATGGATGGTTGCTCGGTATAGTTTTATAAAAAAATACCTTTAATAATAAAAGAAATGGTCGACAACGAAGAGCTCCCACTACGCTCTCGTTTTTAATTGAAGCCAGCCAACCGAGCAACCGATCGATGGACGCTGTGAAGATGCTGCCTGTGTTGCTTTCGGGTTGATTCACGTTGTCTGGAAGGGTCCATGATTGCCTCTGGCGTCGGTAGCTGTGGTTAATTATTTTTTCTCTCTTCTCTAAATTGACTTAAACTCAGACTTACTTACACACGCAAATAAATACCCTGGTTACGTCCAACTGGATGAAGGATGTAGCAAGGATCGACGTAATATGCAGAAAATACATTTTGTCGGCGCCTCTAAGGAAGGAAGGAAAGAGGAAGCATTGAAGTTCGGAAGGCGAGGTTGGCAATGAAGTATCTGAAGAGAAATAAATAACTGCCGGCAGTAAAAACAACACTAACTACAACAGCTCAGCGCAAGTCAATGAGCTGGAAATGTGTACAGCTCGAAGAATGGCCAAAACGGCTGATTGAAGGGAGAAACAGAGAGAAGACGGTAAGAATCTCGTATGTTTTCAATGTGGCGATGTGAAATTTAATTCAGTAGACGAGCCTGCTTTTAATGTTGCATACCTTTAGGGCCACAAGTAAATAAAGAAACAAACTGAGAAACAGTAATAAGTATACAGTAATGAGTAGTAATTAACTATAAATAGTCATAAAAAAGTCCTTCTTATACACAAAGATATGTCCGTAAATCGTTGCGTCCTTATCGAGCAAGAAATACCCGCTCTTCCCCATTTCTAAGGACTTACCAATTGCCATGGCCGTTTCCTGCGCATCGCCCGTAACCATCTTCACTCGGACTCCGCTCTGCATTAGCAACTCGATCGATTCCCGCACCAAGGGACGCGGTGGGTCAGTGATTCCGACCAGTCCACAGTAAACGAGGTCCTGCAGCGATGTCCCACGTGCCAACGCCAGCACACGCAGTCCCTTGCGTCCGATCTCGTAGGCCTCCGACAGAAACTCTGCCTCATTCTGCTTGGTCAGCGGCACCGCTTGATTGCCATACAAGTACTTGGAGCACTGCGGCAACAGCATCTCGAGCGCGCCCTTGGCGAAGAAGATTTCCTCCTTGTTGTTGTTGTACTTGTGGATGCACTTGACCGCCATCATCTTCTGGTCCGACGAGAATGGATACTCCTGCATACGCACGTAGTTCTCGGCGGTTGCATACATGCCGTTCTTCATGGCCACCGCAATGAGGGCGCCTTCGGTGGGCTGGCCCAGCAAAGTGCCGTTCTGGATGTACGCATTATTGCAGACAGTGCCGATCTCCAACAGGTTGCTGATGTTTGTCTTGGCCATTTCGACATTGTTGCAGTTGCGGATGTGTATCTCGCCCTGGTCGTTGTACCCTGCGCCGGTCACGTCGGCCATGTAGCCGTCGGAAGTGATAATGACCGTTGCGGTCATCTCGTTCTTGGTCAAGGTGCCCGTTTTATCCGAGCAAATCACATTGACACAGCCCAAGGTTTCCACGGTTGGCAGCTTTTTGACAATCGCATTCCGCTTGGCCATGCGCATTACGCCCAGTGCCAGCGTCACTGTGACCACAATAGGCAGTCCCTCCGGAATGGCAGCCACCGCCAATGATACGCTGATGTTGAACATTTCGGTCAGAGGCTTACCCTGCAACCAACCCAGCAGCATGATGACGCCGATGATGATAAAAGAATAGAAACTGAGTTGTGCTCCTAGGATATCCATTGATTTCTGGAGCGGCGTCTTAGGCGCCTCCTCGGCTTGCATCATCTTGAAGACCTCGCCGAATTCGCTGCGCTCTCCGGTGCTGACTACGATGCCCTTGCCGTTGCCGCAACGCACCAAAGTACCCATGAAGGCGATGTTCTTCATGTTCGTGTGATCCTTGTTGGCACCGTTCGCCAGAAGCAACTCGGTACACTTCCGCGCTGGCTCCGTTTCGCCCGTGAAGCTCGACTCATCGATGGACAAATCAATGGCGTCGAATAGACGCACATCGGCGGGAACTCGGTCGCCCACATTCAGAAAGACGATGTCGCCGGGTACCAGCTCACGCGCCAGAAACGTCTCGAGGCGGCCCTCGCGTTGGCAGTGACATTCGGGCGGCACCAGCTTCTTCAACTCTTCGAGACTCTTCTCGGAGCGATACTCCTGAATGAAGGCCACTGTCACAACGATGATGATGGCAATCGTTATGCTGACCGCGTCGTCGAATTGTCTCATGAACACGGAGACGGCTGCAGAGCCGAGCAGCAGAAGTATCAGCGGATTCCTGAACTGCTCGATGTATTTCTTCCATGTGGGCTCCTCTTCCATGACGTTGAGTTCATTGTGGCCGATGATTTTGGCTCGGTACTTGGCTTCGGTCCATTTGAGGCCGGTGCGGACGTCGACTTGAAGTCGACCGGCTACCTCGGAGGCGCTGTACGTGGAGGATTCGGCGGTGGTGAGTAGCATTTCGATACTTAGAGTGGACCCGGTCTAAGAAGAAAAGAGAACGGAAAACAAGTTAATTTGAGTAATTAAGATATTTTATTTGATTCGAAGACAGTGCATTACGAAGCATTGATTACTGATGATGATAGCGAAAATCAACCAGGAATGAGGGTTCTTCACCTAATATAGCACATTCACATAGTTTAGTATAAAACCATTTTAAAGTTCAATATAGTTCAATCGTTTAAGTACAATATAATATTAAATGTGTTCATTGAAACTTTCAGTGTATTGAAACTATAATGTTATTGAAACTGTTCTTTTTTTCTTCTTCTTTTTCACGTCTAGTTCTAACATCCAATAGAATCCTTTAAATTCTTCTGCAGAATGAAGCTTGCCCTCAGCACGTTTCATATAAATATTTTTTGATGTCTCAGTTTTACTAACTTTTTAGCCCAAACTCGGCAACTTTATGACATTTCATTTTCACCCTACTCCACGCATGTGGAAATTTTAATTAATTTTAGTCATGCAAGAGTGAGATAAAATATGAGAGATGAGCACTCTGAGACTGGTCACGTTCGAGTTGCCCTTATCAGCAAAGTTTTCAAAATCTGTTCGTATGTCTGAGTTGTTGTCACCGACGACATGAGCAAAAACAACCACAAGAAATTCGAAAACTGCCAACGTCAACCGTTGGTGAAGGGAGGAAATGACCAGAGCTTGATGATTGCGGTACAATGATGGAGAAGAGAACCAAGCATGATGAAGGCGATGATGGAAGAGGTTAATGATGAATGTATGCTTTATCAATCAAGCAGGGACAGCGTACAGATGATGTTTGATACTAAAGATGAAGCCAATGAAGGGGAATAAAGAAGTCGAGAGAGACGTAAAGATGTTGAAAAAGCTCAGAATTCGAAATAATAGCATCGAGTAATCAGGTGCAGATTGAACCAGGTTGATAGCGGACGGTATACGATGTACTTGCTGCCGATTAAGGGTGAACTTGATTAGAACATCGTAGATGAGCGAACATCCGCTGATGATTCTGTGATGTTGGCGATTTCAAATTAGCTTCTATCCGATTCGGTGACTTTTTTCATTTTTATTTCCATGCTTGCCTTGGTTGTTTAATTCTTTCATCAATCACCGGCCACATGATTCGCAAAAAGCTGGCAGTCTTTCGTTAATACAATAAAGTAACCCAAAGGATTCAAAACTAGAGAAGAGCGGAGAAGACTTTTCGGGTGGCAGGCTGTGTAATTGTGTGTGTGTGTGCTCAAAAGTTACAGCTTTGAGCAGTCATGTTTATGTTGTTGTTGTTGTTGTTTGCTTTTGCTTTTGCCTTTTCTGAGTTTGTGAGAAACTTGCTTCCAAAGTTTTAGTTTATTTAAATAACTGTTCTCTGTTATTTTGGCATAAGGACTTCATTCGTTTGCACAGAGCAAGGACTCAGAGGAAATGCATTGTTTGGACGCACAGATGATCGCTCTGCACCATCTCCCTGTCTAAATATGCTAAAGTAATTGCTTTGGGAATGAATAAACAATTCGGTTTAAATAAACCTTTGCTGCAAACTTTGGGATTCAAATGAATTAAACTGAACTGAAGTCGAACTGAGCTGATTTTCAATAAACACTCACAAAGGAGGCTAGTACTGTGTACAATAGAAGGTGAACACTTATACTCGTGCAGGTTCAAATAAAGACCTCCACAAGATGTGCTCAGATGGGTGACTCGCAGGTACTAAATTCGGTGAAATTTATTTTCAGGTAGAACAAAAATTGTTAAATTGTAGAACGATCAGAACGATTTTATATACCTAGAAATTATTATTACTGTCCCATTAATAAGACGGTTAACTGTGATTTCAGAAAAGATAATTCTTCGGTTTGGAGCCAGACAAGTGATTTGGAAATGAATTAAATAAGACACAAATTATAATTTAAATTCAATAAAGAACATAAGATCAGAGTATTAGAAGAAGACGTACCATAATAATAATTAAAGAAATAAATTAATCATTAGATAGTCTTTTAATAAAATTCTTGTTCTAATTTTAACTCTTGCAATTATAAACTGGTTGTAAGAATTAAAATTAAATTTGATACTGTATCGTGGTTCTATGAACCCTAAAATTTAGCAACAACTCGTTCTGCTGGTTGATGTACTCGTACAATGTAAAAATAAAGATACAGATAACAATAAAAACAGGTAGAAATTTTTATTGCTTCCGCTTGAAACTGTTTGAGAGTTAAAAGAGTTGCCTAAAAATACAAATGAAATGAGTTCGCACATTCACACACTTGATTTGTAATGTTTAAAGAATATTGTGAAAACAGGCTTGCATTCGTGATAAATTAATTAAATGTCATTAAAACTTACATCCTCTTCGTTGATGAATATTTGAGTTTTGTGACGCATATTTTGAGCGTAAATAAAAAGCGTACGTTGTTAATTCAATTAAAGTTACGTTTTTGTTTTTTATTTTTTACATACAGGTACAGAGTTCTTAAGTGTTAAACATGAAACAGAAACAAAACAGCGGCAACAAACAAACATAAAATATATTGTATTTATGACGTGACAAAAGTTAGTTAATCACAAATCGTTTAAAACTGGAACAGAAAGAAAAAAGCTGAGTTCATAAAATAGATACATTGACATGTCTAATTATATCATACACCATTATCATATATCATTATGCAGATATGCTCGAATGTAGGCTAAATAAATATTCGAAGCGGAAAACAAATAATAAAGCACGTTTGTTGGAAATTTTAGTCACAGAAAACAACAACAATAACAACAAAGAATGAAACGAAGATTAATAAGACACACGAAACATGAACGCTATCCGTGGAGATCAACGACATCGCCACCACTGATAATAAATGGCGCCAAATTTTAATTAAGGATTAGAAAATGTTGAATTTCAAAATTAGAACAACTTCATGTTTTTTTAATATAAAAAACTATTAATCAAGATAATCGATTTTAGCACTTTAATTTCTGCAGCACGCAAGGTCGTTAAAGAGACCAACGGAAAGAGAGAGCGCCCGACTGCGACCAGACACTAAAAAGCAAGCAGACACTCATTGGAAAGCACGGAGAATGAAGAGAATCGGAACGTGGCGGCCGTTTTGAAGTAGTGTTGTTTTGTTTAGTTAGTTAAGAACCATAACACAAAAAAAGCAATTATTCAATGAACACGTCAGAGGAAAGAAAACAGAGAAAATTACTTTGTAAGCACGAGTAACTGGTGTGTAAACGTGGCTAGCTGACTCGATTGCGATAATTTGTATTTTAATAATATTCGAAATTAAATTTTGTATATTTATTCAATTCATTACTATTATGTATTTAATTACTATTCATTGACACGTATTTATATATACACACACACACACTGTTTTATTTTTAAATAATCACGTAGAATATTTGAATAAATGTGTTAATAATTTTTAAAAGAAAGGAGGATCGAAAAAGTTTAATAACAACAAGTCACACGCTGCTCCCCGTTTGAGCGCAGACAATCAACTAAAAACAAAAAAATCCAGCACTGTTTATGAGGGCAGAATATGTTGAAGGGAAGGTGATCAAGATTCACGGAGAGAGAGAGAGAAAGCCAAAGAGTGATGGAGAAATGGGAGAGGAAGCTTTAACCGATTTAATTAACATTAAAAGCCATGAAAAAACAGTCTTTGCTATCAATAAAAATTATTAAAAGAAATATATTGTACTTTAAGTCATAACACAAAACAATCATTAGATAATTATTTACATTAGTAATGATAACAACAAACACAACAACATCAAAAACAATAATAATATTATTACAATTAAAACACAACAATAACATCAACCGAGAAGCTGTAATTCACTTCAATGTTTCCCATTTAAATACAAACCCAGCAGGAAATTGATGAGCTCTTGATGATTTCTCTTTTCAATATTGGTTTCCTTAACTTCGCATTTTACACGAATATTTTATCTATTGCTGAGTTTCTGATAAGATGTTTCTAATGAAATCATGTAGAATAATACAGCAAAAGCGAAAATAATTATATAGAATGTTAGTTTTACAAATTTATAATACAACTTTTAGAATTTCAACAACAGATTCTTAGCAGAAACTGATCCAAAAAACTTCGGTGTTTGGTCGCCATTTGATGTAAAACAACAGAAACATTAAAAAATTTAAAAGAAATTGAATGGATGATATTTCGAACACTCTTATTTATTTATTTATTTATTTATTTATTTCCATCTACCGATTTACAATCTTACAGACTATTCCTAAAACTAATTAAAAAGAGTAAATAAAATTAATCTAAATTTAGCCTCATTAACATTGAAATTAATAATATGTGCAAAACTATTGCATAAGTGTAAACACCTAGCTATGGGCTCATTACTAGCGTAATTAGTCCTATGTACATTTTCAACAAACAGGCGATTCTGCCTTAGACTCCTAGGAGCGTCATAAAGATGGAAAAGTTTAAATAGATCGATACACTTAATATCTTCTGACAAAATTTTGTAAGCAAAAATCAACGAATGAAGACTACGTCTATCTTTTAGGGATTGCAAGCCAAGCAATTTACGGCGTGCGTCATATGGAGGCAATCGCGCATCGGACCAAAATAACTTTTTTAATGCGTATTTGCTCAAAATTTTTTGAACTTTTTCTATACGATTAGAATTATTCATATATATAGGATTCCATACAATGGAGCAATATTCAAGTTTACTACGAACTAAAGAAACGTATAGTGATTTGATTGTCAGGGGGTCCTTAAAATGTTGTGTATTTCTTTTAATGAAACCAAGCATGGAATATGATTTAGAAATAATATAGTCATAATGCCATTTAAAGTTCAGCTGAAAATCAAAAATTACTCCCAGATCATTAATTTCGTCTTTATGAATTAACAACTGATTATCAATATTATAATCGAATAAAATACAATTTTTATTCTTTGTGAACGAGATAACGCAACACTTATTAATATTTAAATATAAGTTGTTGGAGCAACACCAATCTTGAAAAATAGACAAATCATTCTGAAGGCCAGTGCAATCAGACGTATCTGAGATACAGCGGAACAGTTTGACGTCGTCAGCATACATTAGACTGCTCGACGATTTAAAGTGCTGAGGTAAGTCATTAATGAAAATCAAAAACAGCAGAGGCCCACAATGGGTACCTTGAGGAATGCCTGAGGAAGCATCAATAGCAACATCAGAGATGGTTGTGCCAATCTTCACAAAAAGCAATCTGTCCATCAGGAAACTTTTAAAAAATGATATTAGCGCATCAGACAAACCAAACTTTTTTAGTTTAGATAAAAGAATTAATCTTATCTCCTTCTCTCTGTTATAGTGACCAATCCTATATGAATACTTTGGTATAGTAAAAATAATTTAATAATAAAGTAATGAATTTTATAGTACAATTTATAAGTACAAAAAAGATGAAGGCATTTCTATCGAAGAACCTGGTCTATGAAGAGAAGTACAATTTTTCAAAAACTAAATAAAAACAGAAAAACGACTGTTCAATATTTTCATTTTCTGAAAATTTATATCCACCGATTACGAAATGAATCAAGTAGTTGCATTTCCTACAGGGACCAACTATAAAAAAAACGAAGAGAGAGAGAGAGAGAGAGAAAGAGAGAATAAGAGGAAGAATGAAACCTACTTATTTTAGTGGCTGTTAATTTTTAATATAAAAACTATAATTTCTTTATTATATGTTTTTAAAAAACTTTCCTTCGTCAGTGCTCTTTATTCGTCTCTTTCTCTTCCTCCATTCATTCGACACTCTTTCTCCCTCACGTTTTTTTCGTGTCTCTCATCGAACTCTCTACAACAAAATGGTCTCAATATTTCGATGCGATCGACAACAAACCAACATGAGAGACACTGTACGCGCTTAGAGTAAAATTGTTCGGCAGAGATGAGAAAAGACGATGCACGTTTATAATCATAAGCTACCGACGGTAATGAAGCAATGGAAAAGGAACACATGTTCATCGTTATTGGAAACGATGCTTGCTTTTGGGTCAAGTTCACAGCAATCACTCCGTCAATCAAGCAGACGGTACACGAGATATCTTTGAGCTTGCAAAACTTTACATTGCGGGTAGTTGAGAGTGTTAGAAAATGAATTAAAAATTTATTCGCCGGCTGAATTGCAATATTTAAAGTAGTCATTATCATTGAATAATTATCACTGAATCATTATCATTGAATTATTATCATTGAAGTTTATTAAATTCCCAGCCACTCAATCAAACAGTTTAGTATTTAAGACTCGCACAACTCTTAAAGTTTCCATGATTTCGGAATAAAATTTCAAATGTTTGTAAAGAGCTGTAAAATATTAATTTTATTAAAGACTAAACTGAAGGAGAAAAGTGCAAAAAAGCCATAGAAAGAAGAAAGAGAATATTAAAATTATTCACAGAATAGAATTTATTTTAAATTTGGCTTTTGTTTTTCATTCAGTTCTTTTTTCGTTCAGTTTACAGTCCAACAAAAAAAATTCTCGATAACTTGTTAAAAGATTGAAAAAGAAATACGGAGCAAAAATATGTTTTAAAAATCGAAGCACAGAAACTGGAAATTTCATTTTAGAGAAATTGTGGAGAAAAAACTATTGTCAACGAATGTGAAGAAGCATCTGAGAGAGGAAGACACAGAAAATTTGTAACGAAGCGGAAGTGTAAGTGGAAAGGGAGAGCGGCCATGTTGAATTTATTTAATGTCAGAAAATTGTGCAAAAGCGACAAAAAAATTAACTGACGTGCATGATTAGTGGAAAGAGTAGAAAGAAAGAGTGGTACAACAGATTAGAGAAGCGCAATGGATGAAGAAGGAGACCGAAGAGGTAAACGGTGAGAAATAAGTGTTGAAAATAAGTGAGAAATGAAAAATGCACCACCTCCAAACCACTTTTCACAGAAGACAAGTTCATTGATTACAACTGATTGACAGTTTTTCTCACCACTTTTAGTTTGGTTCTTCTCTTTCCTTAAATCAATATGTACTCTTTTAGTACTCTGTTTGACTTGGCACTTTTCGGCTCTTAAATTTTCAATTTTATAATATTTCTGATTCAAATATGAGGCTGTTAGACTTCGACAGCTATATTATAAAGATCAGATAATAATATAGTTGATAATTTCGTATACATCAAAGATATGAATATATAAATAAAATTATATACATAAATAGTATTGAAAAATTTAAAAAATAATCGATATCTGACGATTCTGTTCTTCGGAACTCGAGATCAATTGCGAAGGACACTGAAATGCAGTTGCTGGTTGCACTAGAGGTTAGTTGAAGAAGCACTAGAGGTAAGTTGAAGAAGCACTAGAGTGCAGTGAATGAAGCACTGGATATAAGATGAGTTTTACCATTACTCAACAAAAGCTTATTATAGAGTTCAATTATAGTTCCATTACAGTTCATTACAGATAAGTACGAGCCCGAATGATGGTCTGGCCGAAGTTTAAATACCCTACACTCTCATAGACTGCGAGGAATATGAAGAAGTGGGCGACAAGAAGTGACGGCGCGGCGTTATACTCATATAAAAGTGGGCAAATGACACCCACTCTTGGCAGGATGGATACTTTTGAACCTAAATATTTACGATTAAGGGGAAAAAACGATTCAAGAGGTGATGCTAATCGAGAATTACATGTTAGATAATACATAATAGTCTGAATACTAAATACTCGAAATATATCTAAGAAACTGTTATGAACTCCCAATTATCAATGCTTTAGTAATAAGCTACAGTAATCAGCTACACTAAGTGCGGTGTGTTTTACAGAAAGGTGATTAAAACCCAATTTCTGTCTTTTAACACATTTCAAATTTTCACCATCTTCCAATTTGCTATTTTTTTACCTTCTTTCCTCCGTAACATCCACTTAGGTTTCCTTTATTAAGGACATACATTAATAATGGCTCGATTTTAAATTATCTACTTTCTTTGCAAGAAGTAGCAAGTATCGTGAATGTGGCAACGCCAGGTACGTGCCTGTGCAAAATTGCGGCAACCATTTAACAATCATCAATAAAATGCATTAAAAGATCTCACTTCAAAGCGAAGGAAGAGAAGAGGCAACAGAATTAGAAAAAGAAAACAAAACTAGCAACAGGAATGACAACAAAACAAGTACACAACACAAAAGCGGACGAATCTGTAGTAAACAACCATCTGTAATAAAATCAAAAAGGAAAGTAAACGAGAAGCAAAATAAAATGGAAGCAACCCGATGGAGCATAGAGTTGCCATGGTGCACGCTACCGACTTAAAAAGGATGCCAAAATGATGTTAATAAACGATGTAAACAGGAGCTGTTCTCAAGTACGTGCGAAGCATGCTTTCTGCCAGCTGCTCTGTCTGTCTGACAGTCTGATGGCCTGTCTGTCCGTCTGTCTGTCTGTCATTCCCTGTTGCCAAGCCTGCATTAAAATTAAGGGCAACGAATAGAAAAATGTACCCGCAGCAAGACGTGTCTTCGTCTTCCCTGCTCGTGTGCAGATCGCAAGGATGCTTGTGTCCGTCCTCCAGCTCTTCGCCGGAAAAGAGTTACCGAATGAAGAGCTCATGTCCAAAGAATGCACTGAATGATGCATGATGAATACGTCATTAAATATGTCCATCAAAATAGCTGAGTTTTCTTGGAACTTTTAGGAATTTTGTAGAAAAATATAACTTTAAGAACCGCTTAAAAAGAAGCCGAGGAAACACTTTTGGTTGATAATTCTTTAGAACTGTAGACGAGGTTCTGAAAGCTCCATGACATGCATAAAAAAACGTAGATTTATTTCTTCAATTTTGTTTTTCGACAAAATAATAAAAAATAAGCACAGAAGACAGCCAGAGAGCAAAGACGGACAGCTTCAACGTTAGCGGAATCTACTGTCATCAACTAATTTTCATATTTCCGGCAAGAGGAACTTCTCTCAAAGCGTACTAAGAAAATAGAGCTCAACGACGAGGCGACGAAATGAATTTATTTACTCTAATGAGAGCCCTCACGAGGGTTAAAAACTCATTTGTGCACAAAAACCAAAAACAAAACGAAACGGAAAGGAAACGAGAAATAAAACGTAGGGGAGTGTTGAGGGATTCTCTGTGGATCTGCTCACTTCATTATTATTTTCACTCCTTCTTCGCTTTTCAATCCACTTCTTTTAGCTTTCGGTTTTGGCTTTCGTGTGTCGTTTTACGTTTTTGCCTGCTTCTTGCTTCTTGCTCATGGCTCGCTGGCTCGCTGCTGATGCTCGCTTCCGGCTGTTCTACCGTTTCATATCAGCTGCTCCAGATCTGCCACGGAAATCCTTCCTCTAATATTGCCCCCGCCCCCTTCTGACCCAGCACCATCCTCCTCTAACAGCATTCCTACCGTCGCTTTGCCGGCGATGTCTCATGTCTCAGGTTGCTACGGATTCGTTAACAGGTTTAACGCAATGAGATTTCAATGCTCGGGCTGCTTACGTTCCACCTTCTAAACACATGCTGGAAATGCGAGCTTTTATTGTACTCGTATTTAGTAAATTAATCTAAACTTAAATCTTCCTAAAATATGAGAGATGTTCTCTGAATAAATAAAAGTTCAAAATGATTTATTTGTTCTCTTGCACTGAACGACGACTGATCTAGAATAATCAATCAAATTGAAGGGAGTTAATTAAAAGCTAAAACAAACATTCGTTTCTGTATAAAAATTTATATCTTTTAATCGGAAATACTTTTAAGCTGCTGTTTTTCGTTTGAATATTTTTTTTATCCTTCAACATCTGGAAATAGTTTAAAATAAAACTAAACTCGCTTTTAAGCTGCAAAGTAAAACACGAAATGTGCAAAAATAAAAGGCAGAAACCAAAAACCGAAAATTATAATCTGATTAAATGACCCGAGTTGCTGGTGCTCAGGTTATGCAACGTGGAGCAGCCGAAACCGTAGAGCGCACCGGCGACAGGTGAAGCGAATAATTCAATTGTTCAGCGGGAGGCAGGGGGCGGGGGGGAGGGGGGTGGCAAAATGACCGCTACATACAGAGCAATGGAAATCAGCAACGTTATATGTAAGAGAAAAAAAGAAATATTACACCGAAATGAGAACATAAAAAGCAGATGTGTTGTTGTAAAAACTACAGAATGGCTGCCGAGCGAAAACCAAAACGAAAAACGAAAAAATCCTCGTTCTCGCGTAGTTGATAACAAAACAGTTCCTGTTTCCTGTTCTTTATGCAAATTGTTCTTAAAGTTTTAATCAAAAATGAGTTAATCAACTAATGCAGTCATTATTATGTAGTTATTAATACATACTTAATTACATACTTAGAAAGTGTTTAAGTCCGTCGTAGATTCACCTGATATTGTTTTACATATAATTTAATTTGGAGTTATACAGAGACGCAGTACTGAGTCTAAACTTAGAGATAAAAAGCCTTTCCTGAAATAAAGTATTACTTCTTTCTTCTTTATTCCTTCAGGTTTTTATTTCTTGTTTGTTTTCCAGTTCCTAGCGTTCCACTGAGTTTCTTCATCATTTCCAAGCAATTATTTTATTTGCAGCTTTGAGTACTTAAATTTGTATTTGCACTGCTTTTTTTATTATTCACTTTTGTTTTTTCACACCATTTGAACGGGTTTAAATGTTCTAGTAAAAAAACAAAAGAAAAATCACTAAATGCAATGGATTTGATTTGATGGAAAATTGAAAAAAAGGGAGAACCCACCAGAGTGGGCAACAACTGAAGGCAACATTTATCGGACAGACCAGACTACACACACACAAAGACAGGAAACCGCACCCACACAACTGCATCACCGGCATCGGCAAAAAGCAAAGCAAACCGAACAACGAAGGACGCATTAATTTTACTTTACATCATTGATGATCACAGCTCACAGCACTCAAACAGTGACAGCGTATACACACACACACATATGAACACATACATATACAAACGCAGGGGCATTCGTCGTCATCATTAGCATCCCGCTTACACCCGCATTTATTCGTGTCTTGTGACTATAACGACTCTCTTTCTCTCTCTTTGTACAGACACAAAATGAATTTTCTGAGTGTCCACTTTTCAATCAACTCATTTATACCACTTGCTAGAGTTAAGCAAGTGTTGCCACATTTTTTAAAACACAACAAAACGAGAGAGAGAGAGAGAGAGAGAGAGAGAGCGAAAGAACATTAAATACACAAGATGATCCTTAACAAGTGTGGACCACAAAATGAAATGAAGCATGATAAAAAAAGCGCATTCAGTTCGAGAGATACTGGAAATCATAGAAACAGTATTCATGTAGTTTAGAAGGCACTGAATATATATTGAAGCAAAAGACTACGGAGAGCTTAGAACTGTACTGCTTACCTTTATTATGAAAACAGTTTGAATCCTAATAAAAAGTTTTAATACTTTATTTGTTTGGTTGCATTCGGAAGAATCTAAATTTGTTTCTTTTTTCTGATGAATAGTGATGATGTCATAGATGTCACAAATGTCATAAAAAAAAGCGCAACTCGCCGCAGCTACTGCAGGATATGCGTTTTCTACACATATACCACCACCCAAAACAACAACAACAACGAAACAAACAACATTCAGCTGGATTCTCAAGCCATAAAATACACGTTTGGCTCCTATTAAATTACAATCCATTTGTTAAGAAAAAAAACCAAAAATGAAAAAAACCAATCAGTGCTACTGCTCTGCTGCAGCTCTGTCGAGGTGGTGACCTTAAACTGAGCGTAGGAACTCAGTTCCCAGGACTCACTCTGGTACAATGACTCGCATGCACACTATTCATGGTGCGATTGTATTGTATACTCTATGTACGTAAGTGTGTGTGTGTGTGAGTTTGTTTGTGGACGTGTTCTGTGGGTGTATTTAAGTGCATCTGCTAGTGTTTGTGTAGCTTATGCAGCTCAGATACAGAATATTGGTCGATTTCTACTGTTTTTTTGCATTTATAGAAAGTGCTCCTTCCACTAAACTTCTTCTGCTCAACCATCCGCTCCTATTCTACCTCGTTTCGTTTCACTACCTCCCATTCAGTCAATCATAAAAACCTAGTAAAACAGCAAACATTTCAAGTGTTAGTCTTACACTTGAATTTCTGTCTGTCTCTTCGTCTGTCTGTCTGTCTGTCTGTATACCCATCTATCTGCGTCGAACGAACCTGCATTGCATCCAAGAGCTTGGTTTCTATTTCACAAATCGTCCCCGTCTCTCTACTTTTATGCTTCATCTTTTTGCATCTTAGATAATGTTAAGTGAACCTTGCAGCTATAAAAGTGGTTCGTCTCCAATATAAATGAGTGAGTGTGGTTTGAGAAAAGTGAGAAAATTCAGCATAATGGAAATAAAATATAAATGCATTACCAAAGAAGAAGAAAAAAGAGGCGAAGACGATGAAAATACTAAAAATTGTTTAATAGATTTGGTATTTTATTAACTTTTCAAACAACTATTTTATAACAGTTTGGAGAAAAGATTAACCAAATTTTATTATAATAAGCAAATATACATATGTATTTTCTTGAGTTGAGACTAAATTTAAAACTTTTTTCTATCTTTCTGCCTTTATTCCCGGACACTTTAGCTGTCTGTTTATTCTTAATCGAATCTATCTTTTAATGATTATATGATTTTTCAACAAATTTTTCTTCCATTTCTTGTGCCTGAAAGGATCAACAGACAAACAAAAGTGTTTAAAATTTCCTTTTATCCTTTATTCTTTAAATCCTTATGCTTTCTTATGAATTTTTATATCGCTATACATACTTATATACACTTCGCCCGAAGAAATGCACTACGTTTGTCCTGCCGTTTGTAAGGCACAAAAGAGGCGTGGCAGGTACAGAAAACTAAACTCAGCGTCACCTCTTAGATCGAATAAGCCCTGTCCGTCCGTATGTCTGTCTGTCTGCCTTCCCATCTGTCTGTCAGTCCATCCATCCATCTGGCTGTCTGTGGAAATCAAAGAGATAAGCAGTGCATATCTGAATGAATTAGCACACGTATTATTTGTTGCGTAGCGCTGTTTAAGATTGTATATTGACAAAATCGGTCAGTTGGCACGCCCATTTTGTATACAAAAACTGAAGGAATCTTTTTTTAAAACCATGCAATTTAATTCCCGATCAGCAACATAGGCCAGGTAAAGATAGCAATCTTTATGGTTTAAAATTCAAATTCTAAATAATTATAATGACAATCATATACAGAATCGTATATATTTATATTAAAATGTAAATTTTAAATCGAAAATACAATGTATACACTTCCTAATCCCGCTGGAAGATCTTTAAAATGTTCCTGGACAGTTTTTGCATACAAGCACTCCGTCGTGTGTCCAACCGGAAACAACACCATCACAACACTCAATTAAATTAAACGTCAACTGAAAATTATAATGCACACAGAGCACTCTTATTAAGCAACTTGTTGTTTCTGTAATAGCGTGCTGTTATTCTTATTGTTATTATTATTATTACTGACATTGTTATTGTTCTTTTTATTACATATTTGTTATCATGATACATTTATACGAACTCGCTTTTACTGAATGTATAATTAACATTTTAATTTAATGAAATTAACAAATGTATTGCAGTTTAATTTTATTACATTTATTATAACAGACGTTTATTATTTAGAGTAGTATAAAGAAAGTCATAAATATTATAATAATGATATAGTATAGGATATATTTACATAATGTTAGCACTAAGGATGAACTAAAGAAAAATAGCACTAAAAACACAGCTACAACATTTGAAGCGACAAGTTTTTTAAGAATACGATTTTTTAATACATTTCCTACAAAAATTTTCCTACAAAGAAACTAAAAATAAAACTAAATCCTAAATAAAAAGCATAAAACAAAACTTTAAATGAAATTCGCAATTATATTAATGGAAATTATATCTATATCTATACATATATATTTTCTAATCATTATTATTATTATTATTATTTTCAATCTCAAATTAAAAAAACAATTATGATTTTATTAATTTAACGAACAATTAAAAACCTTTGCTGATTAGATTTATACATATGTAAGGTACATAAATAAAAAAAACAACAACAACAACTTGAATAAATTGGAGATTCGATTAAAGTTCCTTTAATAAAATTAATAACTTGATTTTGAATTTTTTTTATTTCAAGTTTTCTTTAGATTTTTCGAGTTCTCTTGGAAGCAAAACAAAAAAAGCTCTTCAATTCTACAGCTTTTCCTTTCCTTTTTTTAGCTTTCAATTTTTTCAGCTCTCATAACTTTTCCAATTTTCTTGATTTGCGCAGCAGTTGGAATGACAGACAGACAACAACAAGAGCACTTTGCAAAAATTGCAGTTAATATCTTTAAACTTGCGAACGCGGAAAACGAGGGATGATGAAATTAGAAATGAAAGAAAAACGTCGACCCGAGTTAAAAAAATTCAAATAGAATTGCATTTGTATGCGTCAATCAATTTTGCACACACGAAGGATGCATGTGAAGGATTAGATTTGTTTGAATATTCAACAGTTTGGGAAAAACATGCGCAAATATGATAGTTAAAATAGTTTTACATCGCAAACTTTTGATTCAATGCATTTAAAAAATAAAAAAAGTAACGAAATCGTAGAAATAGAAAACGAGCCAAAAAACGAATAAAGCGTATAAAAACAAGATTAACACTGTTTGCTAAACGGGAAATCGTTCCAGAACTTCTTTAAAGGAAGCAATGAAAATGATTAATTTACAAAGTAATTCAATTTCGTAACTTTTAAATTATTTTAGAATGCAACTGTTTTTACTCGCAGATGTTGAAGATTTCTTACGTCCTTACACGAGGATAAAGGAAATAAGTCTTTTATTCTTCAAACATTTTAAGCTGTTTTTATTTAAAAAAGGAAAACTTTTATATAAAAATCGAGCAATCGAACTGAACGATTTCTCATTTCAAACTCTATAAATTTCGAAATCTCTTGTAGCAGAGGGAAACCATACAGAAACTCATAAATTAAGGGATGAGGTTAAACTTTAAACAAACATACGCACAAAAACTTCCATTCAGTATACTGATATACATATACATAGCTATGCATCAGGCAAACATACTGAAACTCATAAATAAAATTCATGGAAATGGAAACAATTTTCAAATGAGTGTATAGTATTGATATAAGATGTAAATTTTGCAGAAGTTGTCTACTTGACTCACTGCCAGAACAAATTTACTTGCAAATCTTCTATACAATATAAAAGTAGGCGGATGACACCCACTCTTGAAAGAATAGGTAATTTTGATACTATCTACACAGATACTAAATTTTGTCGTAGTTCACTTCGATCTGTCAGCGGTAATTCCACTTTTGGGGATATAATGCAAAAGTGGGCGGACCAGAACCATGTTTGACGCTGTACCTAATTATGATGTTAGACTTATTATAGTTTTGCCACTCTAGGACACACTGATGAGCACTTATTCCAGTCTTAAGCTCTTAGAGAATACATAAGGTAATGTAAAAGTTCACTCCCATTTCTTGTGGAAGCGCTAGTATTGGTAGCACATGCTCTGGAATCAAATTTTGAGGTAATACGTTGACTTCAATAATGTGTTAGATGTTTTCGAAAAGATTCCTTCGTTTTTATACTAAAAGTGGTCGCGTCTATTGACCGATTTTGCCCATTTACAATCAAAAACAGCACTACGGGGCTGGGTACTTCACATGTACATATGTACATGCTTCAAAATAAAGTCCAAATTACAATATTCCAGTTTATGAAATGTGCTTGTAACGGAAGTTTCCAGTTTACAAAAATATGTACAGCGTTGTTAATTAATGAAAGCGAAACTTGAAAAATTCGATATGTTTTGACTGGAAATTTGTGGTGTGAATTTTGATTGCTTTTTTTAATTATAACTTTCATATTAGGTTAGGTTTAGATAAGGTTAAGGAAGACATGTTGTCGCTACAAAACGGGTATCTACGATGGGCCATTGCGAAAGCCTTCTTTGGAGGTGGAGTTCGTGGACCATCGTGAGACCTGTCTAGTCTACTACTGATGTGGGGGAAATAAGACCCACTTTTTAAACTTATCACTAAACTATGTAATGTCAGCATTAAATATAACTTGGCTCTACAGCCACTCCTTTTCCTAATTCAAAGGCGGACTCGGTACCTGTGGTCAATTTGTAGAGAATTTGTGGAGAATTGTTGATTGATTTGAGATTGACAATTTTTTTGAACTCAAGAAGAATACGAAGAACTGAAAGTACAACATTGTTTTGCTGTCTTTGTTTCGAAGTATTTAACAAAATTACGAATTGCAGAATTGAGAAATAAAGCAGAAAGAGGAAGGAAAGAAAAATAAACATGCGAGAATTCATCAAAAGTTTTTAAGGAAAGTTCAGAAGAAAGGACGATTAAAGAAACATGAGCAATGAGATGAAATCGCTTGAGTAGTAAGGAGATTGAAGGAACTTCTTTGCTCTGTTGGATGGGCGTGGTGAGGATGTTGCGGGCACGAGAGGGATGCATGAGTTATGATGTGCGAGAGCAGTTAATGTTCACTATTAAACTCTACGCGTTAAACTCTATTTAATGATGCAGAAAATGGTTATAATTACTCTCTGCTGGCACACACATTTTGCCGCTTCTTTTCTTTAGTTTTGTACGAATTTCAACAGTTTTCTACTTTCTTTATGTTCTTTGTTTCTATTTTACTTCACGTATAGAAATGCAAACAAAAGTGCTGTTAAGCAAAAATGCAAGTCTAACAGAGAAAAAAAAAAGAAAAACCAGCAGAAATTTCAAGAGTTTGCTGTTCAGACTTGTTCCGGATCAACTGAAGTGGAGTGGTTAGGA
Source organism: Myopa testacea (assembly GCA_949629155.1). Taxonomy (NCBI): domain Eukaryota; kingdom Metazoa; phylum Arthropoda; class Insecta; order Diptera; family Conopidae; genus Myopa; species Myopa testacea. The sequence continues at coordinate 10,167,424 of OX451348.1, read as the reverse complement.
GGGTGGGATGGTGGTGGTACGGGGGAGGGGTGTGAGTGATGTGGTTCGTAGGTAGTTAGCAAAATTAACATTGAAGGATTTCAACTAGAAATGCTTTTAGAATTTTCGAGGATTTCATAATTAGTACTCGAGTGAAATTTTGTTCTCGTTGATGCAGCTACAAATTTTCAGCCTAATTTTATTTTTTTTGCCTCTTTAAGTGCGTTTTTTTTAGTTGAGTGAAGATGTCAAGAAGCTACTTAAAAAGTAGCTGATTCTTTAGCTGATGTTAATGTTTATTAAGGAAATGCTGCAATAGATAATTATATGGTTGATTTTAAATCTGAATTTAACTGGACCATTTTTAAATTTAAATATTTACATACTTATAAGAGTATGTACACCTATCCTCGTATATACATACATAAGTGTGTATATAAGTATGGCCCAGAAGTGTCCCAAATCAATGATTTAAAGCTTGAATTGCTTCCTAAATTAAATTATGTACAATGTAGAAATCAATCATTGATTTTTCTTTCTTTCAAAAATTCTTTAAATTTTTTATCTTTTTCACATTAAATACAGTTTTCTTTCAATTTTACTATCAGTCACAATCCTGCTGCTCTGTCTCTTTCACAACCCATCCCTTGCAGTAGTTCGTTCCTACTCGCCTGCTCATGATTGATGCTACTCCAGAGCACAAGGACGAAGACAAAAAAATAAAAGTTTATTGTCTAAAATGATGTTGTTGTTCGTGTTCTTTATAATGATTTCTCTTCTCACTCGCACTCACTCACGAAGGCGAAAAGCTTTGCCACTTGATCTCGCTCAGGAATGCAGCTCATTAATTTTACAACACTTTTTAAGCCACGAACTCAACCCGAAAAAAGTTCTCTTGTAGCTTTTGCTCGAACACCAAAAATTTATTGGTCGTTACGTGAATAGTTTCGTTTCCTTCCTATTCGTCTACCCTGCTCGCAGCCCGAACCTCTCATTTGACACCCTTCGCCGTCGTCGTCGTCGTGTTCGTAGCTAATGTATTCACCTGTTATATAAGATAAATTGCAACACTTAACACAAGAAGCAGGAAGAAGAAGAATGGAAGAAGAAAAAAGGATGGACATGGCGAAAGACCATAAGACAATCTTCAGGGGCGTGCAAGCAACGGAGACTCCGTAATGGGGAAAAGGGAAAAGGGAGACTAAGGACACCTCGTTACGTGAGAGGACAACACAAAGAACTCGTTTGCGAATGTTGCATTATTCAAAAGCTGCTTTTAACAAAGCTTTTTGTACTGAATTAAATTTTTTTGTCATTTTCGAAAGCAATAAATTATAACCGGTTCCTTTGCGGTGCATTTGATTCACCCGAATTTTATGCAATTCACTTTCATGGTTTTTTTTTATCGGAATACTTTTCTATACTTTTCTATTCGGAATATACACCAAAAGATTAAAATAAGGAAAGCGTAATACTCATAATGAGAAGAGATCGGATCGTAAAGAATAATCAACTTTTACAGGGGAAGACCCCGAATGTATTGGACTATGGACGTTTTTCTATGACAGGTAAAATTCCTGAGCAAGTCTGATCATCTCAACAAGAGATGCTGTCTTTAGTAATCGTTATTTATTGTATAAAATACATTAACAATTTCGGATTCGAGACGTGAAATCGCGAAACATCAAAAAAGTATATTTGGCAATACAAAATCTGACAATATTGGAGTTTAATTGAAGCACGAGCAGATGGAACTTTTCATACATTACATGGAACTATATGGACAACACTCCCATTTGGAAAACACACCATTTCTTTACAAACATTTGTTTCAATTCAGTAAAATCATTCAATCAAATCAGTTATCATTCATTCACTTGGAGTGGACTAATTGTCGTCCTTACCGCATAAATAAGTCGACCGCATTCTGACTTCAACTTTTGCAGTACAACGGACTATCATCGATGGTTTACTATTTTCGTTGTACGATTGCATGATTTGTGGGACTTTACTTCTGAATGTTGACTTCTTATTCAACTCTGGTAATTAACGCTTTGTGAATTATAAGGATATGCCCACTGAGGGCAAATTGTAAGCAATGAGACTCTGGTTCAAATCCTGCTGAGGGCAGTCTTTTTTATACCCTACATAAATATTCCGCCTCATAAATATCGTGTAACTCTAATTTATAATTGTATACAGTACAGTAAACCGCTATATTTAAGTCCTTAATTTGACTCTCTTAAAAAAATGTAATCTCTTAAAAAGAGATAAATTGCCAATTATTTTTAAAAAGTTTTTGTTTTCTGCAATTATTTCCCACAGTCTAAAAATAAAATCTAACTTTAATTCGTCACACTCTATTAAATACGAAAATATGGAAAATCTTTTCAGGAAAATAACTACTGTAGAAATACTTCGCTGGCCTAATTTATGCTTCATGTCCTGTTGAAATATTCCCACGCAACGATTTTTTGTACGATTTCTTGCAACGATATTACATATATATTTATGTACCTCGTATGCGTTATTTTGTGTATTTTATTTTTAACCAACCATTTTAACCCAGTTTTTGTAAATTGCAAGAAAAAACCGCAACATGGCAGCAGCATTGATTTCTTTCGCTTTCGCATATTTCTCGTCAGTTGATTTTTGTTGTATTGCCAACATATGGACCATAATTCAACCTGGTTCACCTGTTATTTAAAGGAACCCGTTTTTAGTAGGGCGGTTTGTTTAATGGTTGTTTGGATGGTTGGTTGAATGGTTGTTGAGGTCGTGTTGATGGGTCTCAAGGGGATGTTTGTGGAGCGGCATTTTACTTCGTCTTTAAGTGATTTTTTAAGGTTTTGAAAACAGAAACGTTTCTAGATTCGTATTTCTTTTGGAGTCTGTAGTTTGCTGTTTTGCAAACAGCATAATAATGTGGGACCTCGATTGGACCTTGATCAATGAATATTGCTTTGGAAATATGAATGATATCGATTCGGACATGCGACTGTCCAACTGATTTCGTCCAACACCCAATTCATTGAATTCTCCGTGACGTTCTCCGAAATCAAATCAAGTCAAATCATATGACGAGAGTCTTCAAAGAGAAATTATTATTAAATGAAAATTGCCTTAAAACTCGTCCCAATTACTCGTAGTTAGCTTGTTGCACATCGAGCAGGAAGTACAAAACAAGAAGAAAACACAAAACCCATGTTATGTTAATAGCTTAAAAGGAATACAAAAACCCCTCCATAGAGTTTCGGCTTCCCTCCTAATTAGCTAATTAGTTAAGAGCACAATTATACTGATCGTAGTTTGCTATATTTTCCACTGCTAATAACTAATTAGTAGTTAGACGCCGTCATTTTCTCTGCTGCATCATTAAATTCTAGTGAAATCAGCGCTTTTCTGCTGATTGATTTTATTTTTGAGCCAAAGTAACTTTTGCTTTCCACATTTTCTGAGCTCTAAAGGAAAACCTTTCGTAATGTTTGTGTTAGTTAACAATTGAACGATTTTTCGATTGCAAAAGTACTTGTTGCATAATCGATTTGCCAACCATAGTTTAAGCATAAAGTGTCAAAAGCATTGGAACAAAATCCGTATTAAAACTACAAAAATTAATAGAGTCAAAAATATTATGAGTAAATGTACTCTATTTCTGTTTACATATCCAATGATCTTTACCATATCATCTACTATAAAGGAAATTTGTTAATTATGCCCTATACCAAGAGATTAAAGGGGCTAAAGGGAAATAGGGGCGTGGCAGTGAAAGAAAAGTTCAACAATTATAGTCCGTTGAAATCACGAATTACGTATGGCAATATTTGAATGAAATTTGTCACATACAGTACATCAATTATGTACACCTTCGGTCCAAATCGAGCCACGCCTACTCTTTATACAATAACTGAGGGATAGTTTTATAAAACAGCGGAACAGTATATTGGAGTGACTGTGACGACAAAATTTAACTTCCGAACATCCTGTATAAAGATTAACTACGTGATCTGAGACTAAGATTGAAAAACTTTTCCTTTAAGAAACATTTTTAAATCACGAAATTCTTTACTATTTATACGAGCTAAATTAAGTCGAATAACTCCTTTGGACCGGCTTCAATTCGGACTTGTAGAGTACTTCAGAGGCGATTATTTAGTACACATTTTCTTATATATAAATTACTCTGTCGTTAGAGTAACACTCTTTCAAGTGATTCTATCAGATTCTATCAGATAAGACGATCTTTCTTAATTTATATTTTTCAATTAAATATATGTACTATATTTTAATACTTTGCACAAATTTTTTCGAATCGATCACTGTACATCGTCAAGTGCATTTTTCTTTTATGTTTGTTTTAAACTTTTCCTAGTTTCATGCTGCTAGCATGAATTACATAACGTAACTTACGAGTACGTCATTATACAGGGCAAGTGTGCAGTAACTGAATTTATTTATCTCAATAAAATAAGTACCTTTGGAACACGTACCTGAAAAGACAGAAAAAGAAAGAGAAAAAGGTATTTTAATAAATTGTTTGTTTAAATCTTTATATAAGTAAACCTACAGATTTGTTATAATATCCGTATTATAGATAATTTCTGATCATAAAAGATATACTTTAAACATAGTTAAATTAATAAACTGTTAATAAAGAACATTTTGCCCCACAATAGTAAAGAAAAAGTATGACAATAAGATTTGTGATTTTTCTTTATTAGATCGAAGATGTTTTTTTTAAATTCACATCACCCTGTATTACTACCACAGAAAATCAGTTAATATTTTCTAAGCCATAGTTAAGGTATTTAAGGAATTTCAGTGGTTTTTATCGCAAAAAGGAATGCTAACAAAGGGGAAAATTATGCTCACGCACCTTGCAATAGAAAAAAAACAGCAACAATAAAAACATGAAAAGCAAGAACAAAAGAGAAATAAAGCATTTAAGCATTTTTTCAAGCATTCAGAAGCAGACAGGCAGGCAGGCAAGCGGCAGGCAGGCAAGCGGCAGGCAGGCCAACGGATGAGCGGGTGGACGAGCTGGTTGCCCAGCTAAGCTTAAATCAGGAACGAAATTGAGCGGAAGTTCGATTAGGGGACGAAGGGTGCGAAGATTGATTTTAGGGACGCATAAGAATTTTTTTTATTTGCACACAACAAAAGCAGCAATTAACGTAACGATTTTTGCAACAACAATCACATATACAATAATAGAAAAGAAAACTATGGTAACAGGACAGTTACTGCAACAACAACAACAGCAACAGCAACAAATCACCTCTTCGATTTTCTTGCTCGTATTATTGACATTGTTCGGGATTCGTTGCCGCATCACATAATCTACATCCGAAGTTGAAGTCGCTAGCAGCATAGACGATGTCGACGGTTTCGCCACCCCCGACGACGACGGTATTGGATTCAATGATGGCATTACCACGTCGCGCATATCAATTGTCCGACAGAGTGATCATACGTATTTACGTTATGTAACGTTAAGCACTACGCGCTTCAACAATATTCACTGCAAAAAATATTCACATCATATCGCACAAATGCATCAAATTTGTTGGCTTTCTTTTGTTAACCTTTTCTGTTTTATTATAATTTTGATAAAATAATTTAATTTTCGGGAATAGCGAAACAAAATTTAATCAAATAGAAAATTTTGTTTTTTCAATTTCGTTTCGGAAAAAACGATTGTAATACAAAAGCGATGTTTTTACAGCAACCGAATAAACTAGAATAAAGTCAATAATTTACTGAAATTAAATACAGTTTTGACAGTATTTTCAAAATTCACAATAGACAAAAACGATCGCTTACCCAGTAAGCACAAAAAAGTTCAAATTTGTATACCCTACACTCGTGTAGAGATGAAATATATTTATATATTATATATATATTTCATCTCTCATTTCATCTCATTTATATATTATACTATGAATTCTTTCTTCTTGGCGTCACATCCCGAGTCGATTTAAGAATATCCTCCCGTCCGTCTCTCTGTGCAACACACATTCTTTGTTGCGTGGCTTTGTTTGGAATTTAAAATGTAGAAACGCCCACGTTATATAAAACCGAAGGATCCTTTTCTTGAAACCATGAAATACGGCATAGAATTTAGTTAGTGCTCAAACTTGTAGATACAATATCAAGGGCGCTACCAGAATAGGCGTAACGATACGAACACGTTTACATTATTTGTTCTATTAAAAGTTTGGAATGCGGAAAGTTCTATTCAATGTGGACAAGAATGAAATTTGAAGCTATGTACATACATATGTACTTGTAATGTCAAAATTGGTGCCTTGTCAATTCGTCGTCCGCCTATTTTTCCGAAGAAATCCCACGTAGCCCACGCTATAACACAATTGGCCCTATTTAAAGGTTTTCTTCTAAAGGCTCGTAATTAAACGTCTTTTGCCGTCCGTAATGAGGGTGTAGGGTATTTGAACTTCGGTCAGGATAGTAAAATGTCATCAATTATCAACTTTTAACGGCGTTTCTGTTATTCTGCTTGAAGTGTGAACAAAGATAGTATAGTTTTTCTCTAACAGCTATTTTTTTATACCTTTTTCATTAGTGCTTAACTATGAAACTATTGGACTACAGCTACAACTACAAATCATTTATTATTTAATGCAATATAAGGTAAACTCTCGATAGTCATATCTTAGTCATTCCTCACTAATCCCAGGTTCTTATAATATTAATATTCCGTTTAATGTGAAACTCTATTAAAATATACTTGTAAGTATCTGTCTGATTTGATTGCCGATATCGATTGAAATTATATTATATTAGAAAATTCTTCCAATTCCAAAACACCAGGAAATTCTTATTTCATAGATTTTTGAACAGAGTAAAAAGCAACAATAAATTGCGTGTAAACCATTAAAAGAGTCTGCTTCTTTTGAAGAAAAGAAAAAATCGTTATCGTAATCGTATCGTTAATATTTTAATGTTACTATAAATAATATTATAAAGAAAATTAATACACTCATAGATTTTAATGTCTCTTTTGATGGGTTGCTGCTATGTTGCATCATTATTATTATTCTCCTTCATTTCATTCTCTTCCAACATATAAAAAAATTCTTTTCTTTTTTATTTCATATTAAAATCTTTCTACGTTGCTTTTATTCTATACTATTTTTCTTTCCTTTGCTTTTTCATTATAATTACCCAATACAATAGATATTTCGCTTTCGCTTTAGTAACGGTTTATTTACTATTTCTGTTTCGCTGTAATGGCTTTTCTTTTTATTTTCCATAATTTATGGCAATAGCAGAAAACGTAATAGCAATTTGAAGGACCTCTAAAGCATAATAATAGCAAATTATATAATATGATGCATTGAAAAGAAGCGCAGCGTTGCCACAGCGACCAATGATAATAAGGTAAAAATAAATATATGTACATATCAAAGCTTTATTATATCTTGTGTGGGTGTTTCTGTTTTCATTTAATTAGTTTAACTTTCTGTAATGAGAAATACGTTTTTCTTTTCTTTTTTAACAAAAAACACAATTCATTAAGTTTCCAATTATTTTTCTATGGGAAAAAGGATTGAGAAATGTTTAGATTCTTTTCTTGTGTAAGGATTTGTTCGGTTATGAACATTTTTGTTATAATTGTGTTCATTCTTTGGGGAAAGAAAAGGGTTCACTTATTATTATAAAGGCTTTTACATTGGAACTAAAGCCATTTCTTGTAATGAAAATTCAACTATTAAATTCCATGATGATCCATGAAAATGTACTGGTTTTTAATAAACATATCAATGTTATTAAATTTAAATTTATTTAAACTGTAACAATAATAAACTACTTTTATTGACATTTCAATACACATTAGATTAATGACCAGGTTTAAATAGAAAGCTTAATTCACAACATATCTAAACAAATGGTTAATATTTCATTGACTTAAGTATTGCTTTGATTCATGGTTTAACAAAAATATGACAGAAACATACGAAAAATACGTTTCAGTCGCCATTTTTATTTATTTTTCACACTATGAAAGCAAAATAAATAAAAAACGGAAATGAATTAAAACAAAATAAAATATAATAAAATTTAATTAAATAAAATTAAATTAAATACAATAAAGCAAATTTAAATTAAACTGAATAAAATAAAAAATAATAAAATCAAAAAAAGTCAAATAACATAAAATAAAGTAATTTAAAATAATTGATCATGATGCTTAATTTTTGGCTATTTTATTTATTCAAATAATTAATATTATTTATATTAATTTTATTTGAATATGTTTTAAATGCGTTTATTTAAAGTGAAATACCATTCCGAAGAATGTCCCTTTTTTATGAATTTTTTTTAATTTTAAAGCAGCGAATAAGTTTTTGCTGTAAAAAATAAATAAAATTTAATTTGTTGCAATAAAATAATTCAATTGTAGTAAAGAAATACAATTAAAAGATGAATGAAAACAACCCGTTCCATTATGCTTTCCAGCCCCATAACAACCACCACTGCAACAACAAAGTGACGTCTAATTAAACATTAAATCAATTTGATGCGGTGATTATTTCCAAAATCTGGCAACCAGAACATTTGGCACGATGGACGGTTGGGCAGAGGATAGAAATGAGCAAGAATGGGACAGAGTAGGAGTGGTTATGAGTGTTCGTGACTATACAAATGGATTTATGTGTGTGTGTGTGTGTGTAAGTTTCCAATTATTTGTGCATGCGTTTATAAACACCAGCAACATTTCACCATGATTAATTATTGTTGTTGCTGTGGTTGTTTTTGATGTTGTTACTGTTGTTTTTGTTGTTGTCGATGTTGTTGTTATTGTTGGGAAATAATTAAAATTGATGATGTGGTAATTGAGTCGAAGCGAACTCAGATGAACAATGATCCCAATGAACGAAGGGTGCTTTTGTGGGAGGGTTATAAAATTGGGACGAATTCATTGATTCACTGTTTAAGATCACAATGAAACAATCATTTAAAACATTTTTCAAAACAAGTGCGCAAAATTATCACCGACTTGTTTTTCGTAATTAAAAAGAATGAAACAAGTACATTTGTTATATGTACGTGTTCTCCGATGGAGTGTTTTTAATTCACATCCTTCGTGTAACATAACAACAATAGGAAAATACTCTCGCACACTCGCACGCACTCAAAAACAAAAGATAATAAGTTTCCGCTCTACTCCTGTTTTGATGTGATTTTTTATAGCAATCTGTGTTTCTGTTGAAGGAAATGCTTGAAGAAAAATGTACCTGAAAACATTGTACATTACCTTGTACATCATCAATTGAACATCATCAAAAAAAAGTTACGAGTACTTGAAAAAGCAGTTACTTCATCTCAACGCTAAGAGAAATCGTCTTCGATGACGATTAAACACTTTTTTAAAATTCTAATAAATTATTTTAAACAAAACTTAATTTTTATTTGTAAAATATTTGATTTTTCTATTTAAGAAATGTTTTGTTTTACGATGTTTTTGTTTTTATGTTGATTTTATGTTTTATTTTTATGTTGATGCTATTTTTGTTGTATTTTTTTTAAATTATTAAACTCAATTATATATTTCCGTCATGATTTTGTTCATCATTCATCAAATTGAAAGAAAAAAAATGCAGCTCTTCCAACAAAAGAATAAAATGTTGCTAGAAGTCGAGAACGCGTTAAAGGATTAAGCTTAAAATGGAAGCTGGGCTTTCGGTGTCGTTGTTGGTGTTGTTTTTATTGCATACAACACGACCTCACGTCCAACAGAATGAAAAATTCAAAAAAGGATCAAAAAAAAAAACAACAACAGAAGCAGCGGCAGCGTGTCAAGTATGATGAAGGTTTAGTTTTGGGAGCTCAGCAACTACAACAACAACAACCATAAATGCAACAACAACTATTTTTATAGTAACTCATCGTTGTGCACACTACTTTATGCCATTTCCTGTTGGCAACAATGAACAACTTCCGTTTCCGCGCAGCAGTTTCATCAGCATGAAAAATAAGCTCATGATTTTCGGCGAGTTCAGTTCAGGGGGCGCGGTGGGAGCTCGTGAAGAGTGGAGACGAGGGGAGGCAGGGGTGGTGGATGGAGTATTTTCGTTGTATGGCTGGATGGAGTGTTGAGTGCGGTTTAAAATTCAGTGGATGAATGAACACAACACTTAAACAGAAAAATAACAACCCGCAAAAAAATCCTCAAAATTCTTCTTAAATTTTGAATTTTCATATTTTTGTTGTTTCCGTTTTGTTTCTTCTTTTTATGGTGTTTTTGTGTTTGTGTTTACAGCTATAATTGCGTGATGATGGCAAAAATATTTCCTGTTGCAATATTTTGTGGTTCCATTTTATGGTTTTCTTTTTATTATTGCTTTTTTTGTTCTTTCTCTGTTTTTCTCCTTTGTTTTCAATTTTATGCATTACAATTAAAATGTGTATTTTACGTAGTGTGTTTATTTAACCCGTTACATCGTTACGTTCAAATATTTAGGCCTGGTTTTTGTGATTTAAGCCTCCTTCAAAAACATAAATTAAATCAGTTTATCCTAAAACTATGTACTTTTCATGGTGTGTGTAAAAAAAGTCTAAAAATGTTGAATGAATGAAATACTAAAAGTTCTACGCTACAAATTATGATGGTAGTCCTTTAATAAAAAATCCACCTTTAAATTTCTTTTATAATCTCGCGTCGTCGACTCCTGAAAATCCCTGCTCTCCAGAAATGTGGTGGCCCAACCATTCACAAGAATACTTCAAATAAAACCACAAAAATAAGCTTTATTAATGGAACAATGTTTGTGCCGTTTTGAGTACATGATCTGTTGGAGTCCTTTTTACGCTGTCAGTCGCCGTCATCCGCATGCATCCAGAGAATGCTTCTACCACCAACTCGCAGCGTTGAAATTGAAGTGTGTCAGAAGCTGTGTTCGAACTTTTATCGTGTGGTGGATATTAAAATTCCTACGAATACGACATCCAAACTTCTCTCACTCTCAACATCCAACACATCCCTCCCTTCCGCCCTCCTACACTCCCTTCACTAGAACACTAGAGCTCTGTTCTCTGACAGATAAGAACAAACAACAGCACAAAAGGATGAGAGGATAATAATTGCTTGCGGTTACACAAAAATACTCGTATGAAATGAGCAGAAACAAAAGGAGTGAAGAGAGAGGAGGAAAGGAGTGGAGTGGAGTGGAGAGAGAGGGGGAATGGAGTGGTGCGGAGAGGGAGAGTGAGAGTGAGAGGAGTGAGAGTGATGGTGGCGAGGGAGTCCTGGTTGGGGGTATAAAAGGAAAAACTGAACATGTGGTCAATTTTAAATAAGGCGGCATTGTTGTTGTTTTCCTTTTTGTTTCAACAATGGCAACACTATTAGCTACACAAAGTAGTGTAGCTGTTGTGGATGCCACTGACGGTCAGTCAGAATTGAACACTGAATGGTGACACTGAAGGATGACGGAAATGACGGTGAAGAGGGCGACTGCAAAACAAGCAGTAACGTGAGACTAGCAACTCTGTCCTCCATCGAAAGTTACTGGCCCATGGTCAAGTTTATCGACTGGTGTGAAAAATAAATATTTGTACATTGCAAGCGCAGCAGAGTCTAAAAAATTCTACAGATAAAAGCAAAAACAGTCACCTTTTAAATTGATTATAGTTTTTCATTATTTATTCTTGTTATATCCACATTATGCTCAATTTCCGATTATGAGGATCGTGAGTCCTAATATGGATTTGAGTAGTTTTCGAAAATACTATGATAAGAGTATCATATTCTGAGGAGTATCTGAGATAATCTGAAGAGCTTCCTAACATAAGCTATGCCTCGATTTCCCGAGAGCATATGTAAACAGTTTTCGTCCGTTTTCATCCTTAAGCCAATGATGGACAGATACTTACTTCCCTAGTTCTTGAAAGTAAGACTTTAAAGTGCTTTAAGATTATACGAAGGCGGGTGATTTTATTATTTGTAGCATTTCTTCTTTAATTCTAATTCCATGCACTTTATTCTCCTGGAATAACTTCCGCCTGAATAACACTACAGTATTTCAGATAGCGGCCATAAAGTCTACATTTTATATGACCAGGAATCATCCCTTTCTCCCTCCTATTCTCATTTTAAAATGCAGTAGCGTCATTAAAGAATTGCATCGCTGTTGCGAGTCTTCTCCAGTTTGCCCGCTGCGATTTGTCCCACAGGTTGATGGCAAAAGTTTCTACAGACGTATGTAACTACCAACTTTCCTCATCAGGACAACCAAGTACTGGTTTATGAAATATTTAGTATTTCGGAAGCTACTGCAGGTGTATTTCTTAGTGCTTCTTAGCTCGTGAACTATGAACGCTCGCTAAAAGTTGTTGAAAAGACAAACCAAAAACTTTACACTTGACTGATAAAAAACAATAAAACTAAAAAAGTTGACAGAACTGACTGAATATTGTGTAGAGTAAGCAGTTAGTTCTCTTTACTTTATGTAACCAGAAGGACTTAATATGTATCCGACCTTATTTATGGCGGTTATTATTTGAAGTTGAATTACTATTGTCGATCATACCATCCCTATAAAGCTTAAGCTTATATGTCATATTAGTTTGAAGATGACTCGTCACTATGATCATGTGGTCTCGAAGTCAACAAGTAAATAATTCGTTACTTCAAATGAAACTCGAAACTAATCAAGGGTACATAATCAACCTCAAAGCTGGAAAAACTGATTGTACTTAAAAGCAAACTTACGTAAGCAAATTGAAGAGTTGTATTTTCTTTATGGACAATTAAACAGTCAGTTGTTTAGCAATCATTCAATTAAAATAGAAGTATGTATTGCACATGCATATATCCATTTTCGATCCCTTAGAAAACGTTAATGGACTTTAAAATGAAAGTCCCAAATGAAATCTCAGTTTCACAAGTGAAATGCAATTAAAATTTTCCGAGTTAAAGTGAACAAACATGGTACATATCTACTATATTCGAGAATGCTTTCAAGTTGAGGAATTATTCATCATAAAAGCAGTGTTAAATGTCCATACATAAACATACCAACACACACACACACAAAACATTCCACTAATCCTTATACATTCAAACATACACTACATATGCATAGCTTACCTGTGTAGATACATAGACTTCCTTACCCCAAGGCTGATGCACATACATATAGACATGCGAATGTATAGATTTCAATATTTCTATTATTTAAAGAAATATTCGTCTTACTGTACAATACTTTGTTCTACAAAACGAGCTTAGTTTTGAAATCAGTAAATTAACTCTGCAATTCAGCGACTATCTCTCTCGGTCTCTATCTCTGTTTCTTTTTCCACACTCAATTCGTTTACAAACGGATGCCTAACAAATCCCCAACCAAAGTAAAACAAAAGATTACACAATAAATCTATGAAGGAAAGATTTTTAGAATAATAAAGAGTAGCAACAACATTAGCATAAGAGTAGTGATAACAAAAGAATACAACAACAACAGTCATAAAAGCTGAAAAATGGATTAAAAGGCTAAAAAAAAACTCAAAAAATCTCAATCGAATTTCAGAGGTATTTAAACAATAAAATTACCCAGGAAGAGTGCTGAGTTCGGCCTGGTCGAAGCTCAAATACGCTACACCTCATTTGGATTCGTATGGTTCATGGAACCACACCTAATCTTTGGATGAGTAAGTATGTAATATTTATAGCAAATCCAAAGATATTCATTGTTCCAGTGTAACTCTACAATTTTCAGTTAGTGCACTACAGGTAGTGCAATACGACAGATAATGTAAACATGGGATGCTAACGCCCATCTGTAATACCAAACTGCTCTACATAACAAAGCATGTGTGCTTTGATTCAGATTTGATTCAGATTTGATTCAGATTTGATTCAGATATCCTACGTTTTCGCTCAATCGTGATTTTAACGGACAGACGGACGAATGGACTGTGCTGAATTGACTCAGGAGACGACACCGTTCAAGAATATATACTATATATGTATACTTTTCTATAACTTCCAAGCATACTTCCTTGCGCTACAAATGCAAGGACAAACTTAAACAAACCTTCGGGCGGGCGTAGAGTATAAAAAGCATTTGCATTGAACTTATCAATTGTCTCTGTCAGACAATGAGACAGACATTGTTTATTTATGGTGGAAACAATTGTGGAAATAATTGTGTGGTGTGTGACTGAGGAATGCGAAGGAGAATCAATTGTTCAATTGGAGAGAAAAGAATGGTAAAATTAAGCTTTGAAATTAAGTCAATATTAGAAATGTTGTTAGAAGGAAGAGAGAAAGACGATAAAAGGTTAGCTTATGAGATCTGTTGTGTTCGTTGAATTTAGAAACCACTTAAAACTCCTAACGAACAAATTTTTAGATATATTATATAATTTGGTATTCCTGAGATCCCCCCCGAGAATCCTCTCGCTAGACTGGGTTGGACATTCGCAGAGAAGCTGGTTAATGGGGTAATTCTCGCTTTCATAATTGGAGCTGTCATAACTGGGAAAACTGCCTCTGTATCAAAGGCTATCAATTATGGATATCAATTTGTTTTATAGTTCGGCAATTCGGTAGAAGTCCTCCATCCAAAATCAATATATGTTCGTACTTATTAACAAAAATAGTACTTTTGCAAAACAGTAAAAAGCTGTCTCTGAGCTGTGAAATTATGGATGCTGTGAATGATGAAATGGAAGAACGTGTATTCTATCCATTCATCTATTCTACGTAATGCTTGTGAAAGGAAAAAATATATAATAATTGCAACATTATACTATATTTCGCTTCATTTTTGTCGATGATTTTCCACTCATATACTCAATAGTAAATGCGTACAATATATCCAATAATGAAAGTAATATTTTCTAAATCCAAGCTTCTATGATTATGAAATTTATTTGACGTTGACGTTGTTACAAATAAAGAACAGTTTCACAGACGAGAGCTCTTTTTACCAGGACTGACAGTAATAATAGTGTATCTGACATTTCTATCGACATGAAATGGAATTGATATCAGAGATACTCAATCTCAAGTGGAAAAAGAACGCAAGGAATCGATATATACATAGAAATTTGACAGCAACCAGTCAGTGTAGCGAATGAAGGATTTAAGGAGGGGAGGCGAGCAAAGGAAGGACTTGGAGAACCGATTGAGGAGGTAGGGAGTGACTAAGAAAGGAAAATGCTGTATTGTAGTTACAACCAAGTAAAGGAAATGAAGACGAAGACGAACTGAGTTGTAGGGAGGGAGGGAAAACAACGGGACTGTGTTCTTCGATGACGGTGCCGTTTGAAGCAAACCGAACGACGTTGCTAACAAATGTCAACAAAACAAAGGGAATGAACGAACCCGCAGAAATGTAAATAATAAATAAACATGGCGTACAAAATCAACATTGTACCGGAAACATGCAAGAGCAGCAACCAACTACAATTACAAAAACAAAAACATCAGTAAATGCATACATAATCAAGACAACAACGATAACAAACAATCGACCTGTCGAAGGTGGGTGTGAGCTGTCACCCGTACAACTGAATAATTTGAAGATGCCAATGTCGGGTTTCTCTCGTTGTTTTTGTTGTTGTTCGTAATGACGTTCATTGCAGCGGAAGCAATTTTGTTGAAAAAGTGTAAATGTGTCAGTGCGCGTATCTGTGTGAATAAATAAGTAACAGTAAAGCTATAGATAAGCCAGAAAAGTGTTACTTTGAAGTTTAGAATTGAAACACGTTACTTGTGACTTACTTAAGCCTTGCGAATAAAGATTATGGGACGTAATTTCGATTGTTGATAATATTTGTAGGCTTATATATCTACATATGAAGACAGTATTCTTTTGACAGTCAAATGCTGGTCCGTTAAGCGGTCATCCGTGACCGTATTCTTTTGACAGTTGAACAAAATCTTTTGGAACAACCACAAAATAGGTTCCATTTTCGTCGGAGTTGGAGGACAGTAAATCCAGTTGAGTTGTGGTGGATGTCGGCGGCGGCGTCGCTGCCACTCTTACAGAAACGATCCTAACCTCTCACAACACAAAAAGAAAGGAGAATATAAAGCGTTGTGCCAGAAACTTTAAATCCAAAGGAGATAATTTTTGGATGTCGTTCCGCTTTTCGCACCCTTTCCTCCCGCGCAATATTTATTTGACAGCTAACCTGACAATTGCCAGATCAACATCCATGCTGCTAGCTGTCACTTGCTATCAGAAAGTGTCAAAACTGTAGGTCGGTCCTGAGTGAAATTAAGTGACAGCCCGAATGTCGCAAGAATTACATTTCGGTTTTTATAACGTCGGCATCTGCACGCTGTATGAAAAAGGATGAGGATATTCAAAGGGATGAAAACAAGAAGAGAAACTCGCTGCACGTACATATGAAGAATGAGAAGGATGTATGAAGGAAGCTGCGAGTGTGCGGCAGGTCACGAGGCATCGTTAGTGTTAAGCAACGATGAAAAAAGCGTATGCAAAAAAGGAAGGAATATTTATCTCACTTTTTCTCCACAACTTCCAACTCCAGCGGAAATGACATATTTTTGACGTTCGCCAGCCGAAAGCGTTACTGAAGCATTTGCTGAATACTTTTTCATTGTGAAAGAAATAAAAAAACAACGACAAAATAAAAAGGTAATGAAAAATGGAAATGGAAATCATATGACATCTTTTTATCTGATGGAAATGGAAAAATAATTGAGAATCAAATACATGCATAAGTTATGCAAAATAATTAATTTTTCATCAGAACGATATTTAAGAGTACAGAATATATTGAATTATAGATCGATTCAGATACAGATGCATACAAAACTGCCATTCAATCCGCTTTCATTACATCTGTCAATATTTGCCAACCCAATTTCGGGTCCAAATTCGACCCAACATTTAGCACTTGTAGTTCTCTCTACAACCTTTTATGGATGTGTCTCATTTAAAAAGCTAACCAATATTAATCTTTTTCAGATGAGATCGAGAACTTATATGGACTGAGTTAATGAAGAGGAATGAACAAGGCGAAGATAGAAAGAGAGAACAACTCAGAGTATAATAAAAATAATAAAGACAAAAGAGAAATAATAATTCTGCCGGCTACATTTTGGAAATAATTATCAAAAAGCTCTTAAGAGGATTAAAAGCGTAGAGCAGAACTGAAATTTACCGTTGCAGTGGAGCTGTAAAGAAGAAGCAGGAGAGCCCAATTTACTACCGTGGACTCACTCACACTAACGTTGGCCCAGCATTTGTCAACGTCAGTGTTGACAGCTGCAGTTGACATTGCTTCTGAATGCTCAAATTTATGCTTCTGAATGTTGTGAAAGTTTGGCAGAGAAGAGGATGGGGCGGGGTCGGAGATCCAAGGAGGAGGTATATTTGCCTTCCCCTTTGCAATGGTTCCTGAACTCTCAAAGCTCTCCAAAGCACATCGCATGTCATATATATTTTGTATTTTATTTTTTGCAATTAAAAGTTTTCCTTATAAAAAGTAAAGTAAAGTTCAAAATAAGAGAGAAAAATTGAAAATTAATTAAGAGAACATTAAAGAGAGGAAGAGATTACAGAAAGTTGTTTAGGAAAAAAAACCAATCGTAATTCTGTCTTGGTGATTAAGTATATTAATTAAAGTCAATTACTTTAGTGATTACGTACATTAATTAGAAGCAATTATTTTTTACAAGTGAATCCCAAGAATTGGAGTGCTTCAATTGTCAATTGTTTTTAATGTATCGTTCGTAGGTCAAATATAATTCGTAGTTGTTTTTTTGGAAACGCTGTTAACTGAATTTAATTGAATGGAGGAAATTAAAAAGTCAGTTTTAAAAAACAGATTTTTTTTAATTAACACAAACGATAAAAGTAGAAAATTTAAAATATTTAATTGTTTTAGTATGAAAATATAATTCATGGTAGTTTTTTTTGGAAACTTATAAGCATTTTTTTCAAGAAATTGTTAAATTGGAAACACAAATCAGAGAAGTTTTGTTTGTAATGAAAATTTGTTTGCTGTGTTGCTCTGATTAGCGGGTAAGCGAGAAGAAAGAAGGAAGAAGAGCGATAAGGATGGAAGGAGAAAGAGTGACAGATTAAGAGAGTGGAAGTGAAGCAGAATGAGAAAGGAGAAGAACATCAATCAAAACTGCGAAGGCTGAAGCTGTGTATTTCATCATCATCACTGAATCTGGCAGTCGAGCGAGACGGCTGGCAACAGTTGTAGTTTGAAACAGACAAACATAAAAACAAAAATGTGGCCGAGTCCTTTCTGCATTCCTCAAGGAACAGAACATTTTGCAGAACACAAAAGCAACAACGGAGCACACAAGCGTAGAGTTTCTCAGTGATTAATGAGAGAGTATGATTTTTTGTGACCTGAGAGTAGGTGAGGCAAAAAGGAACACTTTGGAAAAATTTTAAATCAAGGTCCTTCTTGAATGTTGAAAATTCTTCTTGCTGAAAATGTCTCGATGAAGCAAAAAATCCCCCCCAATAACAACAGCAACAAATTTGTTAAGTAATTTGTTAAAGAAATGAAAATTATATAAAATAATAGTTTTAAGAAAGTTTAGAAACGTTTTTTTAGAATTTGAAAGGAAATAAAATATTATTTTTCGTCACCACAAAAATGACATAAATTATTAGATTTTTATTAGATTTCTTAGTTTAGTAATTTATTCTGATTACTTTTGTTTATTTTTTTCCACAAAATTTCTAAAATACATATATTGTAATATAATAGCAATGAAATTTATTTTTTTTACTTTATTCAAAGAATGTTTTTAATGAAAATAAGCCCAAAAGAAAGCATGAAAGGAAAATTTAGAAGCTGCATCAATGCACAACAACAAAAATCCATTCCAGTCACAGAATGCGACAAAAATGCGCTTTGTCAGAATCAAAGACGAAGATGAGATTCGGGTGAGGAGGGAGAGGAAGAAGCGCGGTATGAGAGACGTTGTTGGTGGTGCGAGTGACTCGTGGCTCACTCCTTCAACTTCGTAGCTAATTGCTGCCGACAAGCAGCATTATTTTGCACGTCGTTGCTTCGTAATTCGATGAAAAGAACACGAAGAAGAAACGCCAGTTAAGCCATCGCAAAGAGATGCATAATTTTTCATAATCAAAAGTTTCGTAGAAAAAACTAAAAACTTTAATTCAACTTTTTAACGATGCACCAAATTTTTTACACTGTTTTTCTATACTGTTTCATACTACTTTTTCTTACTTTCTTTTGTCCTTTTCTAGCATGCAGGCAGAGCAAGTTTCCGCTCAATTTAGAACGAGAACGAGGTCAAAATTTTGTTCTCTTCTCTTTCTTCGTTGTTCGGCGAACAAAAGTGACGGTTGCTTCTGTTCTTGATAACGATGACGATAATAATGAAGATTATAAGAACGGCGATAATGATGAGCTTTAGTATTCCTTGAAAGAGGTTAAAAGATGGCAAATTTATAACATAAAATTTCACGCGCTTTTCTTTGTCACAAAATTAAGAAACCAAAAACTACGCCTACTTCTGGGAGTTACAAGCGGAAAGACAAACTTAATCTTAAACTTAACCCTTTCATCGTCGGCTGTAGGGTATAAAAAAGAGTAAACAGCAGCTGACGTTAAACCGAAGTGCTTCGTTCGTAGTCAGGTTGGAATCAATTGAATGCTCCTTGTTTTATGCTTCAACTGAAGCACCCTCGAAATTCCTCAGCTTCATTAAATAAAATATTTGTTTGTGAAATTGTATTAGGTTTTTCGATGTATGATTTTTCAATGTGTATTGTAGAGCTTTTAAGTCCTTCATGCCTTTTAAGTCTATTGTATGGCGCTGTATTGCTTTGTTAACCACGATTCTTGAATTAATTCAACAGCAACGATTATGGATTAAAAGTGATGTTTCCTGAAATCGACATAAAGATTTGCTGTTCAAAAGAATCTTGTTGAAAAACGTTCTGTTTAAAGATTTACGTTTTAAGGATTGAACGTTCTGAAAAAGCTGTTTTAAGATTCACATTAAAAGTTCATCAAAGCGCAATCATTAAATAACAACATGGCTAAAAAGAATGTTTAAAGATAAAAATAAGAGCAAATTATAGATTAAGGTTTTTAGTTTAGAGTTTATGTTGACTAAATAATAATAATAATAATCAATATAAAATGAATACATTAATATTATATAATTGTAAGTAGTAATTATAACAGTACAACAATCAGTTTCATCAAATATTTTACAGAAAATATCGATAAGTATTTAAGTACATAATTTCAAAAAAAATCTATGAATTCACAATAACAACAACAATTACAACAATAACGATAACGATACCAAGAGCATCATCAACATGCCACAAAATGATGCCGATATTTTAAGGGAGCCGATGAAGAAAAGCCTAAAAAGAAGAAGCAACATCAGCATCAGCCGAAGGAACCCGACAGAAGCACACAAGTACACACAAACAGGTTAGCCAACAACACAAAACCATACAAATTTTGAAAATGAAATCAGCATTAAAGTTGAACGGCAGAAGTTTGATTTGCTTTTTGGCCCCGTAGAGGAACCCGAAAGAGTCTACGAAAAGGATGCTGTAAGCACATTCATTAAAGTCGCGAAACACAAGAAGAACAAATAAAAAACACAGAATATCGTTCAATGCCGTTGATTTGAAGGATTTCATTTCTTAACTAGGAAAATGTAAAAATAATTGTTTTAATTGAAGAGGGGGAAAAAGGACACACAAACATATTACTTAGCAGGAAAATCAATTTAAAATATTATTATTATTTCATTTTAATAAATTTACGAGCAACTATAATTACATATCATTTCTATTTTATTTTGAATTCTTGACAATATCTCAAGCGTGGTTTGTTTAAATGAGAATTCCGAATAGTTTTTGTTCATAAGGTAGGGTCAATATTATATACTCATCCAAAGATGGGCGTAATCCGTCTATCACAGACTTAATATTTGTTGTAATCTTGTTTTTCTTTTGTTAACCAAGTATTCTAGTTATTGATTAATATTGGTTAATATTCAATTTCAATAAATTCCGTATACAAAGAGCAATATTTGCAGATATTTATGTACATACATAGCTGTATAGTACAATTCTAACCATGTTGAATCACAACAACAACTAGCAACAACACAAAACACGAAAAATATGCAAAAAATCAAAAGCATTCAAAGGATTCGCTTTTCATCAGTTCGTTTCGATAGCAAATTTAATATCCTGTGTATGGAAGAAGGCACCGCACACCGCCATAAATGAGCGAACGGACGGACTAACGGAAGCTCCTGTTCGTGAGGGTGGTGCTGCGAGTGCGGGGCGGGAGCGGGGGCGGGGGCGGGTCAGTGTTGGGCTGTCCCATTTATGTCTGTCAGATTGAATTCAAGCACAACCAGCAACAAACCTCGCTGCTCCTTGAAATCTTCCTTCTCTTTGTGCTTTTATTAAACCGTATTTTTGTGGATGCCACCTCGTTTTCAATATAAACAAAACAGCTTCCTCAAGCAGTGTTGCCAACTAGTGTTTATAATACAAAATATTGTAAAATTACATGACATTTGCAGTTATTGTTGAACAATTTATATGCATGGATGTTTATACACATCTGTTGCTTCAATGCTGTTGAGTTTCGAAACAAGTGTCAAAAATTAAACAAGTGTTAATTTTTAGTTTTCGTGTTGTGTTGTCGACATTCATTTAATCATGTCGCTGACACAACCACACAGCCAACTAAACAGACACACACACAGCGGGGGTTGCATACACGCAGGGTAGAGCGAAAGGATGCGGCAGGACACATGCGGCGCTGCTCCAGGATACGAGGAAATATTATTTATACTTAGTTGATACACTACAAGATTTAAATGTTTGTCGTTGGCAGCACTTTCTGCCAGTCCTGTGGTTTTACACTCTTGTCTTCTGCTTTGAGTATTATTTTCGTTTTTGGTTTTGTTCGATGCCTGTTTTGGAATTCATTTCAAAAATTAATAACAATTCTAAGAGTGTAAAATATTAATTATGAGAATGTTTGCAAAGTTCCACATTCATTCTATTTAATTTATCTTTAAAATTGTATAGCAAATTGTAATTATTACATTAAAAAATTTAAACATTTTTTGTTAGTTAAAAATTCGTTTTTTTACTTAAACTTATGCAAAGTTGTCTAAAGTTTTATTAAACAAAAATCGTAAAGTTTAAAATGGTTCCGTTTCTCTCGGTTTATTTTATTTACTACTTACCCCTCCCCTTCCCTCCCCACCCCCCCCCCCCCTCCTTCCACGAGAGAGAAGCCGCCATTAAATGCCGAGAGCAAAACATTGCCGGAAACACACCAGCTACTTAACTGCATCCAAAATGGTCGTCATGCGTAAAAGCCGTTTAGACATTGTTAATGTGTTTGTGTCTTCGGTTGATGTTATCTTAAAAGCTTCACCCGCACGTCTCACACACACACACACACACACACACACGTACACAGATATTGCACGTCCCTCCATAAAAGAGTGTATTTACAAAACATGAGTTTTGTGTGAAATTAAATATTATAAACTCGACTTTAAAAATTCCTCCAGTTTCTCTCTTCTGTTTGTCGCATTAACATTTAAGTAAACAAGTGATAAGTGTAGTTTGTGTGACACAAACATGCACACACACACACTACATAAAATTACATAATGACCACACAAAAACATATCCAGCAGGATTCACACAATATCGATTGGATTTATTTAAATCGATGTCGATTTAATTAAGCAAAAAGAAGGTGCGAGAATCGAGTCGGTCGCACAAAATATACACCCACTTAATGCGCTGTAAGCGGCGGCTAGCTTCCACCAGTGTGAGCAAATAACCACATTCACTAGTGTGTTTAGGAAACAGGCACCACCAGAAACCCCCTCCCCCGCATTCCCTCTCCACGAAAACAAAACCTGTGTTCTGTTGTGGGTTGCTAGCCACGAAAAACCACATCATTATTTGTGTTGTCCAACTGTTTGGATGAAAGATTATTGGATATTTTTTATTATGGTCTGTTTTTTCCTTGGTGGTTTCTTATTTCTTTTTCTGTTCTTTTGCTGCATGGAATTGTATACGCTTCGTGTACTGTACTCATTGGCTCATCGAATTACATACATGAAGCAACAACCAAGTCACAAGAGGCGAATCAACCGCTGGCTAATGACTAGAGTTTTCATTGATCAACTTTTTGATGAATTGATCATAGTTCTAAAAATATAACTCAATAATATGTAAAGAAAATAGTTAGGATCGAAGCACCGTATACATATATAGAAGCTATTAACACCTATAAATTGTAATACGTGGAAAAATCACTTCGAATTATGAAAACCCTTTTTCTGTAGGGTAGAATAATGTTAAAACATAATATAAAAGAGCTCATATAAGCTTCTGGTATTAAGAAAAGGCTTTATTATACAAAAACCCATAAATAAACGTACTCATTAAGGAAATGAAACGGATACATTAACGAATTTGCGAAAGGAAACCATGAGTATATTTGCTTATAAACGCTTTACAATAATTTATTTAAATTTAAATTGTTTCGTCGAAATTTTGATTCATTATTAATTTTTTGGATGTATGAATTTCAAACCTAGAAACCTTTAAAGGACTTTATTTAAAGTTCTGAAATTTATACATATATCAATCTTTAACTCTGAACTAAAGTATGTGAAACGCACTTAAAACTAGTGTAAATTATCCTAGAACTTACCTCAATTACGCTATCGTTGCCTAAACCGTTTACTGCAATGCAGCTGGCAGTTTTACGTTGTTTTTGTTGCTGTTGGTGACTATCTGCCGATGCGGCTGCTGCTGCTGTAGCTAAAATAATCTCATCCTCATCATCGTCACCGATATCGACATCATCGAGGATATCGGTGGACACTTCATAATCGCTGGCAATGAATTGTTCTTGAAATCCTAAATCGAAGTCTTGTGGTATTCTCTCATATTTTTGACTCTGTGGTTTCATATTTAAAGGAATGTTGACGATACTCTGAAACTAGGTTGCTTTTGTTGTTGCTGTTTATATGGAATGCATGAGTCATGCGATAAATTCGATGAAATTGAATTCTTTAAGATAATTCAAATTCTATTTCCTTTCGTGACCAAAGGGATATTTTTCTCCAGTCTTGTTTTAAACAAAATATCTATTGAAATTTAGAAGTTCCTTTCACACACAGATAAAGTTTATGAGTTATTATTTGGATCAATCGATTTTTCCGCCCTCTTGTGTACGCCAACCAACAAGACGCTGCCACGACTACGTCGCGGGTAGATTTTATCAAACTCTTCTTTCCTTTTCGCTGCTATGCTTTATTATTCGACCAACAGGTTTTTCAATTTCCACAATTGTCAATTCGCACTGCATTGCATTTCAATGAATGCTTGCCATTCGGGACCTGGAGAGGGTGCCAATTAGTGAAGCGTGCCAAATATGTGGCTCCAACTAACTATTGTCAAACGACAAGGTCGTCCTGCGGATTTACGTCGTCGCTGCTGCAGCTGCACTCAAGTTGGTCGCGAATACAATACTTGAGATTCTCTTCTAGTTTAACGCTTTAAGAACACTTTCACTGTAGTTACACTCCAACAACAAAAACCTTCGAATTCCAAAAAGAAAACATGAAAACTATAAATTAACGAGTTTCACTCTTTGAATTTCCGCACTGAAGGATTACCAAAAAAGTTAGTTTAGTGTGTAACTTTTAATTAAGCATCCTCAAGGGAACTGCATCGTTTCCGCCTTTTGCCAGCAAGTACTTTGAAATAATTTGCTTTCTGTTCGGAGGTTTTTGCAAATTGTATGCTGTCTACAAATCCTTGAGATTTTCTTGCTTTTTTCAACCTTCACTTTATTAACCAGACAACGTCACACATCGTTGACGTCCACATAACGTTTGACAGAAATTTCTGCAATTTTCACTGCACTTATTTAATGTTGTTGGAATTTCCAGTTTCCAAACACCCCCGATCCAATTTCAAGCATTTTCTTTGCGCAGAGTCAATACAAATTTTCCTCAAGTTTATTTTGCCACCTTCTTCGCAATTGTTTTTGTTTTGACACAGCAAGGTGCAATGAAACGTCAATCGTCGATTGTTTGTAATAGATTATGATGTATTTACAGTGGTTACCGTACAGAATTTAAACTTTTTTTTTACCAACAATGAAAAACCAAGCATAGAAATTTCTTTAATTTCTTCGTTTATGAAATTTTATCGTAAACCTTAGTTTTCGAAAATTCTTCTCTTATTCTGAAAAAAACCTTGTCATGAAATACGTGCGTTCTATTGTCGAAAATGTTGACGTGAAAAACATAAAAAGAGCAGAATTTCTACAACATGGATATGTAAAGTGAAAAAAATTTTGCCCTGAAAAATACAGGGTAAAATTTTTAAGCTCAAGAATAAATTCTGCTTTCGATAAGTGGACAATTTTCGGTAAGAAATGAAAACGCTATAAGATTTTTAGTATTTCCAATTCATTACTTCTTTTCTAAGCGAAATGACAATTAACATATATATTTATCTCAATACTAAGTAGATATTTTTAGCCTTCCTTGGATTTTTATTTCACCAAGATCGGTTTAGTAGTTTAGAAGAAAACTAACTTCGTCAGTACAAAGCATTATTTTGAAATATACTATTATACTGTTTTGCAATGGCTGTGATATATTGCATTATAATGGCGCTAATGTAGCACAAATAAAATTCATCGTAGAAGCGACAAATTGAGCAATTTACATAAATTATCTTTCTAACCGCACACACGCCAACCGGATATCTTCTGTAGATTAACTGATACAGGGGGTTAAATTTAAAACAGCTATAAAACCGGAACCGGAAGTGAGCGCACATTATTGTAGCTGTTAAAATTACCGTTAAAAACTACAACACCGTTAAAATTTAAGTAGTCGGGCAGATACCAATTTGTTCCAATTTGTATATAAATAATATTAATACAAAATATATTTAATAGCAAACTAAAGAAACGTATAAATTTTATGTATGTGTTCAACTATTCGCTGTCGTACCATCATGTTTGTGTGTAGGTCGATTGAAATGTGCCCATAAAATCAGATTCTTGTGCCCCAAAAAGTCCTTCCAGCAAAGTGTCACACGTCTGAGTATGCTGCGTATTGCAGATTCCACTGAAAGTACTTTCCGTGCTACCCTCCAGTAAACATTGTGTAAAACTAGTCTGCGTCTCGGTGGAGACAAACAACTCATCGTGAGCGTGATCATTCGTTGGAATCTTTTCCAAGCTGCTCCAATTGGTTTGCGTCTGTATGTCAGTTAGTCCCAGTTCGCTGAGGAAATCATCACAGGTTTGCGTGTGCATGTGTGAAGAGTGCGACAGCATCTGATCCAGCAGAGTAACGTTGGTGGAAGCGCATGGGATTTCAGTTTGCGTTTCAATATCACAGAAGAGGGAGGAAAAATCTATGGCGGCGCTGCCGCCGCTGATGAAGCTCGTTTCGGTTGCGTCATTAGCAAATGTAGTGGGAGCAAATCTGCTCGAGTGACAAACCAGGTCATCCGTTTGGGCTACAGCGGCTTTCAAACGCTTCTCTGGCAGAACGCAAAAAAAAAACAATTTAAAATAGAGGTTTTAAAAGAAATATTCGTAACTCTACCTTCGGTTTGTGTTTGTTGACTTTCTCTCTTCACGGTCTCCATTCTTCTACTTAAGCGTGGAATGCCCTTAGTGCTGTCACCGTTTCGTAGTACCGCATGTCCTTTGCGTTTTCCATGCATTAGCAGTGCCTCGCGCTCGCCAAACTGCAATCCACACTGGACACATTTGAACTGTTTGCCACACAAATGCAGTTGATGCGATTTTAACAAACCCTGTGTTCCGAATTGCTTGCCGCACTTGTTGCACACATGATTCTTAACTGCGTGAACCTTTTGAAAATGTTGCCGTAAATATTTAAGACACTTGAAATACTTTCCGTTCAATCTGGACACATTATAAACACACGTCGTTTCGGGGCAGTGAAAGAGCTTAATATCAGCCGTCTTTTTTGTGCATATTGCTGGAATTTTATGGTGTTTTTGTAGATGCATCATCAGGTTCGAGCTGTTGGTGAACACGGCAGTACAACCGGCCGCACTGCATTTTAACTGCGGAAAGGGTAGCAACTGCTCTACTGGTGGGGTATAATGGATGGTATTGCTTCTCAATACTTCCACTATTTTTTGTAACTCCATACTTTTCCTTAAAGTTTATAACTGAAAAATAAATAAAAACAAGACTTTTTCAGAGGATACGATGAATTTTTCTGAACCTATCAAAAGAATAACCAAATCAAAGAGGAGAGATCCACAGGGTGTCATAGGCAATCAATAAATAGTACGAATTTTTCTGAAAATGACAAAATAACTAGTTCATGCAAGATATATAGAAAACAGGGTTGCTCTACACACAGGTCCATTATATTTTCTCGTGTGTACGTGTCATTTACGCTACGCCAGGCGTAAATTTACGCGATAGAAGGTAGACAGAACACGACATCGACAAGTCAGCTGTGTGTATCTGTGAACAGAGGAAATTCTCTAAGGAATTTTGTGAAATTTTTCCATTTTAATGTTTGTTTTTGATGTGAAATATTGAACTTGTATTTTAAATATGAAGAATTATATTAATTGTATATATCTAATTGGTGTAAATTTATCAGCGAAACCGAAGTTAATAACGCAACAACTGGCAACCAATAAGTGTTCTATACACACACACTCAGTACGAAAATGCTAGTAGAAAAACTGTAACATTTTCCAACGCGCTACTCGGAGTAAATCTCAACGCCGCAAAAGTAAACAAAGCAAGATCTGTGCTTAACGTGCTTCATAAGAACCTGTGTAATACAACGCTGAAAAATTGTCGCGCCGCCCGGCGTAGCGTATATATGTGTTCTGTCTGACGTCCACTTTAAAATTACGTAAATGCCGCCACAAGTGCCTGGTGGCTACACATCGCTTGTAACTATAATTTTCCAGGAAATGTTTGTGAATGAAGATCAGTAATGAAGTGCGCAGTGAAAGGGCTGCAATACCGAAATCATAGGAGACCGATAAGAACTGTTGTTGTTTTTGAGTTGCCGTGTAAAACTACAACAGCAATAAACCTCAAAATCGGAGCATTCGGGTAACATTTAACCTACTCTAAGTGTGCCGTTTGTCGCGATCCTAGTTCTTTAGCCAAACACCTGCGACGTACATGCGCACAACGAAACCACTTTTGTTTACTAACTGGTGATATCTCTTATTCTATCATTTTTGTAATAGAATGGACACAATGATAGCTACAAGCGAATGGGAGTTGTCAAACGCTGGCGATAAGACACAATGGTAGCTATAGTTATGAGCCATGAGCGCTATCATTTACATGCAAAGAGTAGGTTAGGAAAGAAACAAGAAGAAGCAAGCAATATCGCTATGATGAATTGGAGACTTGTTTAGCAACTATATCGCTAGCGGTGAAGGAGATATTACACGGACAACAACAAATGAAATTTAACCATCGTTCCTTCTATTGAATACTTGCCAAGCCGGTGCTATATGGTCGTCAGCCTGCACAACCTGTACTTTAGAAAATCATTTCTCAAGTATATAATAAATACATAAATAAATAAATTAAATTATTTTGCTATGCGCGAGTATCTTTAAAAAGTAGGATTATTCTTTGGTGTTTTTAGATGCAATACAATTTCCTTTTACAGTCCTGAGAAGTGCAACACTGAGTCAGTTGTAAAAGAAGCAGATTCTGTCAAATATTTTCTAATTGTCAAGCAATCCCTTTGTACTGAATTGAAGTCTTTAGGAAATTTATTATTACTAATAGTTTAATAATATTATAATATTTAAAAGAAAAGCGGAAAGTAAATAATATCACGATTTTTTCTATTAGAAAACGTTCTCGTCTCAATTAACATTTTCAATTTGTGGAAAAGTGAGCACGAGACGAAATAGAAAATAGGAAAAAAGTTATTTCGTTTCATAAAAGCAGCAGAAAATAGGACAAGAAATTTGAAGCATAGGAAACAAGTAAATAATGGCAAATGAAAATGACGAGCCACAATCCCAAAATCGCGATAGCAGCAAATACAATAATCAATTATCTGCGAGATCTGGAACTGCTGGTGTGTTGGAGAAAACCTTTGAAAACAATGGTGCTGACGACGATGTAAGACTGGATCCCGCAGAGGACCACAACCGCAATACAGCTCAGAGTGGTACGGAAGAGTTGGCCACCGGCGTCAAAGGCAAACTTAACGATCTCGTTGCTGACTTATACACGTCCGTGCTGTCGAATGGGGCTACAGGCACAACGGGTTCAGGTGTTGCAAGTCTCGGTGATTACAAGAACATACGGGCCACGGCAGGTCCAGGCAACTTAAGTGATACAGTTGCGTCCAGCAGTACTAATGCGCCACCACCGTCCCACACACAGAATACATTTTCCTTCAAACATTTCCTTAGCGGCGGAGCCAACACACTACACGCCCCCTCCAGCACTGTGACATCACTGGATGCACCCACAACGTGCGCTGCCGTCACTGTAACAACCACCAACACAGCTACATACTCGCTGCAGTCATCCACGGGTGCGCGTCCTAAAGTACCCCAATCCTCCTCTTTCTCAGTCTCGGCAACAGCCAACTCGACCTTGATAGGCAGCCTCAACGCTGCTGGCAGTGCAGCAACTGAATCCAATGCGTCTTGCACAAAAATGAAACGTTCTCCGCGCTTTTCATCGTTCGACTCGCAGGCGAGTCTGGCGGGAGCTGCAGCGAACGCTAACGTAGAAGAAGAGGTAGCCAGCAATTCTGGCTGTTCAGGAGGATTTCGTTTGCATCCATTTACCAGCAGCACTAGTAATGCGGCTACCAGCAATTCGAGGCAGTTCGAGCCTTGCTCCTATTCACACTATGATATGCAGCTGTCATCGGGTTCGCCGAGACGCCGCTTGGAAACAATAGAAGCACGTCCCAATCGTCTGTCCTTAACACCGTCTACCAAGCAACGCGTGCGTTTAGAGGCGCACTGTTTCCCCGGTGAACTACCCGGCGATTCAGGATCCAATCGATCCAGTGCAGCAGACTTTCCTGCCGCTGCAGCTGCTGCTGCGCTACCAGACTTTGTGCAGGATCACTGGATGGAGTCCTGGTGTCCGGATGCTCATTGGATAGAAAACTCGAAGGTATGCGATTTTGTTCAGGACCTGCCGGCGAGGAGTGGTAGAGGAGTGGCTAGCGGCAACATAGCTGGTAGCAGTGCTGCAGCTTCAGTAGCTGCTGCTACGTCGTCGGCGTCACTAGACGTTGCTAATTTGCTTGCAGACGAAGCAGAGCCGCCTACCCAACGTCTGCCAGACTTTCTCTCCGATGGTCCCATCATACATTCGTCGCAGCGGCTCGCCGACGTGGCCGCTGGTTTGCCGTCGAATTTAATGAACTCGCCCGAGGATGCTGCCTTGAAGCAGCAACTAAGCGATTTGCGTATAGAAAACGAGCGCCAGAAGCGCGACTTAAATGAGGCACGCTCTGCGCTGACAGAGCAAACGCTACGCTCTAACGATCTGGAACGTCAGCTGCAGGAGCTGAAACGCAGCGATGCAGCATACAAGGAGAGTTCAGTGTCGCAGAATGCAGTGCGGGCCGAGGAGAATTTGGAGCAAGCCAAACGCAGGCAGGCAGCGGCGCAAGCGCATGCGCGGAAGCTTAAACAGCAAGTGAAACAGCTGACGGTGAGTGGAGTAACGCCTATTAGTTGAATTTGATAAACTAAAGGAGTTTTTGTATTTTTTTCAGACGGAGGTCGATTGCTTGCGGCGCGAGAACGAGTCGCTGCGTGAAGATGGCGCCGTCGGAGGCTTCAGCAGCAACGCAAACTGTGATCGTCGATGTTCAAGTAGAGCTGCGGGTGCGGCTGCTAGCAGCGCGAGAGCTGATGGTGGTGGGGTTGGTGGTGCTTTACGAAACGCAATTCATCCGTCCAGGTCGCAACAGATTTCGAAAGATCTGCTGCACGCAGCTGCGAATGCGGAAAACAATTTGAGGTAAAGCAAGCCTGACTCGACTTTAAATTGGAATTCGATGGAAGCCAATTAATAATACATGTTTCCTTATGTTTGATTAGACAACTTTTGTCCGGTGTCGAGAATCTGCGTCAGATGGCTGCGGACATTGAACAGGCTGACCTTCGTCTGGAGGACGATGTTAGTTCGGATTTATTTTCAGATTTCCTTGACGAGTGCGATGATTACGAGGAGTATCAGGGTGGTCCGGCGTTGTAATTCGGGAGAACTCCGAAAGTTCTGAATTACGAAAAATATTGCTAATGCTAAGCAAAAGGAATTATGTTAAATTTGTTTGTAGTATTTGTGTTTAATTTAAAAGCTTAAATTATAGTTTTTTCTGTAATGAAAAATTACACAGATTTAAGATCAATGAATATATTGATTCAATTTCCAAAAGTTTTTATATTTTCGATTTTTTACTTCAGTTACTTTGTAGAATTATATTTTGAATTTATGGTAAAAAAATTATTATTATTTATTTTATTTTAATTTTTCGAAAAGTCCGAAAATTGGATTGAATGAGACTACAAAAAGTTAATCTTTTTAAATGATGTTGAAATTATAGAACAAACTTATTTTTATTACTAATTATTCTAATTTTATTACCAATTTATTATTGAATTATTAAATCCTAATCATTTTTTTATTTGTTATGCAGAAAAGTACTTATTAATGATGGCTTTCATTTGAAGTTTCATTAAAATATAAATTCAGATTTGTATATTTTTCCATATTTTATTTAATTACGATATAGATTTTGCAATTGATTATAATCTGTTCCCCATTTTGTTTTGTTTCTTATTTATCTTTTTTTATGATGACTGTATTCTTAAATTGATGATTATTTGCAATTTTAGAAAATTGAATTTCACTGTGAATTAAATTTGAAATATTTTTCTTATTTCGATTTTCTTAAACAATTTCTCGTTTAAATTTTTGTTAGAATTGCTTTAAATACGTTTTTGTTTTTGCTTATTTAGACTTCAAGTAGACAAAAAATTAAACTACATGAAATTATCATAAAAATATTCTACTCGATCAAATTAATTGTTGAAAATAAACGAAACAAAACAAAACAAAACATAGCAAAACAAAACAAATCACAGCTCCTTATAAATTAAACTAAACAGCATAAATACAAATATTAAGATACGAAATAAAGCACACTAATATTTCTATTTGCGAAAAACAGTATCTGAAAAAACGGAAAATCCAAAATTAACCTTTCAATGATTTTTACAAAAAATTGTATACGTAACAAAGAGCGAAGAAAGCGTTTTAATATCATTGATGTACCGATAACGATCTTAGTATTTAATTTCAGCTTTTTAGTTAGGAAAATGAATAGAATATTAAATTTTTGCATTTCTACTTGATTGTTTATATTGTTTCTTTTTAAAGATTTCGATTTTGGAATTTAGTTTTATTAAAAAATGTATTCAAGAAATTCAAGCGACGATATAAATCGAAAAATGTTTCCACTAAATATTGTTAATCACACAATTCATTATCATCACTCATACATATTTATATTTGAATATAGTATGCTTATTATTAGCAATCGGAAAGCTAATATAGTGATTAATTTATATTGAAAGAAATTTTTAAAATGTGTTTAATGTCTTTTACGTAGATTTTTTAAAACGTTTTGCATTTTTTTCATCGGAATCAAGGAAGAAAAAGCAAACAAAAAACTACCGAAATCATTATTTTAAAAATCAATAAAGAAAGTTACTAAAAAAAATTAAAAGCAAGCTTTTATTATATGAATTTAGTTTTGTTTTTATTTATTTCTAATATTTTTTATCAATTTAAACGTGTACCATTACGTAGAAAAATACTAGAAGGTCTAAAAAGGCATTTTTAGTCATATAAACATTCAGTAAACTGTGTTGAGGACGATTGCTACGATCGGTTTATTTTTAAAGCAAAGAGTTGCACTTTCTTAAGGCATCCCATCGCTGAACTAACTCTGCCATCATTATTGCATCGTCTTTAGGCCGCTGTTAATCTCAGGAAACTATGAAGTTCTACTGACGAGATGCCGATGTCGATGCCGATGCTGCTCCTGTTGCTGTTGGTGTTGTTGTTGCTGCTGCTGCTGCTGCATAACTTTAAAAAGAAGTCTTTAGTCTAACAACAGGTTTCTGGTGTCTCTATTTTTAGCCAAATTTCAAGCCATGTTTCCAGATTTTGCAGATATGCCTGCGTTAAGGTATCAAATGTACGCATGAGCTCAACAGGGTGCCACAAAATAGGCTATCCTTTTACGGCGCGCTTCAAATTTGTAGAAAATAAGACTCTTAAACCGACTGAAGATCGATTTAGAAAAGACCAGATCGGGTTCAAGGATTTCACAATTCAAAGCAAGGCTTCAAAACGAAAGTAACCAAATCTTCTTGGTTTCCTTAAATCGTTGGTATTTCAGAATTATGATGCTTTTGTTACAGGGTTATTATAATGAAAAATTTCAAGGTATTTTCTACCTGAGGCATATATGCACATATGTTTTTTTTTGTTATATTTTTCCTTTCATATACATTTCTTTTGGAAATGATGAAATTTAAGTTCCTTGCAAGGTTCTCTTTAAATAAAACAAGATCCTTAGTTTAATTATACGAAAAATACAAATTAGAAGGTTTAAAGTTCAAAGCTCGGATCTGCTTTATTAATAAAGAAATAGTTATGTAATTTATAAGTGTGTATATTATCGTATAAGAAGAAACACTTATAATTTTCATTCTATTTGATGATTAAATTTATTGTTCATACATTAATACTAAACTATATACTTATATATGTACATAAACTACATTTATACAAAGTGAATATTACATAGATTACATTATTACAATATTAACATTAATCTTTTTATAAATCATATAAAATCAATTGGGCATATTTTTTCTTTATTCGTTTATTTTTTCTTTATTCATTTATAAATTAGAATTTATTATATATTCTACGTAGTTTGTATTGTATGAATTTATTATGTACATTTACTTTCTTTCCACCCGTTCTTATTTTCTTCTCACTTTCGCCGACTTTTATATAATTCATAAGCGTAAAAATCTTAACTTTCTTCTGTGAGCATTTATTAATATAAATGAATTTATTCTTTCTAGAGAATGAGTTCGATCCAAGTTCATAAGAATAATTATTGTATGTTTACTTCGGAACTACTTTAAGTCTTGTTCTTTAATCGTTTTATTACCGTGGAAAATTTTGAAGACTGCTCTCGTTTCTTTGTTTCACGTTCCGCCTCTCGCTCTGTCGCATTCTCTATCTTTGTCTATCCCTGCATTGATCAATTTAACCTGGCAAAAAACCATCATAAATGAAATTAGCAAGCAGTGTGTTGCTTTTATGAGGTGTCCAAGCACCCTGTTTTCTTGATCGTAGTTTTGCTTTTGTTCCAAAGACTATTAATGCACTCGTAGGAGTGTGTATGTGTGTGTGTGTGTGTGTTTGGTCACTCAGCGACTCGATTTAAATATCGAATTTATTGAGTTTTCCCGCTTTTCTCATGCGTCGGTTGAGGTTTCAAGCGTGATCGGCATCCGTTGAAATTCTAGTAGCTTCGCTGCTTTCAAATCAAACGGTTGAGCGGTCGGTCGGTCGCTTGTCGCTTGTCGGGTCAAAGATCGGGTTTAAATCACTGTGTATTTTATTCTATTTGTTATTTATTTCGACTTCTTTGTGATAGTTTTTGTTGCTCGTTGTTTTGAAGAAGTGAAAAACGAGAATCTCTTTTTAAGTGAACTTTTACCAGCACTTAAATTATATACTTAAAGTTAAAAATAAAAAGTGTATCGAAAAAAGAAGCTGACTAAATGAATGTACATAAAAATATTTCAAAATATTATTATTAAATCAATCAAGTGAATCAATCGATAATCGATTTAAATAAAATGTTTCGGCAAAAACTTATCGGTATGTTTAATTTCAAATGTTTTATTATGTTATATTATTAGTATATACTAGCAATCAAAAATCCCGGCAATTGTTTTGTAATGTCGCAAAAATCTTTAAGACATAGAACCCAAAAACACAAACCAACAACAACAAATATTGACAGTTTTTATTCTCATTTGAAGTTGAAAATGGTATTAAAAACTCGCTATTTGTATAGAAAGCACTAGACTCAATATTATATTTTTTTCGTTCTCACTAAAATGTGAAAAATAATAATCGTGTCGCAATTTCATTATTTGTTTATTTAGTATTTTTTATTACTAAACTGTGTGATGTATTGTAAAGAACTCTTTATTGTTGCAAGGTGAAATGCAACAACGAACACGTTCTGGCAACAATATTTATAAATGATAATCCATCTACAATATAGCAGTACATGTGAGTATGTAAATAGTTCACTTTACACGCTCGAGAAACGGCCGCATCGAATACGGATTCTTATCTTCTACAGCGCGCTTATCTGCAGCTGGAGGACCATAAAAATTGATTGGCCAGTTAAGCGAACGTTAATGTTCAGTTCGAGATTTGATCCATAAGTATTAATTTACGAGTGCTATAAAAAGACACTTTTACACTGTTTAAAAGGGTAGTGAAGGGAAGGGAAGGGATGGAAAGGGGTGGCATGTTCAATTTAATTTAATTCAATCCAATTCAAGTTCATCTCGGAGGAGGAAAAGAATTACAATTTGTAGTGTGGATCTCTCGAGAGCAGAAAATAAAAACATCGTTTGAACTGCTATAAAAATGCAAATAAAGATAAAATTTAGAGATGTTGAAATTCAATAATCCTCAGTTTTGAGTTATTTCATTCTTCTGATTAAATGTTTATCTATATAGGGTGGGCCATCAGCTGGTTTCTTTTTGAAACCAGTAAATTGATAAATTAAATAAATAATAAATAATAATAAAACAGAAAATATTTACCATTGATCTACGATGAATGAAATAAAAAAATATCCCCAAAAATATGCAATATTATTGTAAAATATTCAATTGGCCAAAAAAATAAACTGCAATTAATTATTCATGATTTTTACGTATTTAAAGAGATGATTATTCTTTCGTTCTTTAATAACAATCGATTTTTCCACACTGTTGTTAATTTTTATAGCTAAAAAATTCTTTGAATTTCAAAAAAAAAAAAAACACTGAATGTTTTTTTAAAAACAACTACAACAAGAAATGCTAATTATGCGCCTTCCAAATAAATATTCATTCCACGCCGTGTGAATGAGCTTGGATTTAATATAATGTTTCTACGTTTGAAATTAAATCA
The DNA here is from genome assembly GCA_949629155.1 of Myopa testacea. Lineage (NCBI taxonomy): Eukaryota > Metazoa > Arthropoda > Insecta > Diptera > Conopidae > Myopa > Myopa testacea. The sequence goes on along the minus strand of OX451348.1, from coordinate 10,131,093 downwards.
TATACATTTACGACATCAAGTGTATCACAACAACAACTCACACACACACCAGAAATCTGCACGAGTGCCGATATTTGAGCTTGAAAGCCACTCGCGGATTTAAGAGTGTTTCTTACGCATCACACAACGTCAACTAATACAGAGCGTCAACGTAAACAGTTCTTTCGAGCGATTCACTAAAATACGAATGCCGAGACGTTCGTATTCGTAAACTTAATGCACGAACCCGATTCGTAATCGTTCTAAAGCGAACAACGAAAATAATCGCCACGAAGAGAGCGAATCAACAAAACAATCGCGAAATCGCATATTATTTGATTGTTTTATTAAGATTTCATAGCAAAATATGGATCAATAAAGAGATCTTTTAATTTGTAGGTGGGATTATTTTTCCTGTGAAGCAAGTCCGCCTGCAATTCATGGGATGATGAATGAGAGAGAGGCTTGTAGGCATGAATGCAAGTGTCTGGAACAATCGCTCGTAGTAGACTATAAGTGTTTGCATGATTCACACTTACAAATGGCCAGAAGTGGCAGGTAGAACCAATTGCTCTTGAAACGGGAAAACATTTGGTAAAATAAAAAACTCCCGACAGAAGCTTGTGACATTCACTAAAGTTTCTTAAGGATTGCAAATCTCTAGGGGAATTTCCATAACTTATATAATCAGAATAATTATTGATATTTTGATTTATTGATAACTAGTAAAAATTTTAAATTAATTACATGTTCATAATAATGATATAATAATTATAATAAATATGAATAAAGATACTATAAGAAGAATGATATAACAATAATAGTGATATAATAACACTAATAAAAATATTTGTACTTGGGTCATAAAAAATTCTGTTTTTATAAAAGAATATTGTTTTCTAGTATTGGTTTATTTATCCAACTTTATACCGACTTTATATAGTTTATTTATACATACTATATATGTATGTATGTATGTAAATCTTTTTTTATATTTTTTTATCATTTGATTCAGGTAATAAAACGTTGCACACATACACACACACACACACACACACACCTAATAAACATACTCATGCATTTTCACTATAAAAAACCGCAACATTCAGTAATTGAAAGCTTGAGGAATATTAATCAACAACAATAACAACGACAACAGAGCCAACAGCAACAACAACAAGTGAGCGAATGCATTCAGAGGGCGACACGTTATTTAATCACGTGTTCAACGTATGCAAATGCTTTGTAAAGCGCTGTTTATGCAATCGCTCAACGCGTTCATTTCTTGTGCTTTAAATGAGAAGCAATTAAAATCGAAATACTTATAGTATGCGTATATATCGTATATAATTTTTATGCGTTTCAAGATCAAGTATTTGTTTGTACTTTCAAAATCAACGCATTCTCAAAATCAAGGTTTTTCTATGGCGTTATTCAATTTTTTTCTACAGCAGATTTTTTATAAGTTCAGTCAAATATACCACATATCGTATGTACTGATATACTTACTATACTATCACTATATTTTCGACTTATAATTTGTTATCATTTTACTATTTTTCATACAACTTCAGCGTTCACGTCGGCGTTGTCTCGTCGTCAACTCTGTTCGCATCGCTGGTCCTCCTCGACGATGCATTTCCGAGTCTCGACGGCCGAAATGCCCATCGTGCAGAACGAGATGCCAGAATGCGAGTTTCAACCACCGAAATATACAGGGCCCAGTTACGAAAGGATCCTGGAGCTGCGCACGAAGCATTTAACACCCAACATTCAGTCACACTTCAAGAAGCCGCTCCTCATCCACAGCGGCCACATGCAGTGGCTGTACGATCACCAGGGTCGTCGGTACCTGGACATGTTCGGTGGAATCGTCACGGTCTCAGTGGGTCACTGCCATCCGTGAGTAATGGAATCATTGAATGATTTTTAAAATATACTTAAAACGTTAACTTAGAATGATTGTTGCTTCAGTAGGTAATTTTTCAAAGTTTATATTATTTTTATTAGTATAAATAAACAAAAAATGCGTAACCAAATCGACCGCCAACCACCGCCAAAGATTGTTAAACCGGACATTTATTGAGTATTTGAAGAAGGAAGTTTAAAAAACTAGACTTTTTTTCCAGAAAAGGTCTTATTAAAGATACTTAAACGACGATGATATCTCATGATGATCTCAATGTTTTTTAGAAACTTCTTTGGCTGGGATGAGAAATCTCTTGGCCTACGCCCAAAATTTCTTCCGAAAATCTCCGGAAATATCCGGCTATAGTTCTTTAATAGACCACAAAAGGGTTACGTATATATTATTGGCTTTTGAGTTCTGCATTTTGCGAGGCAGTCGGCCCTTTTGTTGTCCTAGTGATGTCATGGCCATCTACGTAAAGGATCTATGTTTTGTAGTTTCCGAGAAAAGTGAAAATTACGAACTAAACTCCTTTCGCAGAGCGATCTTCTGCCATATTTTTGCACCAGTAATAAAATACAAGTAGCCAAAAAATTCGTATTTGAAAGGATAGTATGCTTCGTAATTTTCAATTTTCTCGGATACTATAAAACATAGATCCTTCCGGTTTGAAGCATTCTCTCTAGAATTGATTAGAGAATTTTATGGTCGGAAAAATATTTATACTTAATACTGTATTTAAAAGCAAATTGCGACCAAACATTTTTTTGGAATTTTTATTCAAAATTTTAACTTTGGCATTAATTTTCTCAAAAACTGTTTGACGTAGGAACCTAATTTAAAAAGGATGTTAAGAGGCCGATATTTGGCTTTCAAACCCAATAAGCGAAAGTGATCCAGATATCGCCGTTACTTTTTAATATATTTTTTTCCGATGTTAAATCGACGGGAATGGCCCCTCCCGCCTAAACGTGGGAAAAAAGCACCCCTCTCCCATACGATTTTTTTCTTGTCTCGACACAACCTACACGCCTTAGCCTTTTGTCCCCTCTTATGCCAAACATCCTGTATAACTAAAAAAATGGCACTCTCAATCAGCTTTGCTAAACGCTGTATCATTTGATACGGTATCACTACTGGTATGATGATACCAGCGATGGCTAAACACTGTGGTATCACATTTACAGCCTTACAATGTAAATACTTTCAAGACGAAAACGAAAACACAAATGAAAACGAAAACGAAAACGAAACGAGCCAAACTAGTAAAATATAAGCTTTTCGTTCGTATTGCAGACATTCGCTTTATTGCAGACAGAAAATGTTGCCATGTGTATAATATTTGAAGCATTTTTATAAGTAATTTCTAGAAACGCAAAGATTTCGGGTATAATTCAGTGCAAATGCGTGTCGGCAACACTATACACAACACCATACAGAATGTGTATTACACATACAAATTCGACACATACAATTCGACAACTTGCAAAACACAAACAGTAGCTTCGGCAGCTACTTGCCGGCAAGTAAATACATAGATAGACAACATTACCAACCAGTCTCCATACGATTTCTATAGGAATTTACTGGCCGGCAAGCTTGGCCAGTGACTGGCCAGGTCGCTTGGCCAGTAAAATCATTCACGAAGCTCCTGCGGGTCTCTTTTGACATTTAAGAGTGTATATTTGACAATCTCTTTCAAACGCTCTGCGAAATTGCGCACTCTTTAAGCTCTTCAAGGGCATGTGAATGTATTCAGTTCTGGTGGTATGATTATAACAGTTATCGCTGTTCTAGAAATCATGTCATGCCATGTGCCATGTCTGGACACCGGTCTGTACTTTGGATTTGCTGATAAATGATTAAATTTACGACTTCCAAACACGGTTCTACAAAGTTACCCAGGCAACTACCCAAATTTTACGGCAAACAGGTTTATGAGTCAATAAAAACTGTAGTCGATTTTTTTTTTATAAGTAGCAAGTTGAGATAATCGAAGTTAATGTAAATAAAATTATGTTGGTAACATGTCTAGATTTTCCAGATGATAACAACTGTTTATTGATATTGTTTACGATACTTCGAGATAAGTCATTGACACCGATATCATTATCATAGACTAATCGAGGGTGTTAGCAGGTTCCGAGAGTGGTATAAAAGGCCCCGGACCAAAGCACCATCATTCAGTGTTCAGTAAACTATTATTTAAAGTACGAATATGAAGGCTTTCATGGTGCTCGCTTTGGCGATGGTTGCTGTCAGCATCAGCCACGCTGCCAACCTTAATTGGGGACGCTTTATGAACGGGCATGATGCCAATGAAAATGAGGGTGAGGCCGTCGTTTTAATCGAAGACGCCGGCGGCTTCTACTGCACCGGCACCATCATTGGACCCCACTGGGTTCTCACTTCGGCGACTTGCCTGAATTTCGAGGGTATCACCGTCTCGGCCGGCTCACACGATCTGCACAATCGCAAAAACCAAACCCACCTCCAGGCGCGCGTGGTGCCCAACAAGAGCTACTACGTCGTGCATGAAAACTTCAATGGACCGTTTACCCCGGACATCGGCCTCGTTTACATCGATCCACCATTCGACCTCTCCGGGTCTAAGCGGGTGATGTCCTATAGGCTACCGAGCGCCGCGTACGTGCCGAGTGGAGAAGGAAAGGCTTACGGCTTTGGTTCCACGAACACCGAAGATCCGCCATCTAAGCTACACGCCGTGGATATCGACGTCGAAAACTACGAGACGTGCAAGGAGAGCTTTCCGCCCACTGCACCGATTGAACCCTTCAACATTTGCGCCCAGTATTCAAAAACTGCTTGCTTCCTCGATGGCGGCGGTCCACTGGTGCAGTTCGCCGAGGGTGGCGTAAAAGTGGTCGGCATTGTTTCTTGGTTGAAACGGCAACATACGGGTAAAAATAACGCATGCAAATCTGCTTCAGCTCCTTCGGTATACACCAGTGTTCCTTACTTCGTGGACTGGATCCACAGGGCTATAATGAACTTTTCCGTTCCACGTTTGCCGTAAACCGGCGCGAATTCAACAGTCTTCAGCTGTAATCTTCAAATTTTGCCTTAAACAATGTAAAAACCTTTAAAATTGTAATTTTTAAAAAATAAAAATACAAAATAATTAAATTATTTTATTTTATTGAATTTTTATTGAAAAAAATGTTTTTCACAAATTTTTCAAAATACATATGATCTTTTCCTTAAAACAAAATCCCCATAAAAAGATATGGAAACAATTAAAATTAAATCTTTATACAATTAATAATTCTCTTGCTGTCATTTTTTTTCTAGATCTCGAAGTCCCAGATCTCGTGTTGTCCCAGTCTCTTCAAGTCAAGTGGTCAAACGCCGCAGTGTTTGTACAGTTGGTGTAGGACGGCCAGGAAATCTGCGCCGCATTGACATTAGGCACCATTTTCAAAAGTTATAGGGTTTTCCAATACGGTGATTACTTTTGCAAGCAGAATGAAAACTAATATACAACCTACATACGTTCACACAGTGGAAAAATTTCCACCATGTGATATTAAAATATAATAAATAGAAACACAAATAATGTTTCTAAATTATGTTTTCAGGCCTCCAGTTGTTGTTTTTGTTGTTACTGTTGTGGTTCTTTTGATCAAAGTGTGTTGCTAATGTCTCATCAACTTAAATTAAACGTCGCTCTCAAACATTGAGCATTTCTTATCGAATTATATCATCGTCATCGAAAATTTTGATTTTCGAATTAATGTCTGTAAACGTGGTCGTGGTGGTCATTTGGCAGACTTCGTTTTTCATGCATAATTGTCATAATATCTAAAAAACTTCCTATAGTCTTCTTTTGTGTATGTATATGAGATTGTCTACTTTAATAAATACAATTTTCATGAACTTTTACTTCTTCATCTTCTTACGTTTCTTATTCCCTTTCTCCCTTTCCGTTCTACAACCTTTTCCCCTTGGCCCCACCAGCAAGGTAACCAAAGCACTTGAGCGACAAATCAAGACCCTCTGGCACACTACAAACATTTACATGCATCCGAAAATACATGAGTTCGCCGACCGTCTCACTGCCAAATTTCCCGGCGACCTGAAGGTGGCCTGCTTTGTGAACTCCGGTTCGGAGGCCAACGATCTGGCCATGTTAATGGCCCGGCTGCACACGGGTAAGCAGGACATCATTACGCTGCGTAACTGCTATCATGGCATGTCGCCCTACACCATGGGTCTGACGGCTCAGTCAGCGTGGCGCTACCCTCTGCCCGGCGTCAACGCAGGTATAGTACACGCCATGCACCCTGACCCTTATCTGGGTCTCTGGGGGGGTGCAGCCTGTCGGGATTCACCCGTTCAAGTTGCGGGTCGTGAGTGTGCTTGCACTGTGGCGAACAACGCCGGTTCCTCAGGTTGCGCCGCTACCGATCAATACTACAACGAGCTGGAGCAGACTTTCAAGTATTCGCTGCCGCGTGCCGGAGTGGCTGCTATGTTCGCTGAATCCATACAGGGTGTCGGCGGCACCGTGCAGTTCACAAAGGGATATATACGCCGTGCTGCCGAATTGGTACGCGCCAACGGCGGCCTGTTCGTTTCTGACGAGGTGCAGACCGGGTTCGGACGCACCGGCGAACATTTCTGGGGCTTTGAGGGACACGGCATCGTGCCGGACATTGTGACAATAGCAAAGGGTAAGGATTCAAGTTTAATCGGAGACATTGACAATAAATAATCTTAACTTATGCTGACTTACATTTCATTTGCAGGCATCGGCAATGGTTTTCCGTTGGCGGCTGTAGTCACCACGCCGCAGATTGCCGCGTCACTCGGTCTTGCCCTGCATTTCAACACCTACGGCGGCAATCCGATGGCCAGCGCTGTGGGCGTCGCTGTGTTGGACGTCATTGAACAGGATCAGCTGCAACAGAACTCGTTAGCGCTCGGCACTTATTTCCTGCAGAGCCTGGCAGAGCTGCGCGACCGTTACGACATCGTAGGCGATGTGCGCGGCAAGGGACTGATGATCGGAGTCGAGCTGGTTTCGGATCGAACGACAAGAGCTCCGCTGGCGGTACCACACGTGCTGGAGATCTGGGAGGCGTGCAAGGACATGGGCGTGCTCTTTGGGCGTGGCGGCCTCAGTGGAAATGTAAGTTCAACCCACTTTTTACATAACATGGTCAACGCTGGTTTCGGCCTTCCATTAAGACGGGGTTTTTATATAATCCAGGTTGCTGTACAATCCAGGTTGCTTATGCAACACTTTGGCTTTTTTCTACTTACTTACTAATCCAACCTTATCCTCTTTCTCCCAACTTTCGCTGTCTTCCAGGTGATCCGAATAAAACCTCCCATGTGTATCACGAAATCTGACGTTAAATACGCCGTGGACGTACTCTCCCGCGCTTTGAGTGGCTTCTTAGAGCAGCAAACGTAGACTGTAGCGCTAGAAAAATTGACAGAGACGAAAAATTGGCAAATATGACGGAAAATTGGCGAAACTCCCTTAAATATAAGTTTTATTTGCGTTTTTCTAAACGAAGGAAATGGTTTCCCCTTTCCTTAAATCCTGATTTAGCTGATTAATCACTCTTTGTGAATAGTTTAAAAACATTGTACTTTGAATTAGTTTATTTTACTAATCGAAGGTTAAGTCTTAAGTGCTTTATTGATGCTCGCTTCTCTGCCATATTTTGTGCTTTTCCACACTAAAGCTACCTCAAGATTCTTACTCACGAGCTTCAAAATACATAGCGTACAACAGATTATGCATTTTCTTAAAATGTCGAGAACTCGTAAGACTTTTATTTTAATTTATATCTACTTACATGAATACAATTATATTATATACTCCTATATACAATATACATACATAGTACATATATCGCATCGCATTTCTTTTTACCAAACATTTTGCATCATATTTATCCTTTTGGTAATATTTTCCTATATGTTTCTAAGCCTTTCATGTCGTAAATTAGGTGAATTTTCTTATAATATCTTTTTATACAATATATTTTTTAATTGAATTTAATCTGTATAAATATATAATTTATATACTAAGAAACAATAAAGTCGATTTTGTACTTTTGTAAATCAAATCGTATTTTGAAAAGATTTTAATTCTTGATTTTTAAAAACAAAATTCTGTTAGAAAACATATGTATGTATGTCCTCGTGATTGAAACTGAGATCACAGATGAAAAGTGGTCATAATTCGGATAATGTGTTTCGGAAATCTGTTTAATTTTCGCGTTACTTCAATGATTACGAATGCAGGAATCAAAGATGATGTGTTTGAATACGAATATTCGTCGTTGATGGAAAATGCGAGTCCTTTCGAATCTCATAAATTAACTGCAATGATCATTTATTAAAACCTTAAATCGAATCGTAAAATGTCTATAAATTTGAAAATGATTACTTTTGTTTATTCGCAAATAATTCAGGTGATCAGTGTCAAGCCGCCTCTGTGTGTAAACTACGACGACGTCGATTTTGCGTTGACAACACTGGAGACGACGTTTCAGCATTTCTACAACAAAAAAGAACGAAGCTGGCGGCGAAATATCAATAAATAAATGGCTGTAATAAATTAATAAAAATACGTAGATTTTAATTCCTTTCATTTCAAATAACATTTTATTTCAAATAACATTTTATTTTTCATATAATTTATTTAATATTATATGTAAACTTTATTTAAGATTATTTCTAATGTTTAAAATAACGTAACGACAAAAACAAACATAAAATATATCATAAGATTTTGGTTACTAGCGCACAGTTCATTTAAAGTTGGAAACAAATGAGTTCTGTTAAATTATTTTAAATTTAAGGTAAAATTTAAAACTGCAGATTTTGTGTTTTACTATTAAATTAAGAATTTGTAAAAAACTTTCACACTTTTCGTTCTCTCCCTTTTCTTCTTCAATGAAATTACGCTGTACAGTCATGGCTATAAACGTTTGTACTTTTTTTTCGTTACAAATGTAGCGAGTTTATTTTAGGCACAGCTTTTCTAATATGGAAACAATTCTTTATAAAAAAAATAATTTATGTACACACATGAGGATGTGTATAATATATATACATGAGCAAATATATATATATATATATATATATATATATATATATATATATATATATATATATAAATTATATTCGAAAAGATGTACACAGAAATCCTTTAACTTTTGTCAATAAAAATAAATACATTTCTGTTCCATTCTCATTTCGAAATATTTAAGAATTTGAAAAATAAGATAAACATTTTTTAATTTGGCATTCATTCATTATTATATATATCACCGAAAACGTAATTAAATGCTTAGTTGATGAGTAGATTTTATTAATAAAATATATACAAAAATTGTATACATTGTGAATACTTAAACAGATATTTTTGAGTAAGCATTTTTCTTAAACGAAAAACGCATGACTTCATATAATTTTATTAATTATAATATTAAGCAAACTATTGTGATTAACGTGAAATTAAAATCAAGCAAAACGTTTTAGTAAAAAAACAAATTTTGCATATAAAACTATATCCACTTCTTATGAACTACTTTCCTGGATTTCTTTTGGGGTTTACAAGACTTTTAGACAATTATTCTGTGCAGTTTTAGCTGATCGTGCAGTGCAGCTTCGTGTGGGTGGAAAAGCAGATGGGTGGCAGGTCAGTTGAATGCAAGTCAAACAACGTTGGAAGCAGCCAGCTAACGCTTTGTTTACTGAGCCCAGATTGAATGCTATTTGGAGGGATCCATTCAGGATTTGTATTCTGTCGCCTTACATTACCGCCAGCAGTATTTTGTAGTGTGTTTGTGTTCCTCTCTGTCTCTGTCAGCTACACTTGAATGTTTAACAATTTGCCATCGTTGCTAATGTCGGAGAGGAGTGTTTCTGAGAGTTCTTTGCGTGCTTTTTGTACAACCCAAAACATAAGACCGATGCCGCAAATTACCTATAAAAGACAACAACAAAACTCGTTATAAATGCAATATTTTATTAAAATATAATACTATTTTCATTACTATTATTATTATTAACGCATTCATAGAACGCTGTAAAGACGAAGTGAATTGAAATTGAAACTTTATTGAGCTTATTTTTTTAACAGTGTAACCGTCTTAAGTAAAATAAATTTAAGTACAAAATTTATAACTATAATGTATTATCTTAAAAACGTAATTATAAAAAGTATCTAGCTTAAGGATGAATGGAAAAAACTCCTCTTGCTACGGAGCTTACTTGATTTGAAAGTACATAATACTTAAATTTCCTAAACTTCCGTATGAGGGAATCATTAGGCATTGTTTTGTGGCGTGGGTTGTGTCTCTGCTATGGAATTTTACTTTCGCAAAAAAAACTGCAGATGTTGAGACGGTTTATGTATCAACTGAACTTGTTTGAGCATAGTTCGTATAAAAACTGTAGGTAAACAAAAATTATTATTATAAAAAAAACTGATTGCACTTATTATTAGAAAAACTATTAAGATTTAAGAAACTAAAGAGTTTGACTTCACATCCTCTACATTATGAATACAGAAAGTAAGTATAACATATTATATACCATTTTAAAGGTTTTAAGAACAATAGGTTTCCACGATATATACTTTTTGGAGTACCTTCAGGATCCCATTTCCGAGAAAAACAACCCACTTTCAATGGACAAAGTCCGCATTTACATAGAAGTACTCATAACTTCTAAACTTTACAAATGTGGGCAAAAATTAAGACATAATAATATCTTCCCAACGATACCTCGCATGTAACTGTATCTCATCTGTATTAGAAAATATTCACCTTTTATTGGATGACCATAATCGACCTTCAACCGCCCAAACCGACGGCCACGCACCAAAAAAAGGACGGATATTTCGGAGAATATCGATCAAAAGTAACGGCAAAAAAAGGGCACCAAAATCCCTTCTTACCCCCTAAACGCAAGTTGTTCTAAACTTTCTTGCTGTATTAGTTGCTATTGAAATTCAAAATTGAATTGTAGTACATTTGAATATTTACATATATCTGTGGCCACAAGCAATAACAGCCTAGCTCGGTTTTTCTTAATTTTCAGGAGAATTATTTAAAATTTCAGTTCATTTACTCACTTTATTATACCCTACATACGAAGTGATGATTCGGATTCACTTACTGCTTCCGTTTGTAACGCATTAAAGGAGGCGTGACAGGTATAGAAAAGTATATATATTCTTGATCAGCGTGACCTCCTGAATCGATTTAGCCATGTCCGTCCGTCCGTCTGTCCGTGAAAATCACGATTACAAGAGAACGAATAGAGATATCTTCATCAAACTTGGCACGAATATTGTTTAGCATTAGAAACTCATCCGGCAAAATCGAACCATTACCACGCCTACTTTTTATGGTAATGGTTATATACCATATATATAACCATATTCTCTGTCATCACAGGCTAGGCTATTCTCTGTCATCACAGGCTTCAATCTCAAATTGAAAAGGAAAAAAATTAGACCGTTGCCACGCCTAATTTTTAAGTAAACGTGTGTAGGGTATATGAACTTCGGACAGGCCGAAACACTCTCTCTGGTTTCATTCATTCATTTCATTTTTCTTTTGGCTGCACTTTCTTTTATTGAATTAAGTATAATGAAATGAAAAAAAAAAAAATAAAATAATGTAGTGTAATAAGGTGATGATGTAAATGTAATTTAGGTCATTTGGTTTTCAGAGTATAACTTCTATAATAAACCTGTTATCAATATAAAAAAATATTGAAATCAGATCTGAATACTTTAGAGAATTAAAGACCTCTATTTAATAATGACAATAACTCCTTTTCATCCCAACTCGAGTTAGACTGTTATTGCTTGTGGCCATAGATACTATTATATATATTATAATATTTAAGGAAGCTATATTTTTTGATCTGTAAAAATTTTAAAATCAGTCCTAACTGAATAATTTATTTCCATCTCTTTTTTAAACGAATTCAGCACAATTCACTGACCTCAACCTCTCATTAAATCGTCTCTATGAAGCTAATATAAATTTAATTAAAGCGTTAAACTAAAGTGGCCCTCCCTAATGCTTCCTCTCTTTCCCACCCACCTTCTCGACCATTGATAAACTAGCTACTTACCTCGATACCGAAACTTATGTAACCGGTCAACGCGGTTCCATGATTGTTGAGCACCTCGTGCATCGAGCGAAGCGTGGAGCCCAAATAAACGTTGATAGTCTGCGCGGGGAGCAGGCCGAAGAACGTGGCTGTATGGTAGATGCGTGGCTTAATCGAGCTGACCTGGAATAGAAAAGAGGAGGGTGGAAAACTAAAATATTGTATTATAAATACGTATAAAAAACGAAGGACGAAATTAATTAAATAAATACTTAATAAAAAACTTTATCTGAGCAGAAATGTTAATTCTTGATTGAAAACAACAACAGGAACGGCAATAATTGTTTTATTGCAGTTTTGAATACGAAGGGAAAGATTAAAAAAGTGAAAAACGTTGAAAATTTGAGGACGTAAAGAGTTCCAACTAATTATCATGTATAAACTTATAATGATCATTGAGTTATATTTCTTAACTCCACTTTAACGTCAAACTGAGTATTAATTTGATTAAGAATGCTTTTCAGTTCAGTTTATTGTTTTTTCTGTGAATATGTACGTGAAATATGCAGATATTCATTGTTTATAGTAGTAACTACGTGTCGACATTATAATGTATTTCCCCATTATAATACATTCCCATACAGAGTACAATGAAATTAAAAAATTGGAAAAATAAATGTTTTCCGAGTAAATTTGAAATAATAAAAATCCGGTTTCTATTTAAAACGTTTTACAAATAAAACATTTAAATTCGTATTGAAATAAGCACACAAATTTGGAATATTAAAAGTAGAAATTCGGTGTTTGTGATACGTGAAGTGTTTAAATAATTTTTTCATTTCTGTTGTGAAATTAAGTGTTTTTATTTTTATTAAACAACTTCAATGTATTTTTCAATTTAAAGAATTTATATATGTATAAAAATGAACTACTAAATTGATAACTAAATCAATGATAACTATGAAAATATAGTTTACTAATTATAATTATCAGAATATGAATTATAAACAACATTTAAATTTTATTACTCGGATTGATATCTATGAAGAATTTAACATTTAAAGTTTATAACTTAAATCTAAAACGAAGGATTTATTTTCGACTTTAAATAAACGTTTGGACTTTTAATTTAATTAATTAAAGCCTCAATTGAAGATCTTCGACTCTGATAATTATTCAATTTATTTATATGTTGCAATAAATTTGTAAACAACATTTAAAGATTGTATGTATTCTATAAGATAGTCTCCTTTTAGCTCGATACACTTATTCCGACGTTTTTCCAATTTCATTAAACCTTCTTTAACACATGGTTTATCAAACTCAATCCCTGAATTTCATTTAAATCAATCCCTCTCTACCGAGCCATTTCTTAATGCATGGAAGCAGAAAATAATTCGAGGGAGCTAAATCCGGAGAATAGCGTGCGTAAGCAAGCAATTCATTGATTTTGGCAATCGCGATACCGGTGTGTAAGCTGGTGCACTTTCTTGATGAAACAAAACTTTCCCTTTCGCTAAATGCGGTCGTTTTTCTTGATTTCAATGCTGCAATAAGTTCTCATAACATACGGCGTTGATGGTTTTCCCTTTTGGGAGATAATAAACAAAAATGTCTACGCCTTCTATGGACTCGGTTTTCCAATATTAATCCATTGTATTGGCGACTCTTTCGTCTTCGTTGTGAAGGAATGGTTATGAATCGGGGCAAAGACTCGGATTTATTCCTGTGAAACATCGCCCAACACTCGATTGAAACATCCGTACGACGCTGTTTTTGTTCATCCTTGAGATAATACGGCACCCATCGCTTCTTCATGTGCAAATTTTCAACCAATTATCGAGGTACAGCACGTTTTCAAATGCCGATCATATCTGCTAGCTCGGGCAAATTCATTCGACGGTCATGCAAAACCATTGTGTGGGTTTTCTCCACCATTTCTGGCGTGATCACCGCATTTGATCGACTACTGCGACGTTCGTTTTGGCAACTCGTACATTTGAATCCGTTTACCGAATGTTTACTGTTGTAAACGAAGGACCAGTCTCCAGAGTCACCGGAGTAGAATTTAGCGCCTCTTTCATATGGGATGGGCTGAGGTTAAATTCAAGTCCTGTGTCACATGATGATTAGCATTTTTTTCCATATTTAAAACAAAATAAAAAGAAAAGTTTAAAAAAAAAACACTCTAGTTAAGAATCAATGTCATAAACAGTTGACAGCTTTCGTCTAAAAGAACATACTTCACAACAAACAAAACACATTATACATATATGGAGTTATTCTAAACATTGATTAATCCACTCGCGAATGCGAAATAAAGAGGTTCCTTTATAAAATAATACATAGACAATACAATATTATATTCCGATAGTACAATTTTTTGTGAATATCTAAATCTATGCATCTAAAATATATTTTCCTTGAAATGTGCAAAATTGTGAAAAAATAAAAATTAGATGAAATTTTAAAAATAAAATCAAAATTGAAACAACAACAACAAGCTACGATTACAACCTACCCCGAATATAGCATTCTGAATGCCAAATGGAATCGGCGTAAGACGCGTAAATAGCACAACTTTGAATGCTCTGGGTCCAGAAATAACGCGCAGTATTGCACGCCCAGTCTCGTTTTTAATTAATCTGAAAATAGAAATAAAAATAAATAATTGCAAAACATGAATGCATGAGGGAATGCATGAATGAAGAATGCGTGAGGGGAGAAAGACGACTGACTGACTTGCTTTGAGTAAACACAAACAAATAAAATCGAAGATACGTACATATATTGTGCTATATAAGAGCAAGAACAGCTACAACAACATGTGACTGACAGACCGAATAAAAACAGATTCGTATTTAATTGCTTTTAAAAATATCATATATTCGAATTGAATAAACCATTTGTTTATTTTGCTTGAATAACGCATGATTAGATAAACCAGTATAAATAAACTCAATATAAATTGTATGTTGATCAGAAATTCTGTAATTTGTCAGCTGTTTTCAAAGCGTAAGTCACTTCAATGAATCACTTTTGAAAGTACATTAAGTGAAATGTAGACTTAATGAATGTGTCGTAGACTTAAAATTAAGTAATACGTTAGATTTGAAAACTATTCAGTTTCTACTAGTCATGAATTGCTATTCTACTATACTACTAACTATTATTAAGTCTCGTGTTTTCATCATCTCATCTCATCGTGAAAAGTTTACAAAGAATTCCAATTTGAAAGATGGCAAAAATCATTAAAATGTATTAATTTAAACAAGCTTCTTCACGTAATAATCTGAAACTGAAAGTAAAGATAGCCAATTTCATTGCAATCAAGTTTTATTTTTCAATCATTTTTTCTTTAATTACAATCCAGATGAAACTATTTTTAATAACTTCACGAGACGAGGCTCTCTGGAAAAAATCAAAGTGTGTATATAATCACTACTCAGTACGATTAAATAAAGTGTTTCTGCTGAGTAGTTGCACGTGATTTTCCCAGTCTCTCTTACTCTTTCATTCTCTCTCGCTCTCGCTCATTGTTTCTCCGGACTGTAATGTTTTATTCTTCTATTAATAAATAATTTTGTACGAACTCTGTTCTGTTCAGCTATTAGCTAGCTTGTAAGAGTATATATTATATTAGCTAGCTTATATTATCGTGAATATATATTGTATGTATGTACGTATGTATATTTTATTATTTTTAATGTTATTGTTTTTCTGTCAAGTTCAATGTCCAGTTTCTCTTAGTAAATTTATTAAATTTATGTATATACAGTTTAAATATTTTTTTTTAAATCTTAATCATGCTTTCATACTTAGTTTAGAGAATCCTTTCATAGAAAAAGAAAACAATAAAAACATTTCACATCTCTATAAATAATCACGTTTAAAGACATTCTATTCATTCTATTAATTTTTCTATTACATTCTATTAATTCACTTTTAATTCAATTTATATTTCACATTTGTGATTTTTTCGACTTGCCTTTTCTCAATAATACTATAGATGTGTATTTATAATTTAATTTAGTTATTTATACTTCATCTATGTATAAATATGCCCCACGAAAAGAGTTCCATCCCTCTAGCGTCTGTTTCGTTTATTTAACTTCAATTCTTTAAAAGAATGGAGACGAAATTTTATCTGCATTAGAAGATATCAAGTATAACGTCCCAGTAGATAAATATTGTTTATAAACACATTTTGCTAAGCACAAAAAAGGAATATAAACAAAAAATTATGTTGTTGAGATTCTTGTGTGCATACGGAGACGATCTGGTTGATTGAGAAGAGGAGGTGTTGTTGCGAAATCGAATTTTATATTATTTTATATTAAAAAACATAATAAAAAAGAATTCATTAAAAATGGGGAAAAATTGGTCTAAATTTCGACCACGACTAGGTTAAATAAACCGATTAATATTTTATAGTATTTTTTTTAAATTTAATTTAAAATAATTTAATATTAATATCTTAAATAAAAGTTTGAAAAAGATTCATATATATAACAAAAAAAGTATTTTAAAGCTAAGAAATAGCAAAAACCAACTTCTCAGGGTTTTAAAAACCATGAATTTGTATGTAAACATTTTATATTAACATTATATACATTTATAATTAACACTGGTTCAAAAACCGTGACTAATCGAAAATTTAAAGTCCATGTCAAACCATAAGGTAACAATAAATAATAGCAATCGACGCTTTTACTATATACATCAATACGTATATGCTTTCAAGCTGTCAACTCCGCAAAACGACAGCAAAAAAATAAATAAAAACCAAAAAAACTAAACAAAATCACCTTTTGAATGAGGCGGCTTCTGAAAGTGTACCTTCTAAAAGTGGAAATCATTGTTAAGGTTGCAACTAACTTCAAGTGCAAGCGCCTTCAAAGTACAGTGAACGCTTAAATATGTACATGTACACATGCGTGTAACTGAGATCTATACTTTACTATAAGATCTATAAATTATCTATCATTTAATTGGCTTTATATAGAACAGATGTCTCACTTGATTGAAGATGAAACAACTTTTTTAATTTCGTATAGTGACAAACACTCAGTTTAACAGCAGCAACTGTTTGTTTAATATTTTTTATTCAACGTAAGAATACTGTAGAGCATCGAATGCTGAGAGGGTGAGTGTAGGGGTCAATCAAAGTTCAATTATTTGAACAACGAACAGTAGAAAAGAAAATGAATTTAATGATATAATTTTATATAAAGTTTTCAGAAGGATTTGCTGGAATAGTGTGAAAAAAGATATCCCTTAAATTTAGGCAGACAGACTGATCAGTAAGATTTACTATTTAGACAAAGATTTAGAACGAAGACTATTTAATTGTACTTTTGGGCTAATTAAATCTTTCCATCCTAACACTAATCGAGGTACGTACATGTATTAAATAAAGGAAAGCCAAAGAATTGCAGTTTCTGATTAAAAATTCAAATTGAAATAATTGAAGGCAGTCAATTGAAAAATTACGTCAAAAGAAAACAATTTCATTCAAATGAATTCAAGGAAAATGGTTGCTTCTTTATGCATTATACTATATATACATATACATATATTAAAAATAAGATTGCGTGCCCATAAAATAAAAGGTTTTGAAAAGAAAACAAAAAAATCAGTTTAAGAACAGAAACTTGTCTTGAGAAAAAACAAAGTTTGAAATACCGTAAAACGTTCACTCATCAATTCAGCTAAACTACTCAACTAAACTACAAACTTACAAAAAGTTAATTAAAAGTCAAGGCCAATTTATATAATACAGCATACAAAAAATGCTATATTATTTTATGATCTATTTTAGTTTAACACTAATAGCTAATTAACACTCTAATTAACGCCATTTAAGATGATTAATTAAAAATAATTCTTGATTATTTTGAAATAAAAAAAATATATTTAAAGAGTTTCCAAAAAGAAGTATAACGCTGCCGATTCCATATGGGTTGTTGGTCCCTGTAGGTCTATGGGGGGATCTAAATCTTGTTGTCTATAGCTCTGTCGTGTTCAAGGTCTTGCTGCAAAAACATTTATTTTTATTCATCTTCGTTGGGATTTTAAACTGCTTCGATTTTAAGTTGGCAACGTATTCCTAGCAAAATTGCCTTTCCTTGACTCCTACTTCGTTGAACTCAGTGAAAAGTCGAAAGAATCACTTTGGCCCATGCCACTTTAGGCCTCTTGAAAAAAAGCATTTAAAAAAAGCTCTAAAGTTGCTCACTGCAACACTACAGAAAATGATGTCGCCTTTTTTTTGCATAACTTTTTTTATTTAGAATTCTGAAACTGGTTTCCTTGCGATTATATTTTCCAGGAACTGTATCGATATTTTGGGTCAGGTTTTTTTATTTCCAAATATCTTTCTGATTCCCTGGAGTGCAGGCTAGTTTTATATTTTAAAGAAAGTGCTACAACCAATACAACAGAAAAAAATTAAGTAAAATCACATAATACAATATAACTATAAAACTCGAACAAAAAGAAAGAAAAAAAAACTGAGTTTGATTGTTTATTTAAATCAGTTTTAATATCATATAATTAGATTTTAAAAACAAACAAATATGAAATACAGAAACTTCGATTTTCAAGTAAACTGTATCATGCTACCTTCATGGATGAGAAAAATGAAAAAACGAGTGAGGCTGCCCTCATGAGGCCTATTATGGCATGGGCGCTTGGAACCACTTTAAGATCAGAAGAATATGTTTAAAAAGGAAGGAAACCAAACATATTTTTATAAATAAGGATGTTATATATACAAGAAAGAATAAGAAAAACGATAACACAGCAATAACAAAAAACAAAATATTTACTATTTCATTATCTATGATATTAATTCTTGCTTGCTGATTTATTAAACACCTAATTTTACCATCCGGTGACTCCTTTCCTATCATACTAACTTAAGTGTGCCTTAAACAGGGGCAGGAGAACATAGGGTAATGTTCATTAACTATATTAAATTCAGCTTTGGCTTTTCTCACAACGTTAGTGGTGTTGACCTATATATGTACATCTCTACTTATTTATATATACAAGTATGTATTTATTTTCCAGTTAGTCGCTTTTAAGATAGTCACACCCAACTATAGTGTGTTCTCTTTATATTGAAGAATTTTTCTAGCCTGATTTATTTCACAACACCTCAGGAATTGCATTATATTTATCAGTTTTTGATAACGAATCACTGTCGAGGTGTTCAAAAGCAGTCAGTTTAGGTTGTGATGAGTGTGTTTTACAATAAAATATAACAAATAAATAAATACATATTAAATTTCTAGTACTATTCTTCAGCAGAGCACAAATGAGAATCTATACTTCGTTCTTGAAAAATGTTTAGTGTTTCTCCCTTTTTCTAAAATCGAACCTTTCCTTTTTTCCCTATACTGAAAATTTGTTTAGCTGCTCAGAGGGTAGTATGATTTTCACTCGATTGGAGAATGTGATATAGTTGGACAGTTGGTCGTGTGCTAGAGGGAAGAGGGTAAGGAACTACTTCGATCGACATACTACTAACAAGATACATACTACAAGAAAAACTTAGTATTTATTCACTTGCAATAATAACGATTACTCACTTGTGCATTGGTATGCGATGCCGCACACTCTTAATCGTCACATGAGCAATGGCGATACCCACATTTGCGCCCAGTACCACTGTCAGGAGGCCTTTAACGCACCCGAACAGATAGCCGCTGGTTATCATCAGCACAAAATACCCAACGGCCACCGGGAAGCTAACGATAATGAACAGAACCACAACAACGGCAAAGATAACCCAAGGATTCTGGGTCTCGATCCAGTACAGCAGCTGCGTCGCATAGTCACGCATCAAGTAGGCGACAAACACTAGCGCCAGGAGTATCGAAAGCGGCACTAAGTAACTGAGGTACCACCTGCGCGTGATGAACGCATGCGTGCGATAGCAGATGGACTTGGATTTGTTGTATGATCGGGTGGTGGAGGCGTTTATACCGCGGCGGGAATTTGGAACGTCGGACCCCAACAGAAAGGCGTCCTGCTCATTGCCATCAACTTCATTCGCCATCTGGGAGGATTCGTCCACATTTAGAGTGATGTCAAATTCGCTTTGGGTGTCTGTCAGGCTGGTGTTGATGCGTCCATTTTTGCTGTCCTGCGTCAGTACTGTGGACTTCAACTTGAACATGGCATTGCAACTACTGCTCTTGTGCAGTAGCAGTGTCGTCTTCGTGGTTGTTGGCTCAGACTGTGATCGCTCCAGCAACAACGCGTCCTCTGCGTCGGGTAGAGCACTATAGCCACTCAAGTCTGTGTTAATACGTTGCTCATTAGCGTCTAGGGAGCGCGTTTTAAAGTAAGATGAACTGTTGTGAATTCTGTTGTTGCTTTTGGAAGTTCTTGGTACTTTATTGTTCCATTGCAGATGAGCTGAAGAGGAGCTTGAGTGACACTGAACTTGGGTGTTCATGTTACTGGTCGATGCGACGGTATGCAAAGTCAAAGTCGTGGCTGCGCTCATGTTTCAATGATTATTAGGTTGCCTTTAGATACGCTATGATAGTTGGAGGTACAAGAATTGGAAGATTTCTGCCGGACTTTACTAACAATCATTTAAGCATTATTTAGAGCTGCTTAAATTCTGCTTTAATCAATTAGAAATAAATATTAAAAAGTATTAAATAAAAAGTGGTTCCAAAGCCAGTTGGTTGATTTTTCCGAACAAGTCACAAATTTGTTGTTAATTAAAATAGGCTTATAACAACAAAACAATTAGTTTAGACTTAGATGTTTTTGATTTTTTTGCAAATATTCGTATTTGTAAATATTTGAATGTTTAACGTTGCGAATTTTTCGAATTTTTAAAATGTTTATCGCTTTTTTAAATGCACCTCTTTTCTTAGCAGCAACCACTAAATGGCAAATTCAACCATCCACAAGTTTGTCTAAAAATGTGTTGTTTGATGTTGTTGATGAATTTGAAAACCACAATAAATATGAAAAGAAATGTTTTTTGTACTATACATGTTTTTTCTTTTCTGACTTTAATATTAGACTTTTATAAGTATAAGATTTTTAGTAGTGACAAGCTTAATTTCAACTTTGACCTTTCTATGTATGTAAATAAATATCCACGCGTTATAAATTTTTTTATCAAGACTTCAGATGGAAGCTATCATGTACACAACAGAAACTTTTATTTACCTTTTTATATAACTTCGATTTTCTGTTTTTCACATTGCTATATGTTGTTTGATTAATTAAGAAAACTTGTGTTTAATTTCACAATTAATAATTTCATTATCTCCGCAAACACTTTTATTACGCCATGCAAAAGACACACGTGCACAAAAAAAAACTATCAATACGGCAAATTCGCCAATTCTCGAGGAACTGAATTTATTTTGGTTTGGCTTCACCGGAAAACGTCAGTGCCAGAAAGTTGTAAACAACAACAGCAGCTGATTACAGCGGAGGTGTTTAATATGGCGAATAACATCAATTCATTGAATCAGCTATGCCGTGTTTACACGTGGGACACGTGTCCCATGAGGACATCATTTGTTGTTCTTTTCACAGTCAAACGGCAAGATGAACTATGGATTGTATGCAAATGAACGTGTCCCCTGGGAAAATAAACGTCCCTCGAATTTTCTGGGGACACCAGAAAACAGAGTTGCGTATTAGTGAAAAAATATTTATAGACCGAAATCAGGTATGTATTGCTATCAAATTTAAAAGTAAATGTATACAAATTTAGCAAGAAGGATAAGCAGTTGCTCTGAACTCAAATGTGATTGTTTTTGTTGTTGTTATTGGTGTTTCTAATGCTAACTCCAAAAACCACAACACCTTTAGTCGCTCTCGTCTGGTTTCCGAGTTATAGCACTTTGAAGTTTAAAGATTTACGAGCTAAATCTAGAGTCTAGACTCTAGACACTGTGGTTTCTCGTTTGGTTTCACGCGTTCGGCAAACTACGCCGCACTTCTTTCGCTCGCTAACTGCTTACTTGTGTGCGTGAAAAGAAACCGAGAAGCGGTCTAATTTCATTTCAAAAATTCTCTACACTTGATACCAGAGAGTAGACTTTTCTCTTTCTTCCTCATCTCTCTCTCAGACGAACTGAGTGAAATCGTTTCAAAAGATACTGCGTATAGCCAAGGCCAATAACCAGCATGTGTATTAGTTCAATTAGTTTCGACGTCACGTAATGTGGAGTTACGGACAGATCGTCATGAACGTGCTATTCAATTAGACAATTAGACTGATAGCTATCAGTTCATAAAGGACAAAAAAAAAATCAAAACAAAAAGGAAGTTAAAATTGATTTGATTTTATTTAAGAAGAAAGGTATTATAATTAAGTTCAACTTTTATGACTGACGATTGACTTCATTATTTTTGGAAATTCGAAAGAATTGAAGAAAATAATATGCTAAAACAAGTCAATAAGCTTCGAATAATAGAAGCACAAGGAGAAGGGTAATGCTATCGTAACTCGCCAGAGGTGAAACCAAATTTCAAGAGGTTCATCCGTTATGCCACGCTACAGTACGTCCTGAATAGTCCTTACACTAACAGCTGTGCCAAACATCAAATCAGAAATTATCGAACTATTAGGAAAATGGACGAGAAGCAAACAAACAGCAATTTAATAGCCTGTTTTCATAAAAATATTTAATCCAGTTAAGGTGTTCGAAAATCGATTAGCTGATCTAGTGTTTCCATACATAATCCGGTCCAGGCTGTCAAACCGAAAAGAAATAAACAGCTGTTGTTTTGTTTGTATATTTACGCAGCTATTTTTAAAATTTTTCATGGCTTTAATTTATAATACAGTGCATAAACTAAAGTTCCACAAACCTGAAAAAACCATTTTATGGAAACACCATATAAGCTTCGTGGACACCAACTGGAGTTTATATGGCTCTTAATTTATTTTAACAATTTGTATTCATCATCGTGAGCAGCACTGTTTGTACTTTTATGGCCATTTCCTGCAACCCTGTTTTAATAGTTTAGTCACCTGCTACCATCTTCTATGACAGTTCTTACACTGCTTTGCCGAGTGTCATTGCAGTTTGTTGACAGTTTGTAGGAGAGATGTTTAACTAATAACAAAATAAAGACCATTAATAGAACTGATAATAATGCTTTGCAGAACATTGATAAACTTATATGGGAAAAATAATACAACAGCAGTTCAACGGTTACTCCCAAAATCATTTTGTATTTTAAACGCGCCGGCAAACGAAAAGGCATCGGAAGTGTTGGAGTACAATTCGAAAGAGTGCGATCAAATTTTAAACATTATTAACAACACAGACGCAGAGAATTTATTAAGGCAAGACTCTTCTTCAAATAGTTTTCCATTCATTATTATAATTTGTCAAAGTTTAGCAATTACAAAATTTCTAAGGCGAATGTCAAGAAACTGCAATTATGGAAAGATACAAGGGGCGAATTTCAAAATCTGCAAGATCTCATGAACGTAAATGGACTATCTAAGAAAACACTGCAAACGCTCTGTAAGAAATTGTTGGGTAAAGCCACGATAAGAGCTAAAAAACCGAAAATAAGCGTGCAACAATTTCTGACACCCATAATGAGTACGAATCACCGGCATCTCTTACGTTCCTGTGTCGCCGTACGCATTGGAGTATTAAGTATTAGCTGGGCACGAATCGAACTGCCCAAAACCAAAACAACAAGCGATCCTTGTGTGCTTACTGACTGGCAACATCATAGCATTAAGGAAGGAAAGCTGTTTTTCGGTGATTTGGTGGAGCACTGTATTTATTACGATAGCCTTATACCTGAGGCCGATTGTTATATTTTGGAAAGTCCACAGGTAGCACAGGTCAACAATAATCCCGGTTCACCTGCACAGAAGAATATCAACTTACAAAAGGCCCAATTTATGGCAATGATCAGTTTCGCTCTAACGGCCCGGAGAAACCTGCTCGAGGGGAAAGGGGAGCAGCAGCCTTTCGAGGCTTGGAAAAGTAAATCTACGGAGCAATTAAAGCCAGCTAATATCAAAATGCCGAACGTTTTCTACCTGCGTTATAATTTGAGTGCACGTCTTTACAACACTTTGGTTGGTCAAGAACGGATCTCTGTGGAACAAAAAATCTTTCAAATAATGGGCACCAAGAAGTATGACCCGCAAGCGAGTCCAGAGTTAGACTTGTCAACTAATGTGAAAACTACGTCTGCCCCTAGTAAAAATTATGCTCAGCAGTGTGGCAAGGTGGATTTTCCATTAGAACTTCGCTCTGTGTTCTGCGATGGCGATCGCTTTCAACGCGAATTTCTAGGTCAAGCTTTACTACTGAATTTGGCATTTCTGCGCTTAGTAGTATTTCAGGATGAAGAGAGCATCGCGAAAGTAAAGCGCAATCCAAATAATGAAGTAAACAATAAGATTTAAGAAAAAATGAGGAAAAAGGCATTTTAAGAAATAGTTTTATACTAATTTCTCCAAATTGGAATCCTGATATTTGATCAAAATTATAAGATTAAAAAAGTAGTTTGGCGGTAGGAATGCTTTTACAAACCTTCATTTTTGTTGTGGTTGAGTGACAAAACTCAAATCAGTGACTCAGGCCATTCAAATTTCATATGCCTGAGATGGTTATTCGTGTTAAAAACAAAGTTGTCCGGATGAGGTTTCGTTATTATTAGCATTACCTCAAAAACAGGTGACAACTGAATAAACAAGTTAAGCTTTAACCAAAATAGGCGAATGCAGACATAAGGAACTCTAACGTTTCCATTCGTTTCGTCTATTGGTCGAAATGATACGTAAGTAAACGAGTAGATTTGGTATATAAAATAGATACGTACGTACGTCTTCTGTACGGTTTCTTGCGGAAGCCTATGAATCTTCAGAATGTTCCGTTGTCTTTCACAATTGTTATCTTACGTATTCGAAGTTGGTTTAGGCTTCAATAAGTAATAGCAGTGTTTCTTTTTTCGGGAGTATACGCTTACGAAAAATTGTATATAGGAATATAAGCAAATAGATTAATATGGTAGACCCAATTATATCAAATGACACATCCATGTCAAATTTACATGGGCTCTTATGGGAAGCGAGAAATAAGTAAAATTACCCTTCGCAGCCTAGCGTTTTGATCGCTAGCCGCCGTTCTAATTCTAATATCACAGCGATATAGCTGGTCTTTTTTCTTTGTTTACTTAATCTTCGCAAGCAAATGCTAATGCTCGTTGCTCATCGCTATAGCTATCAATGGTAGCCTACCATTGCGTCCAATAGCCAGCGTTTGATAACTTCATTCACTTGTAGCTATTATTGTATCTATTAGCGTATTGTATCTATTAGCGTATTGTATCATTTGTATTTAAAGGCGATAGCTATCTCAGCAACTCAATAAGCGCGGATAGAATACAGTGCGGCCAAGTCACAGCCTTAATTTTTTTCTTTAATAATTTTTCTGAAAAATGCACATCTCTAAATATTAAAACAATAAAATGTACACACGGTTTGTATCACTATTCCTATTGACAAACATCCATTTCTTATTTAAAAAATATTTCATTCTGTCAATTATACTTTCACCAAATGCAGAAATTGGAAAAAAGTGGTAATTGCAAAAATATTTGCATACTGTTTTTTTCCAATCCTACATTAAAATTAGTTTTAAGCTTAATTGCTATTTTATTCTTGTCTTGGAGCTTGTTTTGTTTGTCATGACAATAATAAGTGTATATCCGCGATAAAAGAATCACGGCTAGTACAATAATAGAAAAAAATATTTCAAATAAAATATATAACATATTTGTTATGAGTAATATATGTTATAGCGGGCCGAAACCTTTTTAAATTTGTAGCGACATGCCTTGAAGAATCTTAGCTCAATCAGGGTTCGTTATAATTCGTCTTTTTCTTGTAATTTGATGAATTTTTCCAATTTTTGGATATTTTGAAGTTTTAAATTTCAGTTTGACAGGATTTCTTTTTTTTTTCTACTGAATGAACTTTTTTTCTTTTGGCAACATTCTTCTGGCGTATTGTTCTGGCAGCATTGTGTAGAAATGACGTTTGTCATCGTATTTAATGAACGTGGAATTCTGAGTACTGGAATTGATATATTGGAAAAAACACGTCAAAATTTCGTGGACACTATATGCAGCAAGTCTTATCCAAAAAGCCAATATTTATAATTAAAACTAATAAAATTACATGAAACATTGTAGGCAAGCAGAAAAAATTAATTTTTTTCAGTACCTGTGAATTTGGAATCAAACAACAGTAACACACTGTTGAATCTTCTAGAATTTCACAGAATAAGGAAAACAATTGTGGAATATTCAAATCCCATCGAAGTATGTCAAACTCCGGAGTAGGGCCCACGAAACAAGAGATCGAAGCAGTTTTCAGCCGCTTACGTGCACAGCCAACGAACAAGGTAAGCGATGGAGAGCCATCCAAAATCTGAATTTGTTCGTTAAAGCCGAGGGATGAGGGTGTGGGAGAGTTATGGGCGTATATCTTAAACCTTGTAACCGTCTTGTTAAACTCAACCGTTTCGTTCTAAGGTTTGCAAGGCGCACTTTGTGTCAAGGAATTGACATCGCAAGCGTTAATATTTCATGCTGCTATTTTGGCACAAGTTATCCTAATCTTCACAAGCGTGTTTTACGTTGTGTTATTTTAATTGAAAGCATTCTCTTATTTCTATCTTAGTTTGTGACACTTTTGAGCTCATTTATTATGTTTCTAACTATCCGTAGTCTTGCTTCGATTGCTCCGCTAAAGCACCCACCTGGTCTTCCGTCACTTATGGAGTTTTCATTTGCATTGATTGCTCTGCCGTACACCGCAGCCTGGGTGTGCATTTGACCTTTGTGCGATCCACAAATTTGGACACCAACTGGACGTGGCAACAGCTGCGCCAGATGCAGTTGGGCGGCAACGCGAATGCAGGGCAGTTCTTTCGGCAGCACAATTGTGTGACTTCCGATGCACAGCAGAAGTACAATTCGCGGGCGGCGCAGTTGTATCGCGAAAAGTTGGCACATCTGGCGCAACAGGCCATGAAGTTGCATGGAACCAAGGTGCGTATACACAAAATACTATCGCTATCACAAAAATACTGTGTTCAGTGCCTAACTTAAAAGCATTAAGCTTTGTTAATTTTTGTTAATTCATAACATTTTAATATTTTATTTTCCTTGTTTGGTTAGTACTTGCTAACCAATAATTAATTTGTGAGTTAAATTGAAGCTTTCAAGTTTGTTTCTTTTTCCGCTTAAAGAAAGTAGAATTTGTTTTTTAAGTGAATCTTTGTCATTACTAACATTTGCATTCATGCGTCCAATGTTTGCACTTCAATTCGCTTCTTCACTCGTAGCTACATTTGGATCCATCGGACAAAAGCGAAAGTAATGAAAACGATGCCAAAACTCCAGAGGAAGAAGATTTCTTTTGGCAGTACGGAAATGATAACAACAAAGACATGTTATTCGAAAATAACAATTCTGAGAACAATGTGTTGAATAAGGTGAGCTGCATCACATCTTCCATTTTCACTGCTGCTTGAGTTACCCTCGCTGTTAAAATTAAATTCAATTAATAAAATTCAATTGCAACTATTGACCGAAAGCGATTCTCTATTACAGCTGGATATAGTTCCCAAGTGTAAAACGCCTACTTCAAGCGAGAATCTGGCTACAGAGGCACCCAACGTGGATTTACTCAACTCTGTACTGCCCCCTACACCGGTGGCTTCTTCCATCGGTGTGCGTAAAATACAGCAAAAGAAATCGGGCGTAAGTTAAAAACAAAATATTTGTCTTTGCATTTCCTTTTAATATTGCGTTTATATTTTGCCCTAAAGTTGGGTGCACGTAAAACCAGCGGCTTGGGTGCCACCAAAGTCAAAACTAACTTTGCGGAAATCGAACAGCGCGCCAATTTGGCGAACCAGGGCAAGAAGGACGCTGCCTTCTCGGAGAAACCTTTAACTGCAGAGGAAGAACAAGAAACCGTGGCCAGTGTACGTTTGGCTTATCAGGATCTGTCACTGCAGAAGAATCGCGAGGAGGCCAAGTTGAAGACAATCGATCCCATGAAGGCCAAGCAAATGGAGCGCTTGGGGATGGGCTTCAATTTGCGCGGGTGTGTACACATAATTTCATTTCGAAAGTATATATTATTATATATTATACTTAACCTGCTTTCGTTCCTTGACTTGCAGATCTGATGTATCGCACTCTGCTTTGAGCGACATGGAGACCATACAACAAACATCTGCGCCTAAATCTAGCGCCACTTCACAGGCTTTAGGTTTTTCATACACAAGCGACAACTTCAACGATTATTCACCGACCATGTACAGCGGCAGCAACAACAGCAATAGTTTGTCCTTCGGCACATCGAAAGTCGATAAACACGAACTCGAAATGATGGGCTTCGAGTCCATTGAGCCCATCAACACGCAACATTCCAACATAACATCAATGTTTTCGGGCGCTGGCGATACTGAACCGAGCCGAACAGCATCGAAACCATTCAATTCGAAATCCTACGACAACTTTTCGACAGCACGCAGAACAAACGCCGGAAAGCAGAGCGGCGATGAAGAAAATATGGCGCAAAAGAAATTCGGCAGCGCAAAAGGATTCGGCTCAGATCAGTACTTTGGCAATCAACAAGCATCGGACACAGATGCCAGCTCCAATTTGTCACGTTTTCAGGGCTCCAGCAGCATTTCATCGTCGGACTACTTTGGCGATGGTAGCAAAGCCAATTCATCACGTTCCGGTTCGAAGGGTAAAAGTTTGGTTTCTTTACACTCTTAATTGCTGAGCTAACAAAATGTTTGCTTAGGATACAGCACCGCAGTCAATTTCCAAGCACCCGAACTGGATGATTTCAAGGAAAGCGTGCGACACAGTGTTACTAAGGTTGCTGGCCGCTTGAGCTCGATGGCTAGCGATGTCATGTCATCCCTGCAGGATAAATACGGCGGCTACTGATAGCATCAGCTGCAAGATACAAGATCCGTGTTTCACTTTTCTCTCTTTAAAAATTTTAATATCACTGCGAATTTCTACATCTTAAGCTTGGGTATGTCTGTTTATTTTCCAAGAAGGTCGTTCACTAGGAACGAACGGAGAAAGAATATGTAACAAACTTTCTAAAACTATACACAGAAATATTAAATTCGATTCTTATAACCCGGATCACATTCACTTTAACAGTTCGGTTTTATTTAAAGATAGAATTTCGTCCACACAGCTGTTGCTTCGTGCTTTCAATCGAAAGAGCAAAACACATTTTTTAATCTATTTTCCAAGAAACAGTGTACGTTTGTTTACGCAGTTGCTATTATATGCATGGTAGAAGATAGTAGAGAGCACTAGTAATTAATAATAATGTTTTGTAGCCATCTAAAATGTGGGTTCTCGAATTCAATTTTAAGTTGGAAAGTAATTGGAAACTAGCGGGGTTTTTTAGAAGTTTGTTGTGTTATTTTTTTATTATGAACTCTTATATTCATAAATATATACTACATACATAAAACATTATTTACTGCATATATACAAATATAATTCAATGAATAAAGCAGCATTTGTACTTGTTTGGGTTTTTAAGTGAATATGAAAGAATTTTAAAATAATTGGCTGAGCGATGAAATGTTCAAGCAAGTTGAAAGGATAATTAAATGTCTTTTGCTTGTTAAATTACTCGACAATCATCACTTAATCAGGTTAAGTTTGCTTTAAAAAAAAAATACAAAAAATGCATAAAGGATAAATTCGTTTCTTTTATTTCTTCACAATTGGGCTACATTGAAATATTTTAAACTCATCTTAAAGATAGTGGAG
Organism: Myopa testacea; assembly: GCA_949629155.1. Lineage (NCBI taxonomy): Eukaryota > Metazoa > Arthropoda > Insecta > Diptera > Conopidae > Myopa > Myopa testacea. The sequence goes on along the minus strand of OX451348.1, from coordinate 10,101,233 downwards.
TCCGAATAAAAAAGTCGTGATTTGAATTTGAAAGAAAAGCTACTTTAATCAAAATCAAGTATGGGGTTTGGTGCTTTTTAGGCCTGGTGTCTGGCCTCGAACTTAGTCGGTGTCCAGCTCTTTAGTGCAACTTGCTGGGGCGGACGCGAGCACGCGACGGCTCGGGGGCGCCATAAGCGATGGCGTGGCTAGTGGCAGAGCCTCCCTCTCCGGTGCTGAACGAGTTGGCAATGGCGATGGCGCCTCCTGTGGCTCCACCGAAGTCAGTGGGGAAGAAAGTGCCAACAGGCAGTGGCTTTTCCGCTCTGCTTGGCTTCGCAGCTCCTGTGTTCTGAGCAGCCTTGGAGGGCTTAGCGGGCTTGACGCTGGCCTTCTTTGTTGGTCGATGAGCGTTGGGCACGCGCACTGGATTCACCGGTGCAACGGGGGCAGCGAAGCTCCCGTCGTCTTCCTCTTCATCGGCAGTGGATTCGTCTGCGTCCTCTTCCTCGGCTTCGGTCTGTTCGGCGGCATTTTCAGCGGATTGTTCCAATTCAACGTAGACTTTCTTATGGGCGGGGAGATAACGTCTGGCCGGTTTAACGGCTGCGACGGGAGCAACTGGCTCAGGGACGGGCAGATCGGCGTTTACGTTAACAGCGGGAGCAGCGGCTGAAGCCTCAACTGGGGCTTCAGCGTCAGTCGGAACTTCGACGTTGGAATCACTATCGTCGGCCGCAAAGTTGTACCCTCTCGGCGCTTTGGTGTTGGTGCTCTCAGCTCCCTGTTCAATGGCACCCTCGAGGGTTACTCCTTCGCCAGCGCCTTCAACGGCATCTTCGACAACCTGAGCATCAGCCTGAACATCCCTCTCTTCTGGGTATGCTTCGGCCACAGACTGAGCACCATGTGCACCGCCAGCACCCAAAACATCTTCACCATGCTGTCCTTGCTGTTGTTCTGCCTCCAAGCCACCGACGGCAGGTCCAGCGACAGCGATGTCAGCTTCTGAATGATCACAATCTTCGAATTAAACATTGCAAACAATCTGTAGCGTTTGCTATGGACCGACCCTTAAGACGGTCCACAGACGAAACTTACCCTTCAGGTAGGTGCCAGTGGCGACGGAATCGCCAGCGACCAAAGCGGCGGCTGCTTGCGTCGAGCGAGCATGTGTACGCGACGACGACGGCTGCACGTACTGAACGTACATCATGCGTTGAGGAGCTCCATACCATTGCGGCTGTTGAAGGTAGACCATACCTGCGGAGACAAGTGAGAGAGAGAGAGAGAGGGGGGGATAAGTAGAGAATAATAAGCAGAAAAGGATCTTCATATAAAAATGTTAGCTGCTATGAGTGGAGTTCAACTTCTATAGTTTTTCAGATTCAAAGCTATTGAGGATTGGGATTTCCAAACCAAACCAAATACCGTTGTGCTTAAAAGTACTTGAAGGAGAATCTACACTCGTTACAGATAAGTGTGATCGAAGGATACAATATTCTGGCTATTTTTAGTATTCAAGGATCTAAAATTTAATTTGAGGATAATTTTTTGTATTTAACACGCACGATTCTTAGCTGGCAGAGCAGAGCCCTGGGCCACAAATCCGACGATCACCACCAAAGCGAGTGCTGCACTGAACTTCATTTTGCTAACGCGCTCTTTTATATACTCTGATATCCTTTTGCGAAAAGGCTTCTACGGAACTACACACGTTGCACACGCTAAGACTTGTGAACGAAGTTCTAAATGCACTGAGATTTCGAAAGTCGAAAGTCGGATCCAATGAGAACTGGAGCTAAACTTAGCACTTAAGTTTCCACCAAAGAAGTGATACCTTTTCTACGTTCGTCGTTAGATTTATATACGAAATCGCAGAGCAGAATGAATGCAAAAAATGTACGAAAACAAGAGAAAAAAACCAAAAAAAAAAAAAAACTCGCACTTGACAAAAGAGTTCAGAAAATATAAATGCTGATCAATGGGTCGTAAAGGGGCTTGGGTCTGTGGGAGAGGGTGGGGTGGGGGGGGGGGGGGATTAGGCGGAGCGTCTCTATTTAGCATGCAAAGAGGGTTCTGTTATATCCGTGCGAGGCGAGCTTTAAGCTGTTGCTTTTATCCACGTTATCATTGAGGCTATTATAAGTCTTTATAGAGTCAAGAACAGCAATAAAACAACAACAACGACAATTAAACTAACAACAACAACAACAACAACTATAAAAGTACATAGAAACAACAACAACAACAATTTAACAAGAGAAACAGCAGCAGCAACTACAACAATAATAAGTAAAAGGAGAACAAAACACCACCGACACCACCTACAATAGAAAACCAACAACAACAACAAAAACCTCGACTAGACCAAGTAAACGCTTCGGCAATAAAGTGAAACAGAAACATGAAAGTCACATGTGTTTAAAGAGCGAAAGAGATGAATAATAAGAAAATAGTGTAAATTGTTGAATTTATGAATTTTTACTTTTATCCTTTTATTTTAGTTTATGCTTCCATTCATTCATACTTCGTGGTTTCTTCTTTAATGTAGTCTGCTTTTGACGTAATCGTCAACGACGATTGCTCGACAGATCGGGCGATCGACAATCGTTCGACATGGAGTTCCAATCATTAACCAATCGGTGCCTCGGTTCAGTAGTCGGTGGCCGAGGACGACGTTGGTGGATTATTTCTTGATTTTTCCTCTTTTGAAGTTGGTTTTTGATTCTTTCATTCGGAAATGTCTAAATTATAGAAGTTTGAAATGAAATTGAAAACTCAGTCTACAGACTGAAGAAAGATTCTATCAAAAGTTATTTCTTTTGTTAGTTGAAAGGACTGCATTTTTATATTATTTAAAAATGATTTTAAAAACTATATACAATCAGTTGAATGGATTTTAGCTCTGGTGATAATCTAGAAACAAAAACGGCTTTTTTACTACCTGATTTAATTGAAGAATGAGTTTTAAAGTTATTGTGAAGTTTATTAAAAGTTTACTGAAATTTGCAATATTTTGTCATATTTTAAGTTATTTCGTATGTAAGCATTTGAAATCAGTAACGAAATAAAGTTTTAAAGCATCAGTAAAATGAATTTGCAATTTAAGAATATTGGAAACAATTTCAAACTCATATATTTTTCATTTGTTAAATATTATTCAATTTAATATTCAATTTAGATTAATACTCGCTTTATAAACAAATAAAAATTAATTAAGCTCTCATAGAAAACTCTGTCGACCTTTCATAAAAGTGCTTACATAAAAATTGATGCTTCATAAAAACCTTTAAAAATATTGAAAAATACATACATATACATACATACATACATACATATGTATGTATGTGTATATACGGGGGGCAATGATCTTGGATTTAATCTCGGGCAAATAAACTTCAAGATTTCCTTTACTGAAGTTAACCAAGCTGAAGCTATTAAATTATTATGCTGTACAGTACTATAACAGTGCATGTTGTACGTAGTCGTTGTTGTTGTTGTTAGTGTTGTTTATTTTTAACAAACCATTTAACAAGTAGCAAAGCGTTGTCGTCTTTTATTTCTGTCGCTGACTTACATAAGTGATTCGTCTGTTTTTCGTGCTCAAAATTGACAAAATTGATTTTGTTTTTCTGGAAGTTCTCGAAGTTTTGATGTCTTTTTGCAGGTTGACTTTCAAGCTCTGCGTAGATCGGCCGATAAGAAGTCGGCCAACACTGCTGCCTCCATCGCATCGCATTTAAAGTTTTCGTTTTTGCATAAATATGATCAGCAATTGAATATCCTCCATTTGTATTGAACTTTCATGGAAACCTCATGAAACTACATAAAGAGGGGGGGGGGGGGGGGCGGGTGGTAAAATCGAAACCTCAAATCAACCTCAAGTGTCCAACGCAGATAACCTTAGTTGTCAATTTTAAATTGTGATTTTAATGCATGTTCAAACATGTTTAAACCTCTTGAATTTAACGTCAATAATAAACACTAGTTCGAGGTTATTTTTCAAAGTACAGAGTATTTAGAGGTAGCTTCACGATTGTCAATGATGACTAAATACAGTGATTGCATTAAATGATGGGATTTAAGGAAAATATGTAAATTGAATAAATCGGATTTCATGCATTTAATTCCTATGGCCATTATATTGTGCTTTTAATAATATTGTATGTATTTCTTGTTTTAAAAAATGTTCAAATTCATTCGACAATTGTTCATGTCATATTTCTGGTTCTTGTTTCAAAAGATATCTTTTTGAATGTTCAAATAGTTTCTCAGATGAGGAGCTTTTCTAAAAATATACATATATTAATTTCATGATCATCATTTCTTGATGGCTGATTTTGAGTGACTAATCGACATCCTTCAGACGCTGCTGCTGCTGCACGCACACACGTCACGGCTCCATTTTTAGCTATCGGATGAAGGCGCTTAGTTGTTGTTGTTGTTTTTGTTGCAATTCATCAAATAACTTGCACTTCATTTGTTAGTTTTCGCCCTTTGTTAATTTTTATTACTGCGCTTGCGTGACGCGTTGCGCGCTTCGATTCCGTCGCACGCATGTTAAACGTGTTCAAAATTATTGATGGCTGCAGTTGTTTTTATTTGTTTTGCATACTACAATATTTTGATGAATCGTTTGCATTCTTCTTGTTTTTGTTGCTTTCATTGTTACATGGTGTTGATGCAGCTGTTGTTTTTGTTGTTGTTGTTGTTGCTGTTGTTGTTGGTCGGCGTTACTCCACCATCAGATGCATTCATCATTCATCGTTCTTCGGCTGAAGCTGTTGCCGATGGATTGTTTAACATTTTTTATGTGATTGATTTGTTATCAGTATTGTTGTTGTTGTTGTAATATTTATGTGCTCTGTTTTTATGACTGTTCAATGAAATTATTCAGTTCGATTTTTCTACTTTTAAACATTAAAATTAACATAAAACAAATTCAGTTGTTCTGCATTTTAATTCGTTACGTTAACAACACTGAATGCGATTTATTCGCACTTCCGGTTCGCTGGAGAAGTTCGCTTCCGTGTGTGTGTGTGTGATTCTTTAAGAAATGACGACATTGAATTTTGGGTTTTTATTTCGCAATCCAAACCCAGTGAACAATTTTCTCGTTTCACGTATTTGATCAATTAATAAAAATTCAAAATGTCCTTATAATAAAATGTCTAAGCTGAATAATTAATGCTGATGCATATTATAAATTCGAATATTCGAATATTCTATATTTTATATACTATAAACTCGAAATAGCAATTAAGTGACAAAGATGCAGAAGAATATTCATTTGAACTCAATAGCATTCGATTTCCTTACAATTCCCCGTCTAAATAAGGACTTAGATCCTCATATTCTCTAATTCTCTTCTTTTTCTCTTCTTTTGTCTCATCCTGATAATTTTGTCGAACAAATTTCGAACTTTGCATTAATCACAGAACGCTGTTGTGGGTGTGTTTTTAAATATTTATGATTCACATTAAAAAAAATATATAATAAAACGTTTCATGAATATTAACTATGAGCAAATGTTATGTGTTTCGGTTTTCTGCTTCACTTTTTGCTTGGTTTTCTTAGCCACAGTTTTTGCTCTTTTTTTTTTTTTGGTAACACTTCATTGGCCATCATGGACCCAGAGTGTACTCGTCGGTCCTCGCATAAATCTTAAAAATGTTGTGTTGCATACACAAAAAGTTGGAAGTCTCATTAAAATCTTGTTCAAGAAAAGAAAAGAAGAGAAGTTGAAAGTTGTCACAGAGAAGAGGAGGGGGGAAAAAAGCGTAACAAAAGAATCAAGGGGTTTACCCAAAAGTGAGGGAGATAATAATGTGTACGGTACCGTTGTGTAGCAGAGCAGAACCGGAACCAGAAAAAAGAATTAATTTAAAAACTCGTAAATGCGCACATTTTTACAACACATCCACCGGCTCATTGTGACAGCTTCGGCTGACATTTGCAATTAATCATTGTTAATTAAAATTTATTTCGCCGCCCAGGAATCATTTTCAAACGCAGCACACACAACACATGCTAAACGTGGCCTGGACGCAGGCTGGAACTGGAGGTGAAGCTGGGTCCAGCTCCACACAGCTAACCACATTTTTTCGCACGTGTCCTGTTTTTGCGGTTCCCGGGTAGCGATTTTAACTTATTACAAGTATGATGCATTAAATTGAAATTTTATTAAAAGCTGACGTGAAAGGCTTCAGTTCGAAAACATCCGGCTCCACTAATTGATTTCAATATAATTCCTACGTAGGACAGTTTAAAGTTATCATTAACTCTGAACCTTTGAGAGAAGATGCGAAACTTTCAGAGATGAAGTTGTTAAACCCTTCAAAGTGAAGATTAGGGGAATTTAGAGGCATCTTAGGAACCTATTTTAATGACAAATTCAGATTCAATTACAGATTCTGAAGTCAGTGATTAACTAGCGGCTTGTCACACGTCCATGGTCACCAACGCTAATAATATACAGAGAAACATGAGAGGAATTCCTGATTCGTTACAGATCCGGTTCAACCTCATTACACACCACTGAATAATTCCACGTACTAATTTCGAGCTGCTCATAGCTCTTTTTTCACTCTTGTGTACCACAGTAATTATTCTCAGCTGACTGTTTAAATTCTACCGCGTGTATTTGCTCGAATCTGACAGCTTCTAAATCACTGTCATATTACAGTCTGGTTGGAGTTAATTGAGGTCTTGAGATTCTTTATACATGTATGTATATATTATACTTAATTAAGGCCTGATATTGCCCAGAGAGGTCCGTTGTTTGTTAAACGTTTGAAATACATGTTTTGATATAATTCGCTTCTTTTCCCTGTTAACGTATGTATTTTTGCTTGGTTCATTTTAATCAGAATCGGCTGCGGTTCGGATGAATTAATTATTATCTTTATTATTAGTGATTTTTAATCTTCAAACCGAAGTTGGAGACGTTTCGGCGACGACGCTGGCTTTAGTGACAATCCAGCAAACCTTTTTTCCCGAAAATCGCCGCATGCTTCAAAATGGCTGCTGAAGCGAAACTTCTGAACGCGAGTGCGGCTGACGCGACCCGTGATTAAGTAAGAACCGTCCGTCCGTCCGTTCGTCCGTCCGTCCGTCCGTTCGTCCGTCTGTCCAAGTGACCAAAAACAATGTCTATTTTTCAGTTATTTAAACAATTTTTAAAAACTTTCGAGTGTATAAAAAAACTATTGTAACAACAACAACTACAAATTCCCTTGCATCTGTTGCAGTTGTTCAAGTTTGTCCAGTTTTTTTTTGTTCGTTTTTCCTTCGGTTCCTTCGCCGGCCGCACATTTTTCAAAGCCGGAAACGGAAGTGTCGAGCAGCAACTGAACATTTTTGTGTGTTGCACTCTCTCTCGCTCTCACTCTCTTCGGGACACGTTTTTCGCACTCAGTCGTGAAACATGCAAACCAGATGCTTATTTTTACCAGTTCATATTTTAGATTTTGTCCTTAGAGAGGTTTGAAGGAGGAGCAGGACGAGTGGGAGGAGAAAGAGGAGGAAGGCAGGAGGCAGTCAAGTCGGCATCGCGCGAGTGCACAAGTGAGATAGTGAGACTATATTTCGAGCAGTTGTTGCTATTCTCGTTGTTGAAACTTGCGACCGGAGAGACTCGTGTTCACAGGAATCCTGTCGTTGTTGTTGTTGTGTTATTGTTGCTGGAGCCGCTGCTGGGACAATTGCGTGAGCTGCATCCTTTGTCTATGCGAGGAATTCGGAACATTTCTGAAAACATTCCCTGTTCTAGTTTTATTCGATGCTGTGTCGACAGTCGTGGCCAGAAAAATGCACATATTCCTGAAAAGAAATCCAACTTAAATTCTTATATATTTCATATTTTATAAATTATACTTTTATTATTTTATTAAAATTGAAGCTAAAACTTTAAGTAATTGAAATCCGTGTTGATGAAGAATTATCTTTGTCAGAATTATAACAAGTGTATTTAAAAGATAAAACTATTATTTCGGAAATGATTATTATCTTCCTTCCACTGTAGTCCAACTCTTCTGGAAGTTGCACAACATCTGTTATCCTCTACAGCTTCATTTAAGTGTTTATAAATCTTATTCCTCGTCCTCGTAGTCCTCGTCGTCGTCGTCGTCTTCCTCGTTTTTGGATTGCGCCATGTAGTTAAGTTTATTAAAAGTGTTCTTTCAGTGGACAATAAAATATATCAGTCGCTATCTCCAGTTTTCGTGAGGGCACCGAAAATGGTTCTCCAATATTATTTACAACATGGCCATGAAAGTCATAAAAGGCTTTTTTGTGGACAGTAACTTGTAAGGAAATAACTATGATTACGATTACGAGTAGTTATGTTAATTAAAAGTAAATTATTTTTATTTATCTGCTGCTATGAAAGACGAGATAATTTCTACTTTTTTCTTATTTATAGAGTTTTTGCTTTTTACAGAACTGCAAATGAAAATTAGGTTATCCAATAAAGTCTGCTCATTAGCAAAGTTTTAAACGGAAATAAAAAACTCTCCTTAATGAAAGAATCAAGTTTTTATGTTGAGAATTTATTTCATTTAAAAAAGAAATCAACGATAATGTTTCTATGTGTTTATAGTTCCTTGTTCTAAAATAAACCTTTCATTTTTCAATTTTTCCTTATTAAAGACTCTTCCTTATTAAACATCATAGTTTTTCTTTCAATATCTACATAAGAAAACTTGAAGAATTGAATTCTTTGTTTTCCAAATTAACACTTTCCAAGGCGTGAGCACTTCAACTCCCTGACTCTTATGTGCTCAGCACTTCATTCAACACTTTTAAAATCAATCAGGTTCGCTTCATCATCGTCATCGTCAGCGTCAACATCAACATCAACATCAACATCATCATAGTCATCATAGTCATGCTGGAATTATCATCACAGTCACCATCATTATCATCGTTGTCGTCACTCGCATGGCTACAGATTGGGTTCAGCCACCGACGTACCCGTTAAAAGTACCCTAATGAAGGTTGTCGGAGCTGGAATACGTACCATTTGCCTGCCCTAGCGGGCTAATTACTTTTCTCAAGGGTCTGCAGGTGCGGAGGGGGGGGGGGGGCATCTTTGAAATAAAAATCTAACGACTGACTCGGTCGTCGGTTGGATGTTTCGCCATCATCAATATGCAAATGGAACGGAAAATATTTGCGAAATACTTGATGAAGCTTTTAAGAGATACCCCAGCTGAGCGACAGGGTTCCGGAGATGGAGGAGAGGATCTCGAAGAGAAAAACACACAGAAAAATCATTGATTGATTTATGTTAGTTGCAAAATGTGATAATAATAAAATAAAGTCTCTAATAATGTATAGAGCTCAAAGTATCATAGATATCAGAATCAGAATGAGAATGACAGTAAGAATATGATACTCGAAAAGTATGAATGCGAATGTGAGAAATGAAAAAGCATGAGGAGAACGATACGAGGGTAGTCCCAGAAGTACCCGACCTTGACGTAAATCAATCAATCCTCGGATTACGTTCTCTTCAACTTGAAAAAGTGTTTGCTGTGTCAAACTTAAGCTTTATACAGATTTTCGACTATAGTAATTTTTCGTATGAAATCCCTGAAACTTAAGGAGACCCACTGAAAGGAGAAATCGTTTATACATATGTATCATCATATGAATCATCATATAGTATATAATTTTATTGATAAATACTGCGCTTCACAGTCGGAGAATAGCACGTTTAGATTTTTAGAGTTTCGTCATTTTGAAGTTCTGAAGCATTTCTTGGAAGTCTATTAAACGCGTTTCTAAAGGCTTTTTCTAAAAATTCACAAACCAAAGTAACTTGTATTCCATAATGTTTACCGTTATTTAATGCAAAAAACGTACTATTTCTCAACTAATCTCTGAAATCCCTCCCAACGCCTTTTATTGGTTTTAATATCTGTCTGTTTCGCTGTCGGTCTCTTTATCTTGTTTGTCAATCTTGTCACTTTTAAATGTTGCTGGTTTTTGTGGTCACTGGAGAATCTGGCAACATTATTCTGCCATGTTTTTTGTTGTTGTTGTTGTTGTTATTGTTGTTGGTATTGTATTTAAAAAAAAAAATTGTCCTTTACCAACAACATTTTATTTAATTCTGTTTCTGTTTCTGTTTCTGATTCCGATGCTGATTTCATTTATTTTATGCCATTCTATGTGGTTGGCAACATTGCCCATTCTGTCTATAATTCCGCACAACAAATGCACACCAACAACACCAACAACAACAACAACAACAACAACAACAACAATGAGAGCAATGAGAACAACTACGGCAAGAACAATAGCAACAAATTGCTTTCTTCCCCTTTACTTTTTGACCTGAACAGGTCGAGTGTGGTGAACTTTGACAGTTTTGTCTTCGAGGAAGAAGAAGAAGAAGTTTTTCTACCTTTCGTTTTTTTATAAAGTTATTTCATTGCTGTTGTGTTTGTTGTTGTTGTTGTTGCTTGGTTGTGTACAATTCATTTGCATTAAATTGCAACAACTTTTGTAATTTGTTTGGGAGCAGGTAAAACAAACTGCAACAGCAATGACAACAACAACAACAAAAAAATGATCACATACAACAACAACAACAGCAACAACAACAACAGCTACAACAATGACATTCCACTCTGTTTGCGTTTAAGTGGTCGTCTTTGTGGTGTGCATCAACTGATTTGTTGTTGCTTTCATGGCTGTTTGTTTTTCTCGTTGTTGTTGTTGTTGTGGCTCGCACTTACCATATCCTTACCTTTATGCTTACATGTCCTTTGTGTGGTCTGCCATTAGAATTAAATTTATTTGATGGCGGTTTCTCTTTCCCACCCCCCTTCCCCGCATCACTTCCTCCTGTCCATCTAACTTTATCACTCTCTCTCTCTCTCTCTTCCTCACTTCCTCTCTCCCTCTCTCGCTCTCTCGCTCTCTCGCTCTCTCAATCTCTCCACCTTCATTAAAATCACTTCTTGTTTGTTTTTGAGTCGCTTTCGAATGAGTGGCAGGAGCGTCGACTTCTTTTTAGGTTGCTTGTTATTTTTTAGGGTGTGTTCCCCCCCGCACCCCCTCTCTCCCCCGTGGTTTTAGTGTTGCGTACGGAGCAGAGCAGCGTTGTTGGTGGCCCCGGCTTTTGGCCTCATTTGTAACTGTCAACCTCTTTATTCTTGTACAACATCATGGCTAACAACTTCCGATTTAACAATTGGTTTTGTCGCAGTTTTTGCGTTTCTGTGGGAGAACTCATAAAATTACTCGCAAAAATAAACAGGAAGAGAAAGGAAAAAAGTTTTACAACAACAACAATTGCAAAGACAAGTTACAAATTTAAAGTTGGAGTTAGAATTTAAAAAAATTGGCAGCCTTAAAACCGAAGTCGGTTGACAGTGTTGCCAACACATAAAACGCATTCGTAGAAATAACGAATCGTTGAATCAAACTGAAGTTCTTAAAAGATTCGGAAAAGCAAAACAAAATAAAAGCAAAAACTCCATCTTCAATTCGAAGCAAAGAAATTGCTTTCTGGCTGAAAACAAGGAAAAAGTAGTTGGCCAGTGTTTCCAATTAAAAACAATTTCATTGCAATTTAAATGACTTCACTTTAGCTTTCAACACAGAGCGCTTTCATTGAGTGGAAAACACACGAGTTCAAAGAAAGGGACAGACCATGAAAAGGAGGTAGCGAGGGTGTGGCAGTGGAAGGAAGGGATTCTGTGCTTTTATCAGCAGCAAAAGGAAGCACATGTTGTTCTCTTCGTCCTAACTTCACTTTTTGAATATAAAGAAAGAGAGAGAGAGAGAGAGAGAGAGCAGAGATATAGAAATACTGGCAAATGAAGAAAACAGGAAAAAAGCACCGAATCCAGCAGAAGCGGGAACAACAGAAGACGAAAACAGAAAGAAACACTCGCTGTCCACTTACTGCATCATTGCATGGGAGAACCTTCTCGGACTTTCGTCTGCTTCACCTAACGTCACGTAAGCGAACGAAGCTACTTCAATTAAAAGACTTTCACCCGAAAACACTTCCGTTTCGTGTTCTTTGTGTCCTTTGTGCTCACTCAAAGCTACACTCAACGCAAAATAGTTTCGAATTGATTTTGAAAGTGTTGCTGCATCGTCGTCGAAAGCGTAACGGGGACAGAAATGAGGAGAGAGAGATAGAGAGAGAGAGAGAGGGAGTGAAAAGGGTGGGAATTCGTCACAAAAAGTGTTCTCTACACACATCACACTCATAACACCAGCGACAACTTCTGCTTCCGTTATGTTGTCGTATTCATTCTCAGTCCTCCTCCCCTCCACCCCTCCTCTCGACGCCTACTCACCACGCCCCTTTCTCCGGTACGTTCCAACCAAATCAATTCTGTCTACGCCATTTTTTTTGCGATTTGGTGCTATTTAAAAACTACAAAAAAGGAAAATTAAATGCCTTGGATGTTTATAGTTGTTGCTGTTATTCTTATTATTGTTGTTATTGTTAGTCTGGTTGTTGTCATTCGTATTTGCTGTTGTTGTTGCTGTTGTTGTTGTTGTTACTATCATAAGACCAGCGACCACCGGTTCTTTCCCCCCCCCCCCCCCCCACCTCCACGTTAATTTTGGGGTTTTTTTGTTGTATTCCTTTGACATTTTTTCTAGTTTCTCTGGCAACTCTGTTCGCTAAAAATGTCTGCTTTTGAGTTAAACATCTTGAAAAGCGACAAACTTTTTGTCAGTTTGGCTTTTTTTTGTGTGGATGCTTATAAAATATCAACCAAGAAATGCTTTGCACTTAATGTTGTTGTTGTTGTTGTTGTTGTTATTGTTGCTGCATTTGTTGTTGTTTTATTTAATGATCACTGAACTGTGTGTTGAAGTTTATTTGAAAACTTGCCAGGCATTAAAAGTAATGAAAGACAACAGTTTAGAGATGTGGTGTTTCGTGGGAATTTCATTGGACGAGGAGGGACGGAGGGGGGGGGGCGGGGTGGTTAAAGATTTTTATAGGAGCAGTAGAAGTGTTTGGAAGATGATGTTAATAGAGGAATAAGAAGCTGCTGAAGTTGTAGTTGTAGTCGATATACTGTATACAATGAATAGAATTAATATAAAAAAGTTTTCTTTGTGCCTATTTTGGGGACTAAATTATCACTTAAACTCATTAATGAATGTAAGAAACACGGATAAAGAGAACTGAGAGGAGGAACGAGGGAAGGGAAGAGACTAAATAATGGAAAAGACTGAAATAACTGAGCAGATAGAGTAAAATAGTTAAGAAGATAAAAGATCATATACTGATAGTGTTCTAGAAACTTCAGAGCAAACTGAATTTCCATCGCTTTCCTTCTGCTGAGAGTAGCTGCTATAAAGTATGTTATTCACCCGGTAGAAATGATGAAAAAATGAATGATGAAAAAGTGGTGGATGAGGTGGACATCTCGACACAACTCAAGGACGAGAGGAGAGCTGCTTAAACTTGGCAAATAACTCACTTTCAGGCAATCGACATATCTTTCAGGCATCATTGGCTGCAACAACAAACAAAGAATACAACAAAAACAAGATACAAAACTTGTTAACAAACGAAAAAAGACAAAAAAAGATGAGAGAAAGGAAAAAATCCACTAAAGCAGTGTATAAAAGCGGACAAAAGCTCAATATGGGGATGCATTGTTATAGATTGACAAAGACTACAACAATGACAGTAACAACAATAATAATAACAACAACAACAACAAAAAGAATAGAATAGAAAACGAAAACAGCAACGATTTGAAGGAACAGCAAAAAAGGATATTTTGCAAAGGTACAAAATATACACAAACGCACATGAACACACACACACACACTTTACACACACACACACACACACACACACACACACACACACACACACACACACTCAAATATACACAACAATCATGTCTATGATTGCACTCAGCTTCGGATTTACGTAAATTGTTATGTATTGCAGAAGGATGAGTGAAAGAACGGACACTTTTTTGGAAAGTTTGATCTTTTCGTGTCGGTCGAGAGTCATGGAAACCCTGGAGACATGATTCCATCCATGAGCAGGTGACTCCATCCGGGAGGAAGGACGACGAAGCCAACCAAATACAATAAAAGATAATCCATAGCTATTTATTTAAGAAATTCTTCGAGTCCCTCCCCTCCTTCCTGCTAAATACCGGCATACATACATCAATAATCTGTGGGTGGGGTGGAAGGTGGAACGAAGAAGAGTTTTCCGATTTGATGACTTTTCCTCTTTCATGTCATTTCATTATTATTTTCATTTTTCCTCATTTTTTAGGTTTTTCTGTTTCGGTTTTTTGTTTCTAAGTTGGTAATAATGAAAATATCCCGAAGCCGAGCGAATCCAACTGATTTCGTCTCGTCTCTGTCGATCGTCGCCGTCTGATGTCTGTCTCTCTCTAAAGCTTAGCTTAGATTAGATGAGTGCAAAGAGGACGGGATTTGAAATTGAAATGAAAAAGCCATAAAAAGGAAAGCCGGGGATTTAATTCAATACACGATTAAAAGTTATTCAATAATATAAATGTACATATACATATATTGTATTTAAAGGTGTTCTACGTTGACGCAGATAAAAGGATTTCGCGCTTACTTTGCAGTGGATAAAGTATTACAAAAGTCTTATGGCATTCGAAAAATAGTGAAATAATGAACTCCAGTGTAAATTATTCTCTTGCTTGAGTGAAAATGTCCTCCGGCGAAATCCAGTCTCTGAGTGGAGCCTACAAATCTTAAAACATCCGCTTGCCTTGGCAACGTTCATCAACGTCACAAATATCGTTAACATTATCATCATCAACATCATTATCATCATCATAATCATCATCATAATCATTATCAGTATTACCATCATTACCATCGACATCTTTGAATCGGTAGCAAAGCAAAGAAAAACTTATTTTCAAATAAACATGCAAGCAGCGGCATGCGTTTTCCTTTCTTTCTTCACTGCGCCCGCTTCGCCGAATTTGTGCAGCATCAGCAGCGCCCTGAAACTTTTACGACTGCCACCGGAAGCAGCAGCAGCAACAACAACCTTCGCCCAAGCAGCAGCGGCAGCAGCGGCAGCAGAGGTCGTAGATGACTTGTAGTTCCAAATTCCGAACAGCGAAAGTGATGGTGTGAGCGAGATGGATGTTTGTATGTAGATGCATCAGATGCCTTAGAAATGTTGTGAAAGCACCGTTAGAGTGACGGAATGAGTTGCGCGGACGGGCGCAAAGACGAATGAGGAACGATGAGAAACTAATGCGATTGTGAGTGCGAGGGGTGTGTGGGGGGGAGGGGGGGGGAGGAGCAGAAGAGGTCGGCGTGAGTGCGATGGCGCAGCAGTTTTGAAAGTTCAGCGATGCGTGAACAATTCGCTTGACGCACGAAGGATGCGTCTTCTAGAGTTGAAGTGGCAGCAGCGGCACTCTCGTTGTTCTTGTTGCTGATTCTTCTTTGTCATCGTCTTCTTCTTCTTCTTCTCCTTCTTCTTAGTGCTGCATTTTCCTGCCTCGCTGCGCGCCAGAAAGTTTTGGTCTAAAGTAAGTTTTAAATAAAATTAAGCAGCGCATATTAAAAATGAAAAGGATTTCTTTTTAGGTTATGTTTTTGCAGGATTTGTTACGCTTCCTTTCAGACTTCATTTTTGTCGTTTTATTTTCTTTGGTTTTGCTGCCATGTTTGGCCCAACTCCCCGCCGCCCTCTGGCCCCCCCCCCCCACCCCCCTCCATTCCAACAGCTGTGTTTAATGTGTAGAAAAATGCGCCTACGAAGTTCGCTGCTACGATAGGGTTGCCAACATTCTTTTATAACTAAAGTTGAACGGCTCGCAACTCGCTTTTATTGTGGATGTTGATTTTTATAATATATTTTTAATGTGATTGAATCCTATGAAAAGTTCGCTGCTAACAAGTCAAATAATTGTATTTATTTCGAAAAAATACCACTTCGTTTTTTAGTTTATAGTTTGCAGAGATTAAAAAAAATATTATGAGTATTATGAAGATTTGTTATTTTAAGGTAATGTCTTTTTTATACCCTACACCTTAAGGTTAAGTCTTTAAGGGTCACGAAATGTGTAACGCATAGAAATAGAGACGATAGGTATAGAAAAGTATATATATTCTTGAGCAGCGTGACCTCCTGAGTCGATTTGGCCATGTCCGTCCGTCTGTCTGTCTGTCTGTCTGTTGAAATCACGATCACAGGAGCACCGGTGAAGATATCGTGATGAAATTTTACAGAAATATTGTTTCTTAGGGTGTGCAGGTTGGTATTGAAAATGGGCAAAATCGGTCCACGACCACGCCTATTTTTTAGTAAAAATGTGATATCAGCCGTTATTTTTTAGTTATAATAATTTCATTTCTGGCTATAGAGTAACTTCATCCGTTGATATGCCAAATATGGGCGTGATCCGCCCACTTTTAAGTTATACCGGTAAAAGAGGTTCTCAAATGGTTATATTGTTAAATATATAAGCATCCTGAATCAAACTTTACATAACAACTTATTTTCTAATAAAACATTATTACAGCAAAAGTGGGCGCGGTCCGCCCACTTTTACACTGCTTATATAGTATAGCTAATGAAAACAAGTTTATTACCACGGAAATAAAGCTTAAATTTGAACACAATAATAAAAATACTAAGCCAATTATTTTGTTTTGAAAACGGGTAACGACCACGCCTACTATTTATACCCGTCTGTGATTAAATGTGATTATAAGATAGCTTTCCTTATAACCACATATTTCTTCTAGTTTTTAAGATATTACAATAAAATTTCAATATCAAGCGACATTATTATATTTTACGTTGCAGAAAATGGGCGAAAATGGACAGTATTATATTTTACGTTGCAGAAAATGGGCGTGGCGCGCATACCTTTAGGTTACATGGACGAAAGGGTAATATGGCACAATCGTCCTACATAGGACGATTTATAGAATTAAGTTTAATTATAGAATTAAGAAGAAAATGTTATTGTATTTATTTTAATTTGGGGAATATCCAAACCAATTTTTGTTGAAATATTATTTTGGCCGTTTTTTTTAAAATAAAGAAACTAAAGAAAAAGTTTCTATAGAGAGCTGTTGATCCGGAGTGAGTCACGTGATTATCAAAGTGCTATTGAGGGAGTGTTTTGGGTATTGCATAACTTACAGCAAGAAAAACACAATATTTCTGAAGTAAAAGAATGAAAAATGGATGTTGTATTTTTATTATGTTCCATACGAAAGGCATATAAGTTCTAGCAGAGGCCCGTCCTCGAAATCATTTGGATTTGGTGGACCAATAAATTCATTTTATTTATAAATTCAGTCTTAACCTAGTTACACGGGTTGAGGAGCTGGCAACTCCACCTTTTGTGGGCTGGTCCCCCTCTGTGGGGATTGGGTTGGGTTGGTTTCGTGCTGGTAAATGCGTCGGTGTGCCTGGTGAATGCGTCGGTGAGTTGCGTGTAGCAGCAAAGAGGGATGGACGAGGGGGGAATGCTATAGGCAGGCGTAATTGCAACCGTTTTCCTATAGCGAGGAGGGACGAAGAGGAAGGAGAAGAATGCTACTTTGCAACTTACCAATACATGATGCCGAAGCTGTGATCCACGCTGTTGCTCAGGCCACGGCTCGTGAAGAACTGAATTCTGACTGCTGTGTGCGCACTTTTATACGCTGTCGGTGGCCTCATTGTTGTTGTGTTCTCTGAACGGTTGTTTCGGTACTCGGCCAGGTGCTCGGCCGTTGTCGGTAGAGTTGCCAGATGACCAACCTTGTCCTTAACTTTAGTGTTCAAATTTCGGATTTCGTAAAGTCGTGAAGTATATTAATTATTATCACTTCCTTCATGGGTAAAATCAAATTTATTATGAGCAAAAGTGATAATTCTAGTATGTTAGTAATTCAAGTTTTAAAAGAAGGGTTAAAAGGGGTTCCTGAATTGGATATCAGATAAGAAGCTTCGAAGGTTATTAAAAACCCCTTCGAAAGGAGTAAGCAAAAATATCGTATTCAATGCAAATGATAATCATGGTAATTATTGTGTTTTGTTTCTATTAATTGCTTGTAACAAGCGTTAAAAGTGAGGTTAAATTTTATCGTTGAAGTGAGAGTCATAAAGAGAGTCATTGAGATATGGTCCTCGTTTAACTTCTTGTTTCCTTTTTTTTTGGCAATGAATAACGTAGCCACTGACGCCATTTTGGCAACACGTTCAAGCATGTTAATTGAGGTTGGAAAAGTGTAGAAAAAGAGAAGGAGAGAGAGAGAGAAAAAAATACATACTAAAAGGAGAAATAAAACAAACATCGAAAACAAGAACAAAAAAAGTACCCCACTTGATATTTTGGGACAGTGATAAATTTTCACTCATGGATATTTGAAGGATATGCACTGTGTTTCAATGTGTGTGTGTGTGTGTGTGTGTGCGTATATTTTATGGCAATCAGTGTGGCTAAAGTGACGCAACGAATATATTGTAGTAAGAGTGGAACCTAGTGTTTTTTAAACTAAAGTTCAAGTGAATATTTACTCGTAATTTGAAGATATTTAAAGTGTTATTAAATGTCTCCTTAATTTTTGGTTACTGTGTATGCTTGATAATCTTTTTCTTGAATTTTTTTTGCTTGCTTTACTTCAGTAGTGTTAACTTGAGTCTTTTCCAAACCAACAATAAAACCAAGAAGAGAAAAATTACAACAACACAACACAGACAGTAGGAAAGGCAATCGTATCAACAACAACAACAACAACAGTAAGAATAACAACAAACACACACACACACACAAACACACACACACACACACACACTCTTTATTCGCGCACCAAAGTCACCAACTGCGACATCGGAGTGCAATTCTCGGGACTCGTAGTGTATCAGCCAGTGATTAATGGGCTTTAATTATGTCGAGGGCCGGACTAGTAAAGTACAACTGTTCACCCACACACACACAAACACACACACACACATTTATTCATAGGTGAGGACATGCAAAAGGTATGTTAAGCTTCGCAATAAAAAGTCGCCCCGTTCGCATATCATGAGCACTCCGAGCAGAGGATGGCGCAAAAGAGAGAGAGAGAGAGAGAGAGAGAGAGGAGCCGAGAGAGCGGGAGGGGGACAGCAGTTTCTGAGTGTCGCAACGGAGACCGTTTTTAAGCGTCTCTGGAGTCGCAGCAACAAATGTGAACAAATAAATTTCAAGCATTTTTCATGGATATTTTGTTGTTGTTGCTGTTGTTGCTTGGTGACACATGACACATGTGAGCATGTGGCATGTATTCAAGTGTGCGTTGCTTCGTGACTGTGATTGTTTAGGCGACACAACACTTAATTTTCACCGCCGCAAATGAGTGCAGAGCGAGCTGCTTGCCGAAGGATTCATAAATCGTCATGAGAACATGAGAAAAGTTGACGAAAGTTGAGAGAAAAAAAAAAGAAAAAAATTGAGAAACAAATCTTGTGGCTGTTATGGAAATTTATTTGCAAATTTATGGAAAATATAATAAATAACAAGAACACGGAACAGAAAATATTTTAAAGATCATGTCGAACAGACAGTAAAATGAGAAATATTGAATATTTAATAAAAGTTAAGTAAAATGTAAATGAAATTTAAATTTTATGCCAATTTACGAGTATTGATTGCCTAATTTTCGAAAGCTCTCTGCAGTGCATTGAAATGAAGTTAATATGCTGCGATGAGTTAATATGTACATACACACACACACACACACACACACACACACACACACACACACACACACACACACACATGATTACCTTCTCTCTTCTTCTACATGCTAATCACTTGAGACAACGAAGGCAATCAACATGCGGCCGCTTGTTGTTGTTGTTGTTGTTGTTCCTCTTACACTCAATACTGAGATTGTGTCAAGTGTCATTGTGTGTGTGTGTGTGCGTGTGTGTGTGTGTATGTGTTTGAGTTTAATTTATAATACACTCTCATGTCTAAGTTAAGCTGTTGGATTGCAGCCGAAAGCTACTTTGCGGCTTTTCTACTGCAGCTACAATAACAGCAACAACAGCAACAACAACAACAACACCACCAACTAGAATAACATTGAGGTACATTATTTGGCGAACTACTGTTCACACACACACACACACACTCATACACAAACATCTAATCATATCTCTATCTCGCTCACACACACACACACACACACACACACTTCAAAATGTTGCCATTGTTTTCATTGCCTGCGGATATTTTTTGGGGTTGTCCCCTGCTCCGTCATGTGTCCGTTCGCCCATCCATCGACACCCCCCCCCCCCGCCCCCACGCCCATCACCAAGAAGAGGATGAACGCTTGTTAGTTCTTGTGTTTAATTTTGTAATTGTTCGTGCCTTTCACAGTGCAGCGAAAAGTGTTTTAATTGAATTATTTTCGTTGTTAACTTTTGTGTCAAAATTTGTGCAAACTTTCGAAGGAAGAAGATGAGGGGAGGGGGGGGGGGGGTGGAGAAAATATAGGGAAACAAAATAAATGAGAAGCGAAGAACATGCAGATCTCTCGTAAAAATGTTCATGTGTGAATTTCGTTTGGTTGTTTTTTATTCTGGAGCTGAAAGTGTTTTCTATCTGTTGAAATGCGATGCAGTATCGCTTTGAATTTCTATTGTTTATTTTTTTTGGAAATATTTTGTAAGAAAAAAAGCCATCTTTACAATAATAATTGAGGTGCAATGGGATCAACTGATTGTGCTGTCGTTGCCTTTAAAAGCTTCACAAGTCACATGCTTAAGATTCGTAAGAAACCTGAAAGAATTCAGAGGAAATTCAATTAAAAGTCACGCATACGACACGATGTGAATTAATTCGAAAATAAAAGATGTAATAAACGATAATAATTCAAAATTAAATAAAATTAAAAATGTGATTAATTCAAAGTAATGATTAGTTAAAAATTCATTTCAATTCAATTAATTAATTAGTATTTCAGTTAAAATTTTTAGTCACTGCTTTTATTGTTTTTGATTCATTTAATTCATTGCTTTATTTTAGTTATATTTTCGAAAATATCATTTAAATCGTAGAACAGTTTTCTTAAGTTTCCAATTTTTCTACTCTTAACGTTTTTCCAAATCGTACTTTAAATCGGATGACCGAAAAACAGTTCAAAGCAAGCCCCACAATAATATTTCTATTGTCAAAATAGAAGGCCCCCCTCCCCCCCCCCCCGCTCCACTCCACCCCGCATCAGTACCAGCAACAACAACAACAACAACAAATACCGAGTCGACCCTCTCTCATGCATGAACTTCATTTGAATTTCCCAGCGCTTAGTTAAGCCATCGGCGGAAACTTTGACGCTGACGATGTGTAAAACGGTCTTAATTCTCAATTCATATGCAAATTTATTTTATCGCCACTGCCAATACAACAACAACAACAACAATAACAACAACAACAACAACAACACAGTATGAAAACAACCAAAACAAATACAACAACAGCATGCATAATAATAGAAAGAGCAGCGTCAGAAGAACGATTCGATGAAAACCATCACCATCATCATCATCATCATAAACAACGACATCATCGTTATCGAAAATAACATCGTCATCATCATCATCATCATTATGATAGTCGCCGTCAACCGACAACGCATTCGTTCCCATCAGCGTCACTCAAAATGGCCTGAAATCAACGTATCAAGAGCATAAAATAACCCGTTCCTGTGACCCACCCACCACTTAAGGAGCCACCTTCCCCTCCCCCTTTCAATTACCCCCCCGTTACACGCTTCGTTATGGCTTGTAAAAAAACTGCCCAGTATATCGACATCGTCATCATCGCCATCGTCGTCCTTTTCTGCAGCGTTGTTGTTTTTTCATTGTTGTTATTCACTCACACCACAGATTTCGACCATTCGTACTCGGTTTTTAACCTCGTCCCGTCTCTGTTCGCCCCCCTTTACCGGTTTCCCCCCTCTTCGTACAGCTCGATGTGGTTTGACTCTTTGCTAATCCGTTATGCTTTGGAATTTATAGCTTGTTTGTTCTCAAACCTCACTTTTATTTATTTTTGTCTTCTCTTCTGTTCTGCTGTTTTGTGTTCTTCTATTTTCAGTGTTTATTTTTTCATTTTTTGCTTTTGTATTTGAAAAGTTTTCGTTTTTGTTATACGTTTGGGAATTTTTAGGTTTGGTGTTACTTTTGTTGTTGTTGTTATTGTTATTTTGGTCTCCCGATTTAAGGTTGATTTTTCCGCAACTCACCCAACATTGAATGTTTTTTATTTTTTAAAATTGTTGCTTTGTTTTTATTTAGTTTTATTTTTTGATTTATTAATTTTTATAATTAGAATTCTTTTATATAGTATTGCATTTAAACTCCTTCGTAACTAATTTCGTTGTTTTGCGTTTTTTACTGCTTACTAAATCGAACTAAGCTCATTTCGGTTAAGTGATTTTATTTGTTACTCAAACCGCTGAAAAATAGGCAACATTTTTCAAGGGTATCAGCCAAAAATCACACAAGACATCACGCATTCAAGCACGGTAAAAGCAACAACAACCACAGTCGAGGACTGCACTGAAATCCCAGGGGAATTTTGTTGTTGTTGTTGTTGTTGTTGTACTTGATATCAAATAAAATATTCATTTTGATCTTTGATCCATGCATAAATATTTTGTGATGAATGAGCGGCGTTGCCAACCGATCGAAAAAAGTGTAGAAAAACGTATCTTTTATTGGGGATGAGGGGAAAATGTGAGCAGACGCCAGCTTGTGCTGCTTCTTCTACTTCTTTTGTAGTTGTTGTTGCTGCTGGCTGTCTTCAATTCATCAGAGTCGTCGCTGTTGTTGTTGCTGCTGTTGTTGCTGCTGCTGCTGATGGTGATGCGAATTTCCGGAATTTCGTTTGTGTCCTTGTGTGTGTCCCTCTCTGTGTTTATGTGCGATTTTTCCCCCGTTTTGCCAAATCTTCGCTTGTGCCCCAGAAATTGAAAAATTGAAATAGATGGATGTGCAATGATGCCAACCCAGGGCACGAGCAACAGCAACAACTTCACCGACATCGACAAGAAATTGGCAATGCAGCAGAATTGTCGTCAAGAGCTCCATCGTCGTCATCCAGCAGAGCCAACACGTCCTTGTCTGCTTCTTATCCTTCAGCTTCATCGTCTTCATCATACTTGGCGATGTCGTCGTTGTCCTCGCCTCCTTCTTCACCGTCATTGCAACTGTTCTCGTGCCATTCATTCATCGGCTTCATCGTCTTCGTCTTCGCCTTCGTCGCCGTCGTCGTTTCCATTTAAGCGATTATTTGTTCAATTGTGAAAAATGTGTCCTTATTGTGGTTATCCTGAGGCTAAGCGAGGATGCAGAGTTGAGGAGTGCAGATAATCTCTGGGGTAGAACTTGGCAGCTCTTCTTTACTCCGCTCCCCCCCCCTGTCCATGGAGCATATATTATCTTATCTCCTCATACTTTGAAGACGAAATCTTTTAAGATTTATAAAGTGCTCGCCGCTGCTGCGGAGCAGACGACGCTGAAGAAAATCTAATAAACTAAAAGCGAAACGATTTTCCGTATTGCCGAATATAAGTATTGCGAAAGGCAACAACGAGGCGAGGACGGCAGAGCGAATATTGCTTTAAAAAACAAACGAAACACAGCTTGCATACTTTGAGGCGCGCATACGTACTCAAAGACAGACTTCTGTATGGAGTTGTGTTTGTTTTGCGACGCTTATCAATGTTATTTCACTTGTACATTGTTTAGATGATAGAGGTGTGTATAAATGTGCGTGTGTGTGTGTGTGTATATGCGTCGGTGTAACGTACAACAATATGTAAAGCGTTAATTGAAAATCAACATAAAGTTAGCCATCCAAAATGAGCATCATTTATCCTTGTTACTCCTTTGAGCCAGAAACTGTGCTACGATTTCTGATCTATCGGGGTCAAAGTGTAGAACTTTGTCATTGTTGATGTTGTTATTAAATTCTTATTTTAAATTCTTAGTTTCTAGATTTTATTTACTAAATTTATTTTATTTTACTTTACTTCGCAATATACAAAAATTGGATTAAAAGAACTGATTTCGTTGGAACAATATATCAATTAGCAACAACAACAACAACAATGAAAACAAAAGCGACAACAACAATTCTTTTCGATTGCAATAAAATTTATTTTCGATACGCTTTTTTTTGTCATTCTTTGCAACAGATTTTCAATGGCAACTCAGACCAGCTTTGACAATAGTGACCAAATTGAAATGGTACAGTAACAACAACAACAACAACAGCAACAACAACAACAACAACAGCAGCAAAAACAGTAGCAACAACATTAAAACAAAAAAATCCTTGCATTTCACATTTCAAAAGTTCAATTTATTTGAAAACATGAAGAATACCCCAAAAAATACAGCAACAACGCAGTCATCAAGGATAACGCAGAGAAAGGACGAGCATGTGAACCAACATGAAGCCAGAAAACAAAAGAATCCATAAAAAAAGTGCACCGAGAGACCGAATCAATGCAGAGTTCAATTAATTTGACTGGACACAAGTTTGGAGAAACATTTTAATTATTTTCGAATTCGTTTGCGATTTCATGGACATCGAAATTTGGGCACACTGAATAACGGTGCGGTAGGAGTGGATGAGGAGGAGGAGGAGGGGGGGGGGAGGGGTGAGGGTGAAGAGTAGAATGATGGATGGTGGTGATGGTGAAAACAAGAAGGGGGCAAGATGTATGATAAAGAGAGGTAAAAGATGAACAAGACGAGTTTCTTTTACACGTTTATATATTTAATAATTAAATTATTTAAAGAAAACTCAAGTAAATTGAACTGAAGGTTTAATTTTAAGATTTCAATGCATTCATCACACGTTTTCGTATTTTATTGATTTTGAAATCGGACAAAAATTGATTGTAAGCCTCACAAATCTTCTTCTATTTTCGTTTTGCTGCTTCCCAAATCCACATCCGAACCGCACCCTGCAATCATGGTACACACAAAGAGAGAGGGAAGAACGAGAGAAAGAGAGAGGAACAGAGCGAGATAGAGAGAGAGAGAGGGAAAGAGTGAGTGAGCCAACCAAAGCAAACAAACAGGCCAGCGGTCGTTACAGCCGATTGCACGTCGAAATGTTTCACTATTGAACAGAAGTCGCGCGGTCGCCTCGGTCGCTTGGTCGCTGGGCTGCCGCAACAGCAGACAACCAACGTCAAGGAGACGGAAACTGTTTGTATGACCCACCCAGGGGTCAGCCTCCCTCCCGCCCCTGCGCCATGCGACACATATCAATGATTCGAAGCGTGTCCCGTAAAAATGCACTCCGATGCGGCGCGTTAAAGCCTGAAAAATGGCTCTGCTGCGGAGACATCAATAAATCGTTTTGTCGTTCTATACACTGAAAGAAACTGCATTTCAATTACGAGTAGTGTACACTTTTGGAGCATGCTAGGAAGGCTACAGAAGGCTACAGAAGAACGCAAGGACATTTAAAAGAAATAAAAGCGCCGTGGAAAGTTTTTAAAGTATTCACTGCAAAAATGTTCCATTGCATTTCGCCCCATTTTCACTTCACTCATGTCCCACTCACACTCACACTTTAGTCATTTTCACACATGGCGTGATGTTGTGATGGGGAGGGGGGGGGGCGGGGGTGCGGGGGTACTGTGCAGGAGAGGGTGAAAAAAACAAAGACGTATGGCAAAGTTTCCCAGGATAACATACAGTCAAATCTGTCCATTTGGCCAATAAATCCTTTCGCAGCTTATTTGTCGTCCAGCAAATAAATATTGCCAGCTCTGCGCCGGCGGCGTGCCGACTCAGCCGATGCCTCAATTGACATCCTGCAGCAGCAGCAGCAGCATCGGCAGCAGCCTTAAATAAAGTCACCAACGAGGATCGAGGGTCGTCGCCGGGGCCGGGGTCGGGGCCATTTTTTCAATTCAATGCTTTGCAACAAAAGCGCCTTCTGCTTCACAGGATTGGCATTGAATTTTGCATTAGTTTAAATTGTAGACTTTTTATTTTCTTTCCTTTCGAACAGCAACGGATTTGTGTGTCCTTTTTGCCGAAGTCCTCTCTACTCGTTGTTTGTGTTTAAACTACAGTGTAGCAAAAGCATCGAGACACATTTCACACATACATACATATAAACACATTCGTATGTATATTATTCGTTATACACTCACACACACACACACACTGGCATTCTACTTCACACTTCAATTTATAAAAAAAACCCATACATTTACACTTTGCATAACTTGAGAATTCCTGAGCTGGCAGTGGATTCGAAATGCCAACAGGAACTCTTCTGTTATCTGACTCACACGCTTTCCTCCTTCCGTCCTCCCCTCTTCACCTCTTCATCTCTTCGATTCTTTCTCTCTTTTTTCTTCGTTGCGTTTTTTAGCCATCTGTAGATTTTGTTTCTGTCTTCTTCGACTGTTTCGCATACTTATTTAAATTGTTTGAATGGCCACGAAGGACACGCTACCAATTGAAGCTTACTTACGGTCGGTCGTCAGGACAGTGTGTGTGTGTGTGTGTGTGTGTGTGTGTGTCAGTGTATCCTTGTGTTTATATTGTATTATTTCGTATTAAGTCCGACGGATTGTGTGTTGTTGTGAGTGTGTTTTTTAAAATCTTTGCTCTATCTTTACTGTACTTCGTTTGAGCCTGATTTCACAGGACAGCTGCAACATGTTGCAGCTTCTTACAGCACGGGACATCCATAAATCAGCATTAAGTGTTGTTAGCCAAAGGTTTAGATTGTTTTTGTTGGAATTGAATACGATGCAATCCATTGAAAACAGTTTAGTTTTTAAAATTAAAACTCATTCGGAGATAAGAAACACAAATTTCTTAACCAAAAAATAAAAAACTTAAATTCGAGGAACATCACTAGTTTTTAGTGTTCAAGATTTGTTGTTGTTGATCCTGTGAAATTATGGATTATGGAACAAGGGTGGCTTTGTTTACAAAACGTAGCTCAAACATCGCTCAAGGAGTCGCTCGAAGTTTCTTTTGATTGATCGAATAGTCGAATAAGTGAGTTATTTGAGTTATTTTTTATTGGTTACAAGAAATGTTAACCTAACCCGGAGTTCAAACACCCTACGCTCTCATCATTTGTATATAGGATATGGGAAATGGGCGGACCAAACCTATCTTTGAATGAGCACACAAATTATTGATCGAAGATGTAAAGATATTCCATTATTCTGTGTAACTCAACGCTAAAGAAAAATCTACAATATATGCGAAAATCTTTTACAAGCTGTTTACAAAAACATGTGTAAGTTTCTATTCCTGCCACGCCCCCTGTGAGTGTACCACTCATCGAAGGACAAACATAATAGCGAGGTATACAAATAACGAGTATAAATAACGAGTACGAGTATAACAATAAACTTTGCTATTATTTCTTGATCTTAATTTCTTCTTTTTATAACTTGATTTAATAGCTTGGTTAGCTTTTATAATTCGATTCATATTTATGAAATAAATTAGATTTGAAATGAAATATCTTTGAGATGCAATTTCAACTCTTTCGAGGCTTTTATTTAAAACCTGAGTCCATCAGTTGATATCCGTCATCCGTCGTCATCCGCGGAACGTGGTGCAAAGATAGCTGCGAGGCTCTTATGTAGCAAGAAGAATATATTTCCGTTAAAAGGTTGCTTCTTAATCATAATAATCATCATCATCATTATCTTAATTATTATGTCAAGGATGAAACCTTGATGTGCAGCAGGATGATGCCGAAGGATATAAGAACAAGACAAACAAGGATATTCGACGGAAGAACGAGACAGTGAGTGAGAGGTGAGTGGGAGGGAGGGAGCGAGAAGGTATGCGAAAGGAGAGGAAAAAGAAGAAGAAGATGCCTTTTTGGATCTGCGAATATTATTTGCTAAATGTCTGTTGGCACAAAATTTGATTTAATAAGATTTAATTTCAACAAAAACAGCAACAATAACAATTTTGTTAATGCTATTAAAGTACATGGTTAAAAGAAGACGCTGAGTGAGAGAGACCGAAGAAGGACTGCCTGGTTGAGGGGCTCAATGCGCAGGAGGGAGCGAGAGAGAGACGGCAAAATTAACATAATTTATTAGCAGCTGGAAGACGCTGCTCGACGCAAGTGGAAAGAATTTTTATTGAATCTTTTGGAGCTGAAAGTAAACACAGAGAACAGAAAGTCAACAATTTTCCATTTGATTTTGAATAAAATTGTTTTATTTCCTTATTTTTACATTTAATTAAATTTAATGCATTTTTTCTTGTTGTTTTATTTACTCTCGAGTGTCTCTGGCAACTGAAATGAAGACGTCTTCATTCAAGGAGATGAGCGCGGCGATGAGGACGATTCTTGAGGCAGGTGAGTTGACGATTTATTGTTTGGGAATTTCTACAGTCTGGACTTTTAATATTCTGTCTGGCAACGCCGCAAAGGTGTCGCGCCGGACACGCTTTTGGAAAGGGTTCGAAAGCTGTGATTTTTGTGCTTTCGTTCTTTTACTGACAACAACAAAGGTTGTCAACAACAAAAATTTATCAACAACTGTTGCAGAAATGTTTAGAATTTATTAAATTTTTTTTCTGCTGTTGTTTATTGTTGCTTGTCGATTAATTTAACAGCAATAATTTAAATTGTTTTCATTCGATATGCTTCGCAGCGCGTTTCCATTGAAAAACTACCTGATTTTTGAAATTTATGACTCATGCAGCAGCAACAGAAAATCTAGAAACAACAACAACAACAACAATAGCAAATGCAGCAGCTCATTCTTCAAAGTGCGAATATGTGGCCAGCATTTTTAATTGCAGCAACAATTGTTGGCATTTTTATTGCGGCTGCTGCTGCTGCTGTCGATTCGACTCTAACTGCTTTTTATTTCGTTGTTGCTGGTGTCATTACCTTCACTGCTAATGAACACTTTTCTGCCACTTAAACGCACTCGTTGCATTGCCTTCAAGTCGTCTCCGCAGTCGCTGCGTCGCGTCGCGTTGCACCATCACTGACAGCTGGTTGCCGTTGTTGTTGTTTTGTTATCTATAGCATTGTTGTTGTCTTTTGGCGCTTTAATGTCTAGCAACTTCTGGCAGCAACAATTTAAAGTATAGATGTTATGTTTAAACTCAATGTTGCCGGCATCCTACTTGTCCTTGTTGTTGTAATTCGTCTACGTCTCCTTTTTCTTGCTGTTGTTGTTGTTGCTGCTGTTGTTTTTCTTCTTGATTCTATTTCATTTCCAAAGACAATTAAATACTCGACAATTTAGTGCACATCACGTTTGTCACGTTGGCACCCGTGGAACAGGTGGCGGATCTGCAGCACCGAAGTTAAGACTTCTACCAAATGCACATTTAATTTTGATGTATGTACTACTCGCAGTACGTACCGTGAGATGGTGCTGCCGTGTCGAAGTTAAGAATGAATCGGAAAATTAAATCTACCAAAAAAGGAGTCGAGTTTAAGTGTGGATTTTGTGAGCATTTATTTTATATTTATTGCCTCATAATGTATTCTTTAAGTGCTTTTCATGAAGCTTTAAGGATATTTTCAGGTACTTAAAAGGGTACATTTGTAGAGTACTCTTAACGTGTGACTTTTTGGGTGATTTCTTGTGATAGTAGTTTCTCTATCATTATTTTAAACTGAGAAGATTCACAATTGAGAAGAAGGAATGACAAAAGGTAGGAAGATTATTGTTTTTAATATCGAATCAAAAGAGTATCGGAATCCATGCCATTTCTACGTCAATTAATATAGTATTTAAGTCCCTGGGTTTACACTTACGAATTCCCTGGATCAACTCCTAGCTGGGAGCCTTCCTTTTACGGTACACGAGGGACGTCATTTTCACTGCTGCAGATAATCAAGTCTGAAACATCAATTTTTCGAGGCAGACAGCTCGTCGTCACCGACTGCGCACATGAGCTGTAAATAAAATCAATCACACACACACACACAAACATCTGAATACAATACTGCCGCACATCGTGCATGTATATCAGTCACGTGATGGAAGTTTTTCTGGCGTTTCATTAGTTTTTTTGCCGTTCTTCACAAATAGTTGTCAACGACGAAGATGACGTTTTTATTAAATGACAAACTGCAGTGCTTACGAAATGCAAAACTAACAACGAATGATGTAAACAAA
Organism: Myopa testacea; assembly: GCA_949629155.1. Classification (NCBI taxonomy): domain Eukaryota; kingdom Metazoa; phylum Arthropoda; class Insecta; order Diptera; family Conopidae; genus Myopa; species Myopa testacea. The sequence continues at coordinate 10,071,083 of OX451348.1, read as the reverse complement.
AAATAGAGGAGTTGGCGAGCAGGTTTGTTGACTTTGATGGAATGTCAGAGTGACGCGCGCAGTTGCTGGAAGACACGACAGACGCGCCTATGATTCGCATCAACCACGTCGCCGGCTGACAGAAACAATGCACAGCCTGCTGTTCAGACAGACGTGGTGAGTTATTTTTGAACCTACCTCACGTGATGCTTTTCAATAAGTTGTAAATAAATCGCATGCATCCTTTAAAATTAGACAGGCGAGCGAGTGAGGGAGGGGGAAAGACGAGTGATAAAAAATTCCATTCAGTAGGCAGGAACTCCGTACAAAGATGTTGAAACGTTGCCAAAAAAAAAGCCCTAAGTTTCGAACTGCTTTTAATCATTTACGAAGGTTACTCACCTTGATTGAATCTGAAAGCGTGATGAAAATAATGACAGCTATTAGAGTTATGATAGTTATATATTTCTTACTCCTTACGTCTTCAAAAACCCTCGGACCCATTTTCAAAAAGTGTTGAAAGCTCTTCTCAAGACTTTCATAGTCTTCAAAACCGACATACAATTTAACGAAGCGTCTTAAAGTAAACATTTTGAATTTAAAAATCGATTTCAATTTGTTTCAACTGCAAAAATGGTGCTAATAAATCATTTCCACCTTCGCACAGTGGAAAAATTGGCACGGACACATTTTGAATTGAAATTCTTCGAGTGCGCATCGCCGACGGACTCCAGTTTTTACGCTGCATACACAATTGATTACTACTTTTTTCGTTGTAGTATTTTTGAGTGCATAATTTCCATGGTTGTTTTGCCACAAATTTTTTCCATTAAAAATCATTAAACTTTTTAATGCCGAATTCAATCTATCGACCGGCCAACCGAAAATGCGGCGGCACCGATCGATAAAGTGACAATAATATGAATTCTTAATCAGTGGTCTTTGGGGTTTTTTCGGCTCGCCGATGTTCCAAACGAAGATCGCCGAAGTTTCGCAGTCGCAGTCGATGCCAGCGCTGACATTAGCAAGCTGAGCAGAATTTTGATGATGTGATGGAAACACTGAAATGATCGGATTTCATTTCTGGTGGAAATCTAATAAATATTTTTGACACACTTTAATGATGTTGTACGGTCGGAATGACCAAGTTTTTTCGAATAGATTCCAGGAATTTCAACGCCTTGTACTGCGTTGGACTCTTGGACCTGAACGTGCTCTCGATTTTTATCTTGAACTTGGAATAAGTAACATTATTCAATGCAGTTTTAAGCCTTGCATAAGCTTAAAATAATTTTGCGAGCTTCGCAAAAATAAAGCTATAACAATTTTATCGGATTTTTATTATTCTACAATATATTGTAGTATTTTTATTACCAGGAATGTTTATATTGAAGTTATTGCTTGAAGCTTTAAAATGAAATATAATATGAATTCTTCTCATTTCATCACGCTGCGGCATTGGAAGTGAATTGAGTTAATAAAGGATAACTTATATCAAGGACTTCTTTCGATATTTGATCTCAGCTGCAAAGATTTTACATGACCTAATTTTCAAGGGAGCTACTCTAGGGTAGGGTGTCTTCCTCACCCTTAAGTCGCCTCTGTATTCACCGCCCTTCGTCGAGGCTTCCGAAATGGTACAGAATCTATTTGTTGAAATTCTCCCACTCGACATTTTTATTGCTTAACCTTCTCTACGATTTCCACGCGTAATTCGTACGTTTTACATAAATTGCAACACTTTTTTCCTGAGAAAATATCATCATCCTCCTGCTCCTTCCTGAGTAAGCTGGAGGCGCTATTTATGCGATTGCTTTTTCTGTTCCTTCCTCCAGGGATCAACATTTAAAATTGTAAGCAACGGAAGCTTGGAGCACTCGTCGAGCACGCGTTTGTTTGCTTTGCCGGCAACCTGAGCGAGTGGGCGTGAATTGAAGTCGACTGAAGCGCCTGAGGTCGTCCTTCCACACCCCCGCCCCTTCCGCCGCCCCGTTTTCGTACTTGATTTCGTCCTTATTTTGTGCTGAGGTGTGCGACGTTGGCTGAAGTGTAAATATTTTTATTGCAGGTGTAAAAATAGACGTCGCTTTAAAGTATTTCTTTTTGTTGTGAAACAATGGATGCTGGTGAAGGCACTAAGGAGGCGTTACTGAGTGGGCGGTTGCGCCGTTGACAGGAAGTTAACGCATTCTTTATTTTATTTCTGTATTTCTAATATTCACTTTTTTTAAATAAACATTAATTTTTCCTTTCGACAAACTTGCTTTGGTAAATTTTTCTTTTCCCATGCAATCGAAATCCATGATACTAGAATAATTCGTCTCGATTCCTCGAATCCGATGCCAATGATTTCAGTCTGAATTTGAAAACTGTTTGTACTCCATCGTTATCTGTTATCTCCATTTTTTTCGTAGAAACTCTTTTTATAGAGTATAATTTTTTATATAAAATAAATATTCCAAATCTGTAGAAGCTACTTTTATTAGCACAATTGAGGAAATGTTAATTTTAACCCATAGCAAGTTAACAATTTATAGCAAACAAACCCGTCTATAAAATTGAAATCATTAAATTGCGGTTGTCTGGTGAAGCTTTTGGCCATTAAATGTTAGCGGTTTGCTCATGGCTGGCCATGCAGTTAGTTAGCCATGCCATTAATTCGAATTGTTTATTCAGAGGAGGACTCAGTATATAATCAATAGAAGTACATAACAGAAGTGACCCAAAGGAAGTCATACCCGATAAGCCGTTGCCATGAGTGACAAACAAATGAATACTTCGGATAGTCAGTCAATCGGTCAGGGTCGAGGGTAGGGTTAAACGCGGCCACTTAATTCAGGGTTGAGTGACTTTATTCGCAATAATAATTGGCAATGGTGACTCAATAATAAAGCAACAATTACAATAACAACGCAATAAAGAGACTCTGTGGCTTGGAATCTTTACAAAAACGTTAGAACGACATCAATCTCCATGATCAGAGCATTCTTTCATATGATATTCAAAAGGGAATTCAACAAGTCTCAGTTTCGCTACGTTTGCATAATTTATCTCTTTTCATTTCGCTATTCAGATGCTAATCGAAGGAGCCGGAGCTCATCTACATGCGACAGCAGCCACGAGATCTCAATAATTTTGGCCATCTTTTAGTTTGATGAGCTTTTTATTGACGTATTCGCGAGGTGCTCCCGTGAATTTTCAATCTCCGGCCGAACCGCCAAAAAGCCCCCCGTCCTGCGACTGCTTTTGGCCCCGCCAGCGACCCAGAAAACGTTGCACCCGCTGCCACTCTGAACACAGCACGTTACGGCGCCGAACGTGCGTTGAACGCTGTACGGCTGTAAATGAGTCGCAGCCGCAAATCGTCGCCGCAGCCGTCGACGGTCCTTCGACATTCGATGTATTTAATTTCGAAGGCGAATCGGAATTTATGTAATTTTTTTTGGTTCGCGGGGCTGCAATTGAATTCGTGGTGCTGGGCAAAACAAACGGTTAATATTTCGGGTGCATTTCAATTGATCGACAGTAAATTTTTATTGTATCGCTTCTTTGATGGCGATTAAATTAATTCGAATTTCGTGCTGGCATCGCGCGACAATAAAAGCGCACGGCACTTTATTCGAAATCGAATTTAGAATTCAATGCAATTAAATTGAATTGCACTCGAATCGACGGAATGTTTTATTTTTCAATAATTGATGACACATTTTGTGCCGAGTGATTCGGACATTCGCTCGGACGACGGCTCCGTGTGCTGAATTAAATTCGAGAATCAGTCGTGATTCCATTGAGTTAAAATATTAAAATAATAAAGGAAATAAATACCAAAATATATGCCATAGAAGCTAAGTATATGGGACAAAAGTAGATCACTGAATGATTTCTTGAAAAATATTCGAGACTTTTTAGGTTAAATCTAAATTTAAATTTCTCGTAATTTATTTTATTTGTTCTTATTTGAATTTATTTGATTTTAATTGATTTTATTTGATTTTATATGATTTTATTTTATTTAATGTTGTTCTTTTATTTTATTTTATTTTATTTAATGTTGTTCTTTTATTTTATTTTATTTATTTTCGTTTTGTTATTTTATTATACTTTATTATACTTAGTTTAATTTTATTTTATTTAATGTTTTTTTTTTAAAATTTATTTTATTTTATTATATTTTTCAGTTCCAGTATTTTGATGTTATTTTAAATAATGCATTAAATAATAAATATAAACAGTTTTTATGCGATTGAATTTCACTTCACTTCACTGTTTTGTTATAATCTGGAGAAATTATAATTTTAAATAAACACAAATTAAAATACACTTTAAAAAAAAAGCCCAACTGATTTCAAATTTGAATATTGTCAACTTTGAACTCACTCTCAGACATGCAAGTGGGCAGTTTTATCGTAGCCCGCAACAACGACAACAACAACAACAATAGGTCTTTCAGTGCCCTGTTACACCCCTGTTACTAAACGGGGGTTAATTATTCTGTCATTATTTAAAATTATTTGGAAAACATGGCGCCAGATTTTAAGCCCAATTTAAATGGTTATTTAAACAGCACAAAAACAGTGCTTCCAAAACAAAAAATAGCAGTGTATTTGATTTCATCTCGCGATGTATGAAGCGATTTAAAGTAACAGCATAAAAACAGCAACAGAAGCAACAACAACAACAACAAGTAGATTTCGTTGCAGTTTTAAGCCGTTTAAATTAACGCGAACAACTCAATTATTTTGGGAGCGGACAAACACAGCCACAGACACACAGACACACAGACGTCCACGCAGGCATCCATGTAAGCCACGCCCATTTGGCTTGATAGTTCGCCGTTCCGGTGTATTTAACGCGTTGCAATTAACGCGCCAACGCTGTGCGTGCGAAGCGTGTTCGGCTTATTTTACGCTCAATTATTATTAAATATATTTTTAATGAGCATACATTCAGGCGTAAAAACGTGTGCGTATACGACGCCAACTGTTCTGAGCATGTGTGTGTATGTATGTGGGTGTGTGTGTCTGTGTGTGTGTCTGTGTATGCGAATTGCTGACCATTTCGTGTTAAAATTAAAATAAAGCGCTCGCACTAATGAGAGTTTTTTTTATATCGGTTTTTATGGTGTAATATACATTAATTGTTGCGTCGTTGTTGTTGTTGTGAATTGTTATGACACTCATCCTTGTTGTTGTAGTGTTTACAATTGCCATCCGAATTGATATGAATTGCATTGGATTTTCTGAAAGAATTGTTGTTAAGGAAAAGCTAAAAACTAAACGGAAAAAAATTCTAAATATTTTCGTAAAATAAATCATCACTTTCGAAATTCCGTCTCACGTGACATGACATCTCACGTGACATAACGTGATGTGACTCAGTTCGTTCGGAATTCGGAAAAAAGGCATGATTTTAGCGTAGACAAAAAAAGCCCGAGCATTTCGTTGGAATTTCTTGTAGAACTCGCCAAACATGAGTTGTGTTTACGTATGCAACACTGATTGTGTGCTTCGCTGTTGGTGTTGGTGCACACTTCCGGTGTCGGCCATTGTTTTTGTTTTCTCCAGTCGACTTCGACGTTGTGTGAATGCATTTCAAATGCTGTGCGGTGAAGAACAGAAGCCGCTTGTGTGTAAACATCGCTATGGCACAGTGGGCCAAATAATGCCAATAATGATTACATACTAAGTTCTGCTATAGAACTACATACTACATAATTATAGATGAGTCGAAAGGGATCGTGCTTCCATTGGGGGGCTTCAGGCAAAATGTGGTCGCCCTCGCGACCACTGTGCGGCCCGACCACTGTTCCTGATCACTGCGCCATCAGCTGATTCAAATTCCGCACTGAAAGCGACAAATATTTACTTTTCAAGATGGGTGGTCGCCGCTCACCACCCTCACCCGCCCAGGAGCTGGGTGCCGATGAACGAGTTGAATAAGTGATTTGAAGAGCGACTGCAAGAGCGATTTCAACAATGTTACGTTTCAGCCAGTCAACGATATCGTATTTAAAGCCAATATAATAAACACAGTTATTTATAAGTAGCACACAAACAGCAGATGTTGTTGTTGCTCAATTGTGGCTGGCAGCATAAGAAAAACGAGGCTCTAAAAATACAACTTATTTTTATGAGGGGTCATTTTGTCTGCAGCACACAACGATGGACATTCTGCCATCCAGCCAACGAGTCAACCAGCCAACCAGCCAACCAGCCAACCAGCCAACCATCCAACGTAGCCGAGCACCAGCACCAGCAACCAGACTCAGGCTCATTTATGGTGCCTAATCTCTGGAGAATGCGGAGGACGTCACGTTGATGCTGCTGCTGCTGCTGCTGCTGCTGCTGATGACGATGACGATGACGATGCTGCTGCCGAGGTTCAAGTTGATGTGCTGCTGCTGGTGATGATGATGACTCTGTGGCTGTGGCTTCACGGCTTCCTCGACGGCTGCTTTTTAATCTGCCAGCAGAACTCTTTAGTCTCTGACCATAATTGCTTTTGTGTTGGCCCACTCTAATAGGCCCTGGCAAAGTTTCCGGTTGCAGCCGCGCCACTTCACTTCATTCGCCCTGCTTCGTGCTCCCAGCGACATCCATTGTTTCAGCATGGAAGCTGCTCTTTCATTTTTATGCTGCCGGCAAATCACGGGGTTTCTTCAGCACTCCGGGGATGAGTGCTTTGCGTGAGTAGCATAGTAAGAAAAAAAACAACAACATGGGATGAGATGGAATGAGATGGACTGTGGTGAGATGAGATGAGATGTGGTGAGATGAGATGAGATGAGGTGAGCAGAGGTGAGCAGAGAAGACTCCATGAGGAAGAAGAGGGGTATGTGTCTAAGAGGGGTTAATAGAAAAGAGGAAGAGAAGGGGAAGCAACACTATTTTGTTGCTGTTGTTGTTGCTGTTGCTGTTGCTGTTGTTGTTTTCTCTTCACTGCAAAGTCAATCTTTTACTTTGCTTTTACTGTAGCTCCAGAGTTTTGCCCTTGAGCAACATTCTTGCTTCAGCTTTTTTCATAATTTTTTGGCGCTCTTTTATTTTATTTTATTTCAAGTTTTTACATAAATTTACACAACTTAACGAGTCTGTATTTGTTTTTAGTTTTGCTGGATGTTCTCCCGCTTGTTTTTTGTACTTTTAGCTGGGAATTCAAGTTTCTTTAAAACTGAAGATTTGTTGAAATTAAAGACAATGACATCGATTGAAAAGAGTCATCAATTTTAATTTCCAGCTTATTTTCTTATGCAAAATAGTGTGTGTTATTCACTCAAGAACATTGCAATATTTTATCTTTAAAACTCTAAAGAAGGTTGTTGAAACAATTATTTTAATATAATAAATAATTATATTTATTTCCGCCTTTTGTGGCTTATTTCTATAGTTTAATTTTTGTTTTCATTAAAAATATAGTTTAAAGTGTTGAATTCGGCAACAAAGTCTTTAAATATTGTTCATTGAATTTTCATTGCATAATAAATCTTTTTGCCATAAACTCTTCATTTTATTAATAAAATTCTATTTGTTTTTCCGCCCCCCCTCCCTCCCACCCTACTCTCCAAACATGCATATAATTTCATTTGCATCCGTTAACCCTTCGCACCGCCCCCTCCCCCCCCCCCCCCTCCTCCCCCCTTTCCCCCGACTCTTCTCAGCGACAAAGTTTGCTACGTTAAATAAACCCAATTAATTGCTCAATATAAACGAATTAATTGCTGCATTTATAGCAATTTTAAATTATAACCGACAAATTTAACTCGCTACCGAAACACACCGAACAACAACAACAACAACAATAGCAGTGGGGCAACAAATACAGTGACACATCCAATTAATTTAGCACTTGACGTCATAGTATTTGTGGTCAAAAGCTGCGTGTGCATGAGTCTTAATAGGGTTTGGTTGGCAGCACTGACCAGATTGTTGTCGTCGTCGTTGTTGTTGTTGTCACTTGTTGTCAGTTGTTGTACAGGAACGTTGTTGTTGTTTGTGTGTGTGTGTGTGTGTGTGCGTGACTGTGCGCGGTGCATTCGTACCCGAAGTGGACCGCTTTATAGGTGGATCAGCCTAAATTGATCGCTGGTTCGTTTGTCGTTAATGGACCGAAAAAAGCACGCAGTTCAACGAGAACGAATTTAAAATTAAACTAAACCGCAGCAAACAAGCAGCCGGAAAATTGCCCGGCGTCCGTTGTGAGTGTAGCAACAACAACAAAATAAACGAAAAAAACAAGAACAAAAAACAGGGATTCTGTTCAAATATAACCCGGGATTTTAAGTGGGATTTTTCGCCATTCCACGTGTTCCATTTTAATTCCAAGTTTAACTTGGAAATAAAGTAAATACTTAAAGTAGAATATTTATTTGGGTATTCTTGTTATATTTTCAGCACCAGAATCACCCTGTAAAGCATGATCGCTCGTAGTTTTTTTAGCTCGCTCTACAATTTCGTTGGCCATGTAAAACTTACTTTATAACTTGTAGCCAGGTATTTTTTTTAATAGTTTTTTATTCCTTTTTGTTTGTTTTTGGCAGAGTTGCCAGCACCGCCACATTACTTTTATTTGTTCATAGCGTCAATGAACCGCTGCGAGTTCAAACTAAAAGCATAAAAAAGATTATAATTTTTATAGCTTTACATTTTAATTGCTGTTGAGCGTCCTGCGTGCGCTTCCGCTGCTCCGGCGCCAACGTGTAACCACAAACCGATTCCTAGCAACAACAACAACAACAACAACAACAGCAACGACCGCTTCACTGAAGCGCCTGCAGCAGCTTTCGGTGCATTTATAAACACATTATTTGTTGTGCAGAAAGTGGTTTTAAAAATTATTAAATAATAAATTAAATTATAACAGACACAATATTTTCACATGAGCTGACTAAGCGTTGCCAATTCTCCATATAAAAGTGTCCATTGTGACAAGTAAACAAACGGTTTTTTACAGTTGAGCATATTATAAAAAATTAAAATGTTCATATTTATTATATTTACTTTTCTTTCTCTCTGCATTCAATTACGACCATCAAAACGGTTCTATTTTTGCAGTTCCTGAAAAAACTTGGAGTAATAATTATAAAAACATATCCTAAATGTAGGCAATAATTTTTTCCATACTGCAAGAAATGCAACTGAATATTTTCAGAAGTATGCCAAAAATAGCTACACTCACAGAGTGGTTCAGAGTATGAAACATATTTCAAGTGCTATCCATTCAAATGTCACTCGGGTTGACATTTCAGTAATTCGAATGCAAGAAGGAGCCCGAAGTTTCGCAGAGTTTTGAGAAAAAATTAATTACTTTAGTACAGGGAACTGAATTCTTCTGTAATACGATGTCGCGGCACTATGAAAATAGAATTCAAAGCGACACTTGACCGCAAACGGATCGCTTGACGCGTTATTTTGTTTTGAAAAAACGGGCGCTCTGGCGTCATGAGAGCTTTTGTCATAAAGTCGACTTTTCTGGATATTTTGCTCTTGTTTTTGAAGTTCATCAGGACCTATTGGCACATATTGGTTTCCATTTAGGATTCTAATTGATTTAAATCGACTGCAATGAGCAGTAAAGAAAAATATTGTAATATAATAAAAGTTAAAAAAACAAAATAATAAAGAGGAAATAATAAAAATGTTCCTTGCTAAAAAATCAATAGCCTCTAATCCTCGATAAAGAATTTAGGTATTTCAAATTTTATTCAAGGACGAGTCAATGAAATTATATACAGTACAACCTCCCTAATCCGGACACTCGCTAATTCGGACTATCCAGTAATCCGGACATTTAAATTTTTCGGACAGTTTAGAAATTTTTCCTCTATAGTCCGGACAAGTGTTCTTTTTCCTCAGTAAAATTTTTTCGTTATTTTACCGCTAGACAAAATAAGCATTGTGTGTGAGCAAGAATTAAAGAATGTGTAAAATATTTTCGTTTACTTGAGTTTGCGTGGAGTTAAGACGTAAATATGGCTCCCGTAAATAAACGACAACATAAAACATTAACGTTGGCAGAAAAGTGCAAAATATTGGATACAATTGATAGTGGAAAATCAATCAGACAAGTGGCAGTAATTGCTAACCAAAATATTGAAGAACTTGATAGTTCTTTGGAGGAGTCTGAAAATGCTCAAAACAAAGTCTCACATAAAGAGGCAAGTGAACTGTTTTCAAAAGCTATTTTATGGGCTAAAGCTATTTTATTTTATTTTTAAAAGAATTTAAAAATAAAGCTGACAAATTACATAAAGATACATGTATTCAAACAAAAATAAATTCTTATTTTTCAAAATGAATTTTCGGTCGCTTTTAGTATGTTCCTTTATGTTTCTGTAAATTAATTCAATACAAATGAATTCTTATGAGTACTTATGTTTCTTTTCAGTAATAAAAATAAATAATATATATGTAAAAATATGTATTGCGTTTAAAATTTAATTTTAACTCTAGTCCGGACGATCCACTAATCCGGACAGATGCTGAAACTATATCTGTCCGGATTAGGGAGGTTGTACTGTACATGAATTTTGAAATTAGTAGAAATCTGTTGAATATCTATGGATCCTTTGCCACACACAAACATACCGTGTGTCTGCTCAAAATGACTACAATTCATGACTGGCTACTTTGCAGTGTTGCCATATTACTTCGTTGTGTTCCTTCCGTAGAGCTGCTGCGGCGTTGGGATGTCGCTGACGAAGAAATTCGCGGGTATGAAATGGAAGATCTTCTTCAGCACATCCAGTAGGATGTCCTCGATGGTTTGAGTGATGACCGTGTAGAGGGCGTCGGCCAACATGCGCCAGTTATCGTTGAAGAACTTGTTGGTGCTGTCCTCTGCGGGGGCGGGGTCGGGGTCGGCGTTGTTGCAACGAAAGCAAAAAAGACAAAGGACAAGAGAGATGATTCGTGTGATTCAGCTTCGATCTCATCTCATGCTCACCCAGCAGTTTGTTGCCATTGAAAAGATTGGAGAAATGCGATTTTAAGCCATCCAAGCTGAAGTCCACGCTCACGTCTGTGACGTTGTAGAACGTAAAGCCGCCCTTCTCATACAGGCGTGTCTTCGAATGCATCACGACCGTCATGTTGTCTTAAAACAAACCCAATTATAAAAACAATCAAAACTTCCATCGTAACTCCAAAAACGGACCTGCATCTAGAAAAACTTTGCCGCGTCCATTCAGAGGTATCAACAGAATGCGACCGAACAAACTGTAATCACCCTGTAGCTTCATCACGGGCAGCATGAAGGTCGTCTTCCAGCTGAAGTCCTTCTTGTAGACGCTGAGTTGCATGGTAAAAGTTAAGAAGATTACAATAAAGCATCCGCGAGCTGCGATCCCCTCTGCTCCTCTACCCGCCCCATCCTCATTCCCCTCCCCGTCTCTGCGTTCTCCCCTCCGCGTTTCATTAACTTGTACTTACATGCTTTCTAAGACGTTCGTGTGTCCGAAGCCCACAATTTTCACATTTGAAAGCTCAACTTTCAAGTTGATCGCGTTGCTGTTGCCTTGCGTTATTTTAATGCGATTCAGGAAGAACGGATCGAAGCTCTTGATGCTGTCCAAACCCGGGATACCTGAAAAAATGTCGTTGTTGATTTTCAAGTACAGGTTTGTTTTTTGGTGTGATTTATTTTTTAGATTTTGACTTGGTTTTGGATTTGAATTTTGTGTTGTGAATTGTTTTTTGTGTTGTTGTTGTTGTTGTTGTTGTTGTTGTTGTACCAACCGTCGTTCAGTTTATCGAAGAGCTGCTGAATGCTTTGCGTGGAGCAGTTTACGAATCTTTCATCCGCGATCTTACATTCCTTGATGTAATCTGCTGTGGAAGAGCGTAAAATCAAGTTTTAGTTGAAGTTAGTTGCGACGTAACACAGAATCAAAACTGTTATCTCTAAATTTATGGTTATCGTTGACATTATGAAAAGTTGATTAGGTTAGATTCGCGGTGAAGTCAGCAAGTGTCACACACACACACACACACACACACACACACACACACACACCCATGCACACACATCCACACACACGATTGGTAATGATTTTGGTTTTGCTTTTTATTAGTAGAGCGATTTCAGAAAAACTCTCTGTACGAGTATAAAGCTAACCACTTTTATACAGTATTATAGCCGAGTTCCGGATTAACAGTAGTTGTACACATAAAAATTAACAAATAGATTCTTTAAAGATTTTTCAAATTTTCCAAATCTTACGCTTAAAATAAATATGATTTTTTATTACAATTACATTAAATTTTACAATAAATTATACAATTACATTTCAGCATTCAAATTGTAAACTTAAAAAAAATTATAAAATTTCAATATTTTCAATAGTTTTTTCAATGTATTAAATTTGGTTTTTTTGAAATTTTTTTAAAATTTAAGCATTTCTAAGAATTTTTCTTCTCAATAAGAACATTTGTACTTACAATATTCGCATTCCTAAGTATTAGTTTTTAAATACTTCGTTAATTAATTTAAATTATTAAACATTTAAAATAGTGATTATAAAGTTGAAGCATTTATATGAAAATCGTTAATATTGTGCAATTAAAATACTCAGTGCTTATATAATATAAATGTTAGAATTTCAGAAGTTTCCGAACTTTTAGAATATAAAAGTGATGATTTCAAATTTCGTAGTTTGAATATTTTAAAAATGACAGTTATTTTGTGATCTCCCAAAGATTTCCGATATAAGTAGTTTGTTTCTGCGATTGTTCATAATTTTTATGCTTTACACTTTTGAAATCTAATTTAAAATACTAAAATTTAATATTCAATTAAAAGTTCAAGTTTTATTCAAATTTTCCAACCTGAAATCAAGACTTTCGAAATGTTTTGACACTTGCCAACGTTTAAAGGATCTTTTAATGTGTAAGATTTGGAATCGATTTCGAATTGTGACTCAATTCTTCGCTTAATTTTCAGAAGAGCGCGACTTACGCGAATCCGTTAAAAATCGTTCGTCACATTTGGCCACCTCGAAGAAAAGCAGCCAGAAACTTAAATGCACCAAAGAGTAGAATTTTGTCATTTTACTGGAAAAACAAAAGAAGAACGAAATTTGTAGAAAATAAAAAAACCTCTTTTCGAAAACTGATGGGAGAGTTTTCAAGCGCTTTTTTTATTTTAGTCCAATGAGTTTGAAACTTTGTCACTTCAACGTCGACGAGCAACTGAAGTTTGCAGCTCGTAGCGGCGCATGCGTAACCGAATCTCAGCTGGAAAACAGTAATAAATCTCGAGGAAACGAATTGAATTGGATTGAAAATTGAAAACACATGTACATGTACGAGTATAGTAGGTGCAAAAGCGATAGTTTTTCATTTTTTCCATTCATGCATCCATCCACTTTTCGGCGGCCGTTGATATTGTACGTAAAATTAAGAGTTTTGCAACTTTTTGCTAAACATGCTGCAGCCGGTTGCAGAGACATGGAGAAGTCAGTCAGTGGAGCAGCAGCCGGTTGAGCGTTCCGCTGCTGGCGTCAATTTCATCATCGAACAAGTTAAATTCGTCGCGTTTATTATTGCTGTCATGCTGCTGTTGTTGCGGCTGCAAATGGTGCTGGTTTCCCGCTTTGCTGTTGCTTGCATGCAGTTGATTTCGATCATGTTGCAACATCGCAGCGCAACAGCGGCAACACTGCGCTCAGCTGTTGCTGTTGCTGTTGCTGGTTGTGCCGTTGTTGTTGTGTTATCATTTTTGGCGGCACACGTAAGAACCAATGAGACACTGCGCACTTTAAATGCGGCAGCCACAAAAAGCGTCATTCAAAAATTTGGAGGTAGACGAGAAAATCACCGAAAACCGTGCTTAATTTACTGTTACAAAATAAATTACAACGGTACTAAATAAAATAGAAAGAATGAAGATTTGATGTACCGGACTTTTTCAGGTTCTTTTTAAGGAAACCAAAATATCTGAAAATTAAAACACTGCAGAAAACGTTTCCGCTTCATGATTGTTTGCTTTTTTCTTATCAATTCAAATTGCATATAATATATATATAAGCGTCTGCTAGAGCAAAGATAAAGCTATATCTGGGTCAAGTAGTTTAGACATAAATGGCCTAGATTCTCAGTGGATGATGTCAAACAATAAAAAACATCATCTAAACTCGAGTTGATATCTGGTTGCTATCCCTGAATATATGCAGGTACAGTAGACTAAATAGCACCACTTTTAAATTAACCAATTATGACGATGATATCTTCGCCATAAATGAACTGTAAACAATGAAACTCGTGCCTGATAACACCACTATTCAGGTCATTAGGTGGTCCCTCTTGCATTCAGCTTGTGTCTCTCTAGCATTTTACGATGGATGTTCGTCACGCGTGCTTAGCAACAATTCACAAGGTCCCATGTGTGCACATGGTTCCTTTGAGTCCCCTGTTGCTATCCCCGAACCTATCTCTAAGCCCTCTCTAACTCTAAGAAGTAAAGACTTAATATTGCGCGATCATTTATTGTGCGGTTCATTGTGTTTAATTGAACCATCAAGATTACATTCGGGTTACTTATGTTATCAGTGTGTCGCGAATGACCGCCAGCGACTGGAGGCCAACATTATTGCCTCAGAACATTTCGCATCTTTGACTCGCTCTATTCATGGGTGTTCCTTGGCCACAGTTGAACTCCTTAGCAAACTCAGGGTAGTTCGAGAGCGACGCGATGACTCGGATTTCGTTCGGCGGATGGACGTCTGTCGTAATACCTGCAAATCTACTTGGATCCGTATTCACACACCAAATCTGAGCGTAGGCGATGAAGAACAACTGTTTACTGGTGTAATTCATGGTGGGCAGTGTTTCCAAAGTTAGATCTTCAGCGCGCTGTAACCACCGCAGGTACGCAGCGTAGGCCAAACGCACTCCCCCGTCATCCGCGATGTTTTCCCCTTGTGCGAGACTCTTCGGCAGCGGACGGCCACCGAACGAATAGTGGCTGAACTGATCAACGAGGCACTGCTTCCGTTGTTCGAAAGCGTTGGCTGAGTGCACATCCCACCAGTCGAGAAAGTTGCCATCCTTATCGTACTTTCGTCCGTCATCATCAAAGCCGTGTGTGAGCTCGTGTCCAAACTGGGTACCGATCGCACCAAATTTCAGTGCAGCTGGATATGTAGGTTTTAAAAACAATTTTGGTTCTAGATACATTACAGGTACGGTTACCTTATTTTCACTTGGAATATAGTATGGAGTTATCGTAAGCGATTGGTCAACCACATCACTTTTCGGATCTTCCAGAAATTTGCTCAGATCTCCCATTTGCAAGATATTCCTTATATTCCCAATGTAATCGTCATTATTAATTTGCAGGTTTTCGAATTCTTCGGTGAAGTTTTCTTCCTTGTAGTTGTTTATTTCCATTTTCATAGCGTCCAACTTTTCGATGGCTTTCTGTCGAGTTTCAGGGGAAATCCACTCCAGTCGGTTTGACTGCATCAACTCGCTGAATGACTGCTTGATCTCGTGCCACAAAGAATTTAAGTCTCTTTCGCTGGCTTCCGTTATGTAGCGATGGTAAACCATATTGTTCACATTCTTAGTAAAAAATTTCTTCGTAGCTTCAACGCAGAGCGATTCCACTTCTGACTGGTTGTCACTAACTTGCATTATAAACATTTTCAATACATTGTACATGATATAGTTGGCTAGGATGGGCTTCGGCGTGCCTTTTAGCACCTCCACAAGGTTCCGTTGATATGATTCACACCCTTCAAAGATCTCTTCGTCCGCTTCGTCCGCTTCGTCCGCTTCGCCCGTTTCGGGAATCGTGATGTTGATCAGCTTTACGATGTTCAACGTGGGTCCGTACTTCTGAGTCATCTCTGACGCTGTTGTTAGTTCCATTAAATAATTTAAGTCGATCCCTAACCTATCATCCTTCAATCCCGCCGCTAGCAAGACTTCGAATTCCACTATTTCGTCGGCAACTTGTTCGGCGAATTCTTCCGCCAGATCGAGATGCTTGAATAAATCGTCTTTAACTTTTTCCTTGTATTCCTGACGGTACACTGCAGTTTCCTCATCTACATACATTGACCGACTTCCAAGCACAAGGTCTGGTGGTTCTACAGTCAACAACTCTATGCTGCTCATCATGTAATGAGGACTAATATTCAACGCTATTATAAGGCCCTTCTTGTACTTGTGCATTATTTTTGCGACCGTCTCCAACCAATCAAAGTTGTCTTCATTCCAATCAGCACCCTTTACAGCAGGCATTCCGCCGAATTCATCAATGATCTCGATCAGTTTCTGGCGGTAGTCATCTTTGTTGAACTTGTGGGCAAAATTAATGCAGGACTGGTAGAATGCTCTGACCTTCTTATCGATCTCATTGTCTGCGGGATCCTCGGGTGACTGTAACATACGTGTTACTTTCAAGTCGAAATAATACTTCATTATAGCAAACATGTCTATATCATAGACCAGAGGCTCTTTGGCCCAGTTAGCACAAGAAAAGGCGTAGAAGTCAGTGCATGGATCTACACTCTCGTTCATGTAGCTACGCATCTTAGTAGCCTTCGTCCTTCGTTCGTCCGAGTTAAATTCAGTGGCAATTTCGTTAACCATGATTTCCGGTACCTCCAAAGGAAGGCACAAGGATTCGAGTGCATTTTGAGAGATTGCAACAAATAAAGCGAATAAAATTAGCGAGGACATCTGAAAGTCTACGATTTGCTGAAGACCGAAGATGGTCCGTAAAGCTTAGTAATTGATTTACAACTGATTTACGATCTGGATTTTACACTAAACGTTAACGTAGTTGTGGGCATTTATATTTCATCGCGAGTCACGAGGTTATCGCAAACACCGACTTATTGCTAGATTTGTATTTCAATATTATACAACATAAAGACGCCATTACGATAAAGTTTTGAACGATTGGTATGCAAAGTATGAAGGTTTTCGTAATTGTTGTTAGTTTATATAATGACAATCTGACACCGAAGACAATTAAACCACCACAATTAAGCCGTCATCGCAACGGTTGCAGACTACAAGCGCTGTCTTATGTGCAGGTCCACGATTCTCTTCATTGTTTTACGTACAAAGGGCGATAAGCTGCTTGGTCTGAAGTCGTTCGCATCTTGATGTACGCTTCTGCCTGATTTACGAATGATTTCCATCTTCTTAAAACTCATAGCTGAAGTCACTTCTTTAAAATAATTTTTCAATTTTTGAGGCTTCTGAAGGTTTCATAATCATCTGTAATTAATTTTGTGTGGTGTAGTTTAGTTCTTAACCCTCAGGGGGCGCTTGAAAACTTCGAAGATCATCCTTTTTCAGACATATCATGGGTTTTTGTCTTCCTAAAAAACGGGGTTCTGTGGCTCATTTGGGACACCAGAAATTGCAAAGGAAACTCTTACAGTTGGAAGCTATTAAAACCGAAAATTTGTCAACCAAATCAGGTTGACTCTCTGCTGCCATCCTCTACTCCCTCCGATCCCTCCACTCCCTCCACTGTAATGCCGTTTTTTGGGCATTAAAAATGCTCTGCCACCCACCAAGAGGGTTGGCGTCTTTCTGCTACCTTTTTGGGAATTAGTTCGAATGCGTGCAGGAAACAGGATTCAACTCTGTTTTCATTTTCATCTTGGTTTTGTTTTATGTGCGAGCAGAGAAGAATCAAAGCGAAGAGATGAACGAGTCAGCTTTGCGGCCCATTTTCAGCTTTTGTTTTCACACAAACTGTGCAGAGCGACCTGGGCACTGACTATCTATCTAGCTCAGTAGCCTCGGACCAACAACTGTCTCCGTCTCTTTGAAGGGTTGGCCGGATGACTGTTTAACTGTCAGTCCGTCGGCTGTCCCGGTCCTCCTCTGGTTGGCGCCCGGTCCAGTTCTTGTGGTGGATTGTAATTTTTGACCCATGAAATGAGTTTCTCTGCGAGTGGCTTCAAATTAAATTACTTTTGGCGTATTTGTGTGGCCCCAGTTCATGTTTCAATTATTTTTCCTATTCTGTGGCACTTCGGTGCCGCTTACGAGCTTAATTTTTTAAGCGCCTTTTTGCCCATTTCGGTCTGGTTCGGTTCGGTTTTCGGCTTCCCTTATGTTGGATTTGTGGTCAGCTTAATATTAATTTGTTAAATTTTTATTCATTTCTGGACTGTGTTTTGTGCGAATGAACTTTATGGCAACAAAAGCAAGATATGAGTATAAATAAAGTGGACGTGGCAGGTGTTCTAATTGCAGATACAGTGGTGGCGAAAAATATGCAGTCACTCTTCAAATAAATCGCCATTATTTCTCGTATCTTTGAAATATCGTTTATGTCGTTTAAATCCTTTGTAGAATTTAGAATAATGAAACCTAATGAAAAATATCGACAACCTTCATTATTCATGTATCAACTGATAATAAATACTTTTGTACTATACGGCTTACTATTTTGTAGGTGTACTTTTTTATCGCCACTACTGTTTGCTCAGAAAATACGCCGTAAATAAAGCGGATTTAATGAAAACTAGTTGAGAGAAAATAAAAGAAACCTCCAGGAGTGGTTAAAAAATGGTAGTAGAAAGTAGTGTAAATTTGTTCATTTAGTGGTGGACAAAATATTCATAAGTCAACTCGAAAGCTCTTGAGTGCGGTGGGGGGGAGGGGGGGGAGGAGGAAAGCGGTGGGGGTCGGTGATGATATGGTAGGAAAACTTCGCATAGTACGTAAAATGCTCGTACTGCAGAATGCATTCATGAAAAGCTATGAAAAAAGCCAAAGCGCAGTATAAATTGTGGAAAAGTGGCTTCCGCGGCACAAAAAGTTGGTCATCTGCGATGAGTGCGAGTATCTCTTGGATTCGGATTCATATGAAATTCATTTGTAGTGACTTGCGTTGGTGTTTCGCTTAGTTTTTTTTTTATCTTATTTTTTAGGGTTTGACGTAGAATCATGTTTGTTGTTGTTGTTGTGCCTCATCTTAAATCATGCGAATTGGGTTGGCAAATTAAAAATGTAAATTTTTCAAATTAATTTTTCCGAAATAATATATTTTCTCTGGCCGAAAGTGAAGTTTCGCATGGAGAGCATGAAAATCATTGAAGGAGGTAATAAATTTAATAGAAGTTTTTAAATTAATTAATTCAATCTTCACTGATGTCTAATTTGGCGAAGAAGAACCATCTTAAATCGCCAAAGATAAAGTGGGGTTTATGACGTGGTTAAGAGAAAAGAAATCAGATAACATTTTCAGCATGAAGCCAGAAACTACGGACAGAAGAGGAAAAATGGGGGGGGGGGGGGGGGAGGAGGTGATAGTGTTGGATTAACTTCTCGCGCGGGCACCAGCTGTGTACCTTTCAGCATCTTATCTTAAAAATCTTATCGTTTTAATTTCAAGTTTCGAAAGTTCTACTCACTAAAAGTATCGTAAAACAGTTTCAATGAGGAGCTCGTAAAGTCTTTTTTCAACAACTCGACAAGTAATAAAAATCGTTGAGCGCACACTTAATTTTAGGAGCAGATTAGATTATGTTAACCGAACCGTGGAAACAATTAAGAACAACTTAATGAACATTCAACGATTCTAATGAACTTCAGAAATATTCTTCGAGATGGAATGGAATAACAAAGTAGGGAGGGAACAAGTACATCATAGATTCTTAGATCTGGGGTTTTATTACGCATAATTATAATCACGGTATGTAAACGCACACTCACGAGCGCACGTCAAAATGAACGCGTGCCAAAAAAATATACAATATTTGCTAACAAAATATGTGACGCGTGCAGGGACATGAGTCGACCGCGTGCGTTTCTGAGTGTGCGCTTACATAGCCTGCTTATAATACGAGAGCACAGTTCCAGAAGTACCCAACCTTGATGGGCTTAAAATGTGGACGGTTTTTGTTTAAAGAATTACTATAGCCTCTGTAAAGAATCATCTTTATAAAGCCTACATAGCCTACGATGTTTCGTCTTTGCTTGGTAGCTATCAATACTTAACGGGTTAAGAAATGGGTGACAAACGCTATATATCCGAAAAGGCCGGTTACTTCTGGGACTACCATCGTATAATAATTGGAGCAAAATATACCTAGTGTTAGGAATACTTTGTTGGTTCATCTAATTTTTGTTTCATTTAAATTGTAATCCATTTTGTGGGTGGGGCTCGTCCAATCATATACCTATATTATCTGCTCTGAAGATCTGCTAATTAATTAATCGGAATACTGTAAAAAGATGGGTGTGCATAGGAAACAAATTTACTTTTACTTTTCATTCAAGTACATTTTACAGAATATAAAAATAGGCTTGGCGTATAAAGGGGGCCTTGGTCTAGATGTGGGCTCAATGGGATTTCGGAATCAATGTCCTAGCGAGTATATTTTTATACTGTACTTTCCTCGAGTTGAGATAATTGAAGGAAAAAATGTATATAAAATAGGGTCTGGTTAAGAGATGCGGGTATTTGGCCGCAATCAGGCCTCGTATTCGCCCTAATTACGAGTTTGGGTCAACGTTTTTCGACTATTTTCAGTATATGTAATTTGTTTGAAACTTGAAATATTTTATTTTAGTTTTACATTCGAAATATACATGCTCGTGTAAGTTTTCACCGTTTGCATTGAATCTTTTTGTCCTGTCATATTTCAAGTCCTTTCAAACTTTATCATTCATGGCCAGCCGACTTCTTTGACCAACTGATACTGCTAAGGAATTAATTTGCCCCAAGAATCTAGAGAGAGAGAGAGAGAGAGAGAGAATATCTTTCACTTTTCTTCTCTTTTTACAACATAATTGAAAAAGCCTCGCAAGGAAAAGAAGCCAAATTCGAGCTTCACATGAAAAAAAGTTATACCAACTAAAAACCTTGTCAAAGTTCGCAAGTTCACAAGTTCGCTGCTTAAGATATGAATGTGCAACATTGACCAGTTCTTCGGAGTCGTTCACAGGATAAAAAAAAGACACAAATAATAAACAAGGAACAAGAATGAAAAAAAATATCCTTTCAGAAAACTCATGGAAACAGACAACTTATTGCACAATATTTCCGCATGTGAGGCTTGCGATAGAACGGACCAAATGGAGCAAATGTCAAAAGCGAGACACACGAAGGAGCAGCAGGAGAGGGTGAGGAAAACAAGAAGAAATTCGCTCCGGACGACCACCCGCACGCAAAACTTTGCACAAAGAGTTGGACTCGAACTTGCTTTGGCGAGGACGCTGATTACACGCCGTCTGCAAGAAAATCGCAAGAAAAGAATCACAGCAACAAGGAGCAAAAAGAGTAGGAATTCGTGCCTTTCCAGCATGAGTGGGCTTGTAAGGAAAAACTTCAATTCGAATGAAAAACAACAAAAACTAAATAAAAACTTAACAATTCAGCAGAGTGCATGATTTGTTGTTGTTGTTGTTGTTCTTTCTTTGCTTTGGCTTAAATATAGCAACGTCTTCGTTTTAATGAAACGTCGGCTCCATTTCTAGGTGCTGACCAGGATGGCGTCGCGCATTCCTTGCATCGTCGGCTGACGTAAATCCTGATGCATGGTGTCCATTGCAATCGTGCGCGATAAATGCAATCCTTGGCGGCTCAGAGGCGTTCACGTAGCCAGTCAGCGACTCTCTTAAGTCGAAGGTTGAACGACGTTCATACGACGGGCGGCATGTGTGACGTGTGAGAGGGTAGACCGCCGGGCCAGTGTGGGTGGCACGAGACGGAGTGAATGAAAGCCAGTAAAGTGCTATCGCTATCGGAAGTGATTTTGAACAACGAACGAAGTTTGCTGCTCTTCGTGGGCTATTAAAAAAGATATTAGAAAATTGACAGTTCTTCGGGTAGCTTTTTCGACATTACAGAAATTGGGAATTTTTACAACGCAAAGAATGCACAAACCCGTTGCAGGTCTATTCGTGCACGGTTCTTATCAGGACTATACATAAATATTACGTCTATTGTAAGGAGTTCGCAAAACTGCGCCTAGAAACTCTTATCGTAACCTGCATCTTACCAGGTTCAAGATAATAAAATTTTGCCGAAAAATTAGAAGAACTTATAATAAAAATGGATCGGATACTTTGAAGTGAAGCATCTTATAAAAAAATAAAACAAAGAACGAACTTTTAGACAAATTGAATTTACAGAAACATTTTAGGGCCTGATGACATAAGGTACTCCTATCTGCTAACTGTTACCTTTGTTTGGGCTCCTTTTACCTTCCCTCTTCTATTCTAGCCATGAGTTCAGCCCTTTTGGGCATCCTGGAAGAGGTTGAAATATTTTTAGTTGATTAATTTTGAACTTCAAACAATTAAAACTGCGCGCCTGTGAAAAAAGGAGAAACAAGGGGGACACTAAAGCAAGGAAAGGTGTGAAATGCTATACGAAACTCGGCCGCCGACAGTTCAATCGTTTCGGCCCCTCTGGGCGTGGGGTGGCGGTCTTACCACCTGCCCTGGCCGTTCGGATTCCATTCCATTTGACTTCAATAAATTGATTGCGTTCAATTAATATTCAGTTTCGCTCCGTCGGAATATTTTAATTAATTTTCCCGTAATCAGCAAAAATTTTTGTAGACGCTTTCGATGCAAGTACAATGGATGGAAGGATTGGGATGTGCAAAGCGTGTGAAAACGAAGGTGGGAATATTGCTGGCCAAGTGAACTGACGGAGTGGGGGCGGGGGGTGGGGCACGATGTAGGCGTATCCAAGGTCTGCGAAAAGGTAACATCTACAACTCTACAATTATTCAAAAACAAGAACACGTTAAATGTTTTTGAACAAGCGAATCTTTTGCAATGAAAGATGCAAGGACAAAATCGAAACCAAAAGAATGAATTCAGAAGGGACGCCAAACTCTTGTGGGACAAGGCACATCTTGGCTATGAGGGTACCACTAGCTTATCAGGGGTTTTAGAACTCTGGGTACAACCACCAGAGCTTAATTCCACATTTTTCCCAGCACACTTCCCCGCAGTTCTCAGAACTGAGAAGCTCAAGACCCCGACAGATCTGCACAGAGAATTTAACGATAGTCAATTTCGAGCCAATACGACCCCAGAGCCGAATGAACACTGATCGAAATACACAGAGTGTATGACATTATATTCAATGGCTGGTACATCTTTATTAAAAGACTTGTTTTTGATAAAATCATTATGACGACTAGAAATCGGACGACTCGAAATGAAGGTTAGAATAAAGTAGCCTCATAGTGAAGTGTGGATTTGTACCTATAAACCGGGCAACGACTTGTCTGGGTTCGAAGGGGATGGAAAAGAATCCTTCATTTTGAGTCGTTAATAAAAAACTCAAATTCAACAAATAAACTCAAGTGTAAACAGTATTTTTTGTAGTTCTATTGAATGAATGAATATTTTATTGTTGAAAAGCACTCAAATGATTTACTGTAATAAAATGTATTTACATAATATTTATATACAATACATATATACATACATACATATATGTACGTATATATTTATGTAGTCTGTGGCAACTCTAAAACTAATGCCATTGCTAGAGTTGCTGTTATTGTTTGTTCTGCTCTTGTGGCAATTGTAGTTGTTGCTGTGATTTTTGGGGCAACATTTCAAGCCGCCATCGAGGAAAGTGGCGTGAATGGGAGCAGGATAGCATTGGATAGGATAGGACTTGAAAATACTTGTTGTAAAATAAACAACACAACACAGTACAACAACAGCAACAAACAGTGAGCATCCAACAACTACAGCAACAAAGTGTGATTTACCAAATGGCAAAAGGATGTTACTAAACTTCAAACTAGACTGAGTTTAGTAAATATTTTGGCGAAAATGCTACAAACTGCAAGCGTACATTGGATACTTGTATGGATATCAATACAAACAAACAAACAAACAAGCAAACACACACACACACACACACACACACACATACTATATGTATGTATATATACTCGTATAGTATATGCCCCTGTATGCTGAGAGTACTTGAAACTGACAGACACCCGTCAATGTTGGTTTTTCAAATTATTTGCTAAGGTTTCGAAATGATGGCGCTGATAACTTTCAAGACGATGTCGATGACGATGTGGGTGATGGAGGATGATGCTGATGATGCTGATGATGACGATAAACATGCGGATAATGACGATCATCAGCATGTTGATGTTGGGATGCACGCTTGTTGTTGCCGTTGCGGCAAACTTAAGCTGTTTTGTTTAAACACTCGCTGAGGCTATGATACAGGGTGTTGCCTCACAGTCGCCTCGCCCATTAAAACTTCCTCCAAACACACTCACTTCGAAGAAAGTAATCTTAGTGGAGCCCTGAAGTCAATTGAATGCAATAAACATTGCATTGGCAACCTTACTACGCTTTCGCCTCCGAAAAAAGGCGGCAGCTTGGGTGAGGAACTACTTTGAGTTCATTTGGAAGCACTTCGCTAGCTGGCTGGCACTCTACTCTAGCGTTGTCAGAGTTTCCTTAGTCTGAGTTTTAGTTTTAGTTTGTCGCAGACAATTTTAAATCCTTTTTGCTTTACGAGTTCGATATATTTAAATTTCGGCGCTCGTTAGCAGAGTGTCAGACGTTGTTTGCCCTGGTGGCGGCAAATCTGGCGAAAGACTGCCGTCTCGGGGGAGGGCGGGAGGGAACTTTGAGGAAAAGCAGTGAAAACGGAAGCCAATCAATTCAAATTTGGAGAAGCTCAAAGAATGTTTTATGTTCGTCTGTCGCAGAGTCGAGGAGTGAAGTGGAAGAGGAAAAGGAAGAGCAGAAGAAAAAGAAACAAGCAGATGCTAGCATTCGGCGGAGACATTAAAGCCTTTGAATACTTAAGAAAAAATGGGGTATAAAGTGGAATACTGCATATTCAATCCGTGTAATCACTGTGATTTATGATATAAAGAATTAATAAAAGTTCCGCCTGGAAGAGTTTGAGTCATTGGTTTCATAGAGCACAATATAGGGCTTTTGTATACGCACCCCATGGAGTGAGCTACAAAGACAACATTTGATGTCTCCACATTTAGTATATGAAAAGTGGGCGGAATCAGCCCACTCAGTCTACTGATTTAATATTAATTTAAAAATGGCCCCTTATGTGATTATCTAATGAATTTTCTAGTTAATCTGATTCCAGATAAATGCGGATGCTGGTCGCATAGCTGATTGGCCGACTATTCCCGCAACATCCGATATTCTTAATCTTATTTCTGCTGCGAGGGATCGAACACCTTCAGGACGGCGCCTGCGAAAGGACAAACTCACATCTGAGTGGAAAAGGAGGGACGCCCGCCATCAGATCGACTGCATAAATTAAGACAGGATAATACGTTGACATAATAACTGTCAATGCAAGAAATTTCCGCATTGACAATTATGCTGTCCGACATAAATGTACATATGTACATATGTACATACATATGTCCATGTGTACGAACGGACATGCAGTCGGTGGGACAACGGGCCCCCTGCTAGGGACGGAGGGCGCGGTGCACATGGAAATTTGTGTCGATTTGCATATTTAATCAAGAATTAACATGGCTGATATAATCAATTACACATCACAACCGTACGTGCAGCTAGCAGCAAGGAAGCCAGCGCTGGAGGAGTGAAGGGACTCGAGCGGGTGTCGAGCGAGTTGTGGAATCACTGCTGGAACGAAGAGAAATGTTAGTATGCAGAACTGATAGGAGCCAAAGGAAAAACAGAAAAGCTATTCTTTTAAGCTGACAAACTTTTCCGGGTTCAGTTTTCCGGGAAATACGTACGTCTCACTAGAATGTATCTTTAGAACAGCGTGAGGTTTATTTTCACTGTCCTAACTTTTTTCTTTGAGGTGGGTTGGGCCACGTGCAGTCCAGAGGCGGGTGTGTGTTAAATTTGCATGTCAATGAATCCCTGGTGCGGGGTTTCTCGGGTTCGCCATTCGGCCACTCATTGGACAGCTCCGGAATGCACGCAGCCGGAGCCCGAGAGGGTTGCGGGGTCAGTGCTGCCCGGTATTGTCGGTCCTCCTGGTCGAAGTGTTTTGCGATTTACGTGTCAAACATGTGAAAATGGTTTAAATGCCGCCCTGCGGCAACCGATGTCGATGCGATGCGGGTTTAAAATTCAAACACAATCAGTTTGGTTGCTCGTTGGTTGTCTGTTGTGTCTGTTGCTGCATACATTTTGTTAGTGTGGTTGGTGTTGTTGTTGTTGTATGGGTTGTTGTTGTATGGGTTGTTGTTGTTGTTGTATGGGTGGTTGTTGCTGCTCGTATATGTCTCGTCTTCCTGCTCGGATTACATGGCAGCGCTTTAATTGGATTGTCATTTAAGGATTTTAAGGATATTTTAGCAAACGATTTTTGTGTGCGTTCAGAGGTGGTTGGTTTATGGAGAGAGAATGCGACAGATAGAGAGTGAGAGAGAAAGAAGAATGAGCGAGTGGGGGATGAAGCGGGAGGAACTTATAAGGAGATTTATTCAGATCTTTATGGAACACAAAAATATATTTATTTAATTTACAAATTTTATGGTAGCACATTTTGCAGGATAGAACAGTTTACAGCCAACTGAAATGTTAGTTAAGCTCTACTACAATAGTTTAAGCTATTCCACTCTATACTGCCATCTTCTAGTCGAACCTACTCAGTTCTGCAAGACTTTTCTATCTACGCACATTGTTTAGAGCACATTATGTAACAGTTAATAGACCACTGCCATTATATAGTGTACCGAGCTTTCCTATACAGAGCACGGTGAAAGCCGTGGTATTTAGTTCCATGAAATACAATTTCAGCCATCACTAAATATAAAACGAAGGCCAAATAATAATTTAATTACATTTCAAGCGTTTCATCCGTTTATTTATATTTTCATTACATTACATTACTCAATGAGTTTAAAACATATTGAAGTACAGAGCCAAACATACAGACTCTTAAACGAAACACATTAAAATAGAAATATAATCTTATCTCTGCTTGGAAAACTGAATACGATCCAGAAGCGTGTTGAAATCATTAGCAGTAATAAGTTTTAGTCATGAAATTTAGTAGAACCCTCGAATTTACAAGCTCCTAATCATATCAGTGTTTATTATTATGTCCTCAGTAGAACCCGCAACTTTTCTGAGCTCTATTCATGGGCGTCTCTGCGCTGCAGCCGAACTCCTTAGCGAAGTCCTGATAGTTCGAGACCGCCGTGTTGATCCTGAACATGCTCGGCATATAGTCAAGGGACGTAATGTACGCCATCTGACTCGGGTGAATATCCTCGCAATGGTTCTGTGCGTAGCTGATGAAGAACAGCTGCTTGTTGGTGTACTTCATGGTCAGCAGGGTTTCCAGGTATGGTTTCTCTGCTCGCGGCAACCACCGCAGATACGCCGCGTGGGCCAATCGCATTCCTGCATATTCGGCCATATTCGAACCTTGTGGCAGATTCGGGTTTAACTCAAAATCGCCATACGAGTCCTGACTGAACTGATCGACGAAGCACTGCGTGAGTCGTTCGAAGGCGGCAACGGAACCATCATCCGACCAGTCGACCGCGTTGCCATCCTTGTCGTACTTCATTCCATCGTCGATGAAACCGTACATTAGTATATTTCCGAGAAGTGAACCGATGGCGCCGAATTTCACAGCGTGCGGCGAGTTCCCGAAAAAGAATGGTTCCAGCTGTGCCACCGGCACCTGCACCATATTTTCAGTTGGCGAGTATACTGTGGAAGATTCCACTTCATCTGTAATCGGTTCCTTATGTATCCCCGCGCGGTAGCGCCGTGCCGCCTGTTCCATGGTATTCTTAACGTTTCCAAAGTAATCGTCTTCTTGAATTTTCAGGTCTCCGAGTTCTTCAATTGAGTTGTAATTCTTGTGCGTGTTTATTTCCATCTGCATTGCATTCAGCTTTTCGATGACTTTCTGGCGGGTTGCCGGAGCCATCCAGGTGAGCTTGTCCGACTGCAGCACCTCATTGAAGGACTGCTTTACCTCTTGCCACACAGCATTGAAATCCCGCTCGCTGGCCTCTGCGTTGTAGTGACGGTAGACCATTTTATCCAGATGCTTACCAAAGAAGGCTTTAGTTCTTTCGGAGCAATAGTCCACCACGGTCACATTTTCGTTAAAATCTAACGTAAATTCGTTGAGCAGACTGAACATAATGTAGTTTGCAATGATGTGCTTCGGCATGGTCTCCAGGACCTCGACCAGGTTGCGTTGATACGATTCAACGATTTCATAGATCGGTTCGTTGGCCGCCTCGGGTATCGTGATGCTGATCAGTTTTTCGATGTTCAACATCGGTCCGTATTTTTGCGTCATCGCTGTCGCGGTTGTCAGCTCCGCCAAATCTTCTAATGCGATCCCTAGCTTATCGTCATCGAGTCCCGCCGCCAACAGAACTTCAAATTCCACTATTTCCTCGGCAACCTGTTCGGCGAGTTCTGTTGACAGATTTAAATGCGCCCACAGCTCCCATGCTACGGCTTCCTTGTATTCCTGACGAGTGTCCGCGTTCTCCTCGTCTACATACACTGAACGGGTCTCCAAGGGAAAGTCGGGTGCTTCTATATAAATGGCAGTTTTGTTTTTGACCATCGCCAAATCGGGACTAATGCTCAACGCCAATATAATGTCCTTAGCGTACTTGTGCGTTATTTTCGCGATCGTCTCCAACCAATCAAAGTTATCTTCATCCCAATCATCGCCCTTCACAGCGGGCATTCCGCCGAATTCATCAACGATCGCAAGGAGTTTCTGACGATAGTCTTCTGAATTGAATGCCGCGTACTCGTTGATGCAGGACTCGTAGAAGGCCTTGACTTTCTTATCGATCTCATTATCGTCGGCGCTCTCGGGTGACTGTAACAACTGCTGTATCTTCAGTTGGAACGCATCTGCTACCATCGAATCTTTACTGGTGTAGTCGGTCGCAGGATATACCGAGGGCCAGTTCCCGCAAGAGAACCCGTAAAAGTCAGAGCATGGATCTACACTCTCGTTCATGTAGCTGTGCATCTCCGCAGCTTTGGCTAATCGTTCCTTCGATCTGAACTCGTGATACTTTGGCACCTCCAACGGAACACACAAGGATTCGAGTGCATTCTGAGAGACTGCGACAAATAAAGCGAATAAAATTAGCGAAGTCATCTGAAAGTCTACGATTTGCTGCAGACCGAAGATGGTCCGTAAAGCTTAGTAATTGATTTACAACTGATTTGGGCTCTCGATTTTACACACGATGTTAACTACAGTTAGTGGCAAAATTCTGTGCGGGTCACGAGGTTATCGCGGACAGCGACTTTGTGTAAGATTCGTTTTTCAGTGAAAACTTCTATTAAAAAAAGACATTGCGCATGGAAAAAAACCCAAATGGTATCGCAGAAAGGTCTTTAGGTCTTTAATAATTTTGTTGAGTTATGGAGCCACACTTGATCGCATTCAATTTATGTGTTTCTAGATAGTATTTAGTTAATATACATTGAAAGAGGAGGAAACTGTTAAAGAAGTAAGGGAGGTCGAGGAACCTTGAAATGGGGAACGCGTACAAGAGTAGAAGTAGAAATATTTGCCCGTCGAAATATATTGACGTCGGCTGTACTGTAAAAGTGTGGGTAACAAGGTACTATTTAGTGTGCACTATAATAGTTTATGACTTAAATAAGGGCGTGATTCGTATAGTATATTCTACGAAGACTCCCGTATAATAGATTGACTTCGATAGACTACTCAATCGTTCTGATTATTATTGTATTTGATCCAGAAATTTGATGTGCCTCAGAAAATGAATACTGTACTAATTTATTTTCACCTTGGTTATGAAATGGAATGAGATTTTTAGGTATTTGCTGTTGCCTACAACTATAAATACGAATATTTAAACAAACAAGGACATACACTATACACACAAACAGACACACACCATAGCACGCAATTAATCCGTCTCTCTAAATCTCTGCCAATTCTAATCGGTGATCCACAAATGCAAGCAGTTTGTGCTGCTCGCAATTACATTGCAACTGACTGCTACAAGACCAACAGCAACAACAACAGCAACAGCAACAACAACAACGGCAACAACAACATCATCATCGTCATCATCACGGTCAAAATGATGAATAACAACAAAAGTGGCTAAAAACAGCAGCAAGAACAACGACAAAACTATTCAAATGCTGCACTCAAAGTGAAAACCAGAAAGAGTGCATGATTCGTCATGGTCGAAGTTCAGATACCCTTCATTCGCACACTCTGTATGTGTACATGTGGAGAAGTGGGCGAAGAACCACACCCCTCTGTGAATGAGTGTATAATATTTTGATATCAAAGGTAAAGAAATTCCTTCCTTCTTAACTCAGTCTCTTTGAGCTGGTATGAGTACAGATAGTGTAAAAGTGGGCGCATTACGCCCATTTTTAACCAATAGAAAGGAGGACAGACGGAGGATGGACAGACAAATGGACAGGGCAAATAGACACAGGAGATGGACACTGCTCAAGAACATCTACACTCTTCTACACATTCCACGCCTCCTTCTGAGCGTCACAAACGGAGGGACACACTTAATATTAACTTCTGGGTGTAGGGTATAGTAAATGAAGGTTATACAGCCCGTTATGTGTATGTGTGCATTGGGGGAGCGATTGTATGGTATTCTGTAGATTGTGTGGTATATTGGTTAGGTGTTGTTTTTGTTGTTGTTGTCCACGTGTGACAAGTGCATAAAATTGCATTTAATACCGTCTCATCGTCGACACTACAGCAACCCATGGAGAGCACACCTGAAATATTACTTTGAATTCAGATGGTAGACAAACACAGCCAGATGCCAGACACACACACACGCACACGCTCTCACTTCTACACGGACACGATCAGTTTTCATGTATGTTGTACAGCGATTACATTTTATATGTTTGCAAATTGAAATCAATGCATTTCATTGTGAATATTTGCCTAAAATTAACTTGTTTGCGGATCCGTGTAAAATTAGGAATCGCAAATGACTCCTTCGTCCCCACGCACCGACTCTGCCGACCGTACCGCTGTGCATCGAGTCCTACTCTCGAGTCTGCTCTCCGTCTAGATAAACAAATAAAATAGCTACTTTAGTCTATTGGATTAGTTATCAGAATAAATAAATTGCTTGGCTCATTCGCGGAAATCAACTATTTTGCGTACTTGCAGGTAGTTTTTAAACTTAAATAAAACGAAATTTTAAATACTTTTGACGTAATTCATATAATATCACTAAACTAGAATACACTACGAATATAGAATACTTAAAGAGTTTTCTTCGATATTAAAAATTGACATCAACTAAGCGAAGTTTCGGTAGATCTTTCGTAAGATGGTCAGAACGCAATCTTCTGCTGTGGAAAAACTTTGGAAGTAATTTTTTCCAGTCAATCTGGAGTGTTGCACGTAAACAGAAGTGCCAACATTCACGAATTAACGCTCAGCTATGAAAATGCAACCAGGAAATGGAAAAACAGATGAACATTGGAAGGAGGACGCAGCCAAGGATGCAGATCAAGAAAATAGGAACACATGAACAACGGCAACAACAACTCGACGAGGAGTTGCAGCTTTTAAGTTCTAAGAACCGTTGTTGCTGTCCGTCAATCAGCAGCGTTGCTGGCAACGGCAGCCAGGATTTAATTAATTTTTACACAATCGTCCTTGTTTTGGTGCAGTGATGATGATGGCCTCTGATCACGTTTATCCGTTTTCCTGTTCGAATGCGACGCAACGTGAGCACGTATCATTGATTAAGCGACGTGTAGTGATTTCTTAATCATGTTGGCAGCACTGCTACTCGAATCTCGCTGCTGTGCCGTCTTTTAGACAAGCTGCTTGCTGTTGCTGATGTGTTTATATGGCGATAAGTAGCATTTTCATTTGCCATACATAAGAAATTAAATACAAGGAGTGGAAGAAAAAGAAGAAGACGCCTCCATTGGTATGCAACTGTTTCCGTTTCCGTTGGCATTTAATTTGTACAGCGCTGCACGTCATCATCACGCGGATGTGGCTCATAACAATAACAAAATTCAACAAAAGAAACAACAACAACAACAACTATAACAGTAACAGTAACAATAACAATTGAGTAATAATTTCCGCAACGATTGTTGTTGTTGTTGTTGTTGTTGTTGTTGTGTGGAAGTATTTTATTTGTATCTCTTTTGGTTTTCTTTCGCTGTGGTATTTAATGCTAAAACATGAATTAAATTATAAGTGAATGAAATTGAATTAAATAAAATAAAAATCTGGTTGACTGGCTGACTGAAAGCTCACAAAAGAAAGAAGCGAAAAAAGACTGATAAAAGAAAAGAAACACCAAAAGCAGCTCACAAAAGCTTCTGATTTCGCTCTGATTTTTTTGCCGATTTACTTGTATTTATTGTGTACTTTCCAGTGTATTTTAAGCACTCTCCTTGCTTTTGGTTGTGGCTGCCTTTTCTTCGGGCGGTTTTTTTCCTGCATTTATTGCTGCATATTCAAAGTCACACAATTATTATTATTACTATTATTTCATTAAATAAAATTAAATTCAAAAACGCTCCGGAAATGATTTTTGAGGAATTTTAATTCGATGCAGATGAATGATTTTTCCTGTTATACTCGTATACCAATCATACGATTTTATTTAAGTTTAAATTAATTAAGAAGTAAGAAAAGCGATTGAATCAATTTATTTGTAGGTTGGCTCACAATTGAGAGGATAGAAATTAAAGAAAACAACCCAAACAATTGACAACAACAACTGAATCTCGAAAATTAATACGAGATAAGAAGTTTTCTATTAAATAACAAGAATAACAAGAATAAGTAAAGAAGAGGAAAGCCAGTGGAGAAGGAGGATGCGGGGGAGGGGGGCTGGAGTGAATGGAGTGCTTAGATTCAAGTCAAGTCAAGGGGGGGAAACATTTTTGAAAACAAATAAAATACAATTAAAGTGAAAATGTTCACAAAGTAAAAATGTAGTCAATTAAATTGCGAAAATTAACAGCTATCCGGCTCAAAATGCTTAAGATTTTATTTGCTTTTAATTAAGGAAACGCTGGGCGAAATCATTCGAAGGACTACAAAGCATAAAATTGTTCTTTTGTGCCGCAGCCAACGAGCAGCAGCAGCAGAGACGCTGCGACGATGCGACGCTGATTCCTCCCCGTTTAAATAACAGCAACAACAGTGATAGTAGCATGAAGAAGAAGAAGAAGACGAAGACGAAGACGAAGGAGAACAGCAACAACAAGAAAACAAGGATATCCCGCAGATTGCACTCATTTGCAGAGTTTTTCTTAGTTTTTCTTTTGATTAACCATGAAATATGAACGCCGAGTTGAGTAAAATTACACACACACACACACTCACACACACCCTCATAAAATGGGTGCCAATTCAGGTGACATCAGGTTCGTGGTTGGTGGCTGTTGACTGCAACAATCAACAGTTAGTTGCAGGGTGGTTGAAGGGGTGGCTGGCTCCGGTTGCTTTGTGTTGGCCATCAATTTGGCTAAATTTATATGACAGTCGACGGGGATGCGACTGCGAGGATGGGCCGGTTTTCTGTTGCTTGTGCTTCTGTCGGAGTTTCTTCGCAGCATCGATGTGAAGATTATAAAGGAAATCAACGCTGCTGCTCGAGTCACTGCGATTACTTTTCATTTTCTCATCAGAAACCACTTGAATGGCAACAACAAAAGTGACGGCAACACGAACAGACGCTGCTCTCGCCAGCCGGTGACCAGTTTTTGACACTCACTTCCGTTTCCGGTTTCCTCGTTTTAAGATTTCCTCTACTCTCCTTTATTCGCACTTAATTTCATGCTTCTTCTTTTTTACGAGTCTTCGTCTCATTGCAGTACTTGGAGTGTGCTTCATTGTTGTTGCTACTGTTGTCGTTGTTGTTGTTGTTGTTGTTGTTTCGCTTGGCACCCGCAGCGACCGTCTTGTAGCTGAGGAAAGCGTTAAATTAAAGACTAAAATGCCACACTCTGGCAGCATGAAGAGGAAGAGGAAGGGGAAGAGGAAGGGGAAGAGGAAGAGGAGGAAGAAGACGACGAGGCAGCAGCAGGACGACAGCAAGGACACGCCATAATTGCTTACGCTGTTGCGTCCTTAAGGACGATCTGCGATCCGAAGTGGATAATTTGTGCAAATTTTTATTAAATCTTAAAACGACACGTTTTCCTTCGCTTCTGCTGCTGCGAAATGCACCACAGAACGGAGGGGAAGGCGACTTTAATTGGCTTAATGCAACTTAACTCGGTGTATGGTCCACAATTAGTAGCTGCAGGTTCAGCAGATTTCGACTGGTTAAATGCGAGCTCCTTGCAATTAAATTGCGGCAAACATGCACTTGAAATAAGTCATAAAAATACACGAATTCTTCCTGTAAATTGTATTCGTCGATCTTTAATCATTACTGAAATATCTTTAATATTCGCTTCAATCTTGTGGACGCTTTAAAATGCGCTTAAATCGTATCTGCTTTCCTTCGACGATGGATCACGGGTTTCTATGCTCGGGACTCGCCTCACTTCACGCGTTTCCTGGCGTTTCTTTGTTTCTCGTTTGGTAGGAATTCCAATCCTAATCAACGGCTGCGAGGCTCCGTTGGAGGAATACAATTGCAACTGCACAGTGGCACAAATTGACACATCATAGATGACAATTTTGCACTTTTATACACTTTAAATTATTATTATTATTATTATTCCTTTTATTGTTATAAAAGAACGTTTTCAGGTTAAATAATTATTTGATCCTTTATGCATGCGATTTGCCTCACTGTCTTTCCATCTCTCTCTCTCTCTCTCTCTCTGGGGTTCAGCGCAAATAATTGGTTTCCTCAGTTAATGTGAGGCTTTTCCATCCGTTAGACTCCGATTTTTATCTGGTTTTATCCTGGTTATTGCAAAGGCGCATCGGCAAGGGGCTGCTGCAGAAACAACAGTAATTGGAGCATCGCTGAGCAGAGCCACACGATGCAGTGTGTTTTTCTACGCGTTCGAATCGCAAAAACTGCAGAATAACGGCACGAAAAAATCTCGCAGAAGATCGTTTTTTGTAGTTCTTCGTCGGCGATGCTGCTGTTGATGATGTTGCTGATTCATACCAAACAGGGTACTCCACTTTTATCCTTGTCGATCCTAAAAGAGTAGTCGATCTTCATTCAAACACTGGAAAATTTCAAATGATGTACATATTTTTACCGTTAATTCAACACAATTGTTCGTTCGGAAAGTATTCGAAATTTCGTTCCTTCAGATTTCGGAAATGCTCGTGATTTTTTCTCTTTCAATTCGAACGTTTCTCTGAATGCGATGCGGACTGTTCTCACCTTTCGCTCCTATTTCAGTAGAACGTAAACCCGTGCAGCTCTGTGATGGCTAAAAACAGGGATCCCCGGGCGATTTGAATCTGCAGGAGCGCGTATGAATGCTGTTGTTGTTGGGGTTGTTGTTGTTGTTGTTGTTGTTGTGGTTGTTGTTATTGTAATGAAGGCGAATGACTTTTTGAATGAATGATGCTGAAAACGGCGTCTTCAACGCAGGAGCCGGCTGTCAGTCGGCGGATGGAGCGGTTGATGGTTAAACGAGGATGCGTTCAGATCCAAGAGAGAGCGAGAGAGAGTGAGAGCGATGGAAAGAAAAAAAAATTAACAAATCCAATTGCAATTTTAAACCTGACAAATGATTGTGTGACTCCGTTGAAAGAGGGGCAAAAAAACGGACACATTTTACAGCCATCGAGAAAAGTTGAGCATGGAAAAGTTGCTGAAGGAACCAGTTTAATATTTCAGCAAATGATTTAAGTTACCGTCAAATGATTGATTTAAGGTTCTGCTTCATTGTCCGCAATATTAATATTAAAAACTGGCAAAAAGAAGACTGATTCCAGTTCTAAAACAAGTGAATGAATTTATTGAATGCAATCACAGTTCCACTCTGCTGAGATGTCGTGTAGGGCGTGAAGTCACTTGAAGTCCTGAAGGATGGTCCAAGTAGTAGTTGAAAATTCAAGGACAGAGTTTTGGGTGTTTTTTATTCTCCGATTTCTGTGGAGTGTATTGTGTTCGTTGTTGTTGTTGTTGACTGCTACGACGCAGCAGCAGAGCTTCCACAACAACAACAACAAAGAACACTGAAATTGTGCCTGGAGGGCGGCAGGATTCCGAATGCGGATCGTGTCATTAAGCGATTTTTCATTGCGAACGGCTGCGAGGTTCAGGTATTGTATAAAAATACTGTAAGAGTGAGTTTTCGGGATGAGTTTTGTATGGAAATGTGTGTGTGTGTGTGTGTTAAACAAAAACACCATCCGACGAGAAGAGCTGACGACTTTCAACACTTTCTAAAGGATATTTTTTCAAAGACGTCGAATTGATTTAAAAAGGTGTTTAAAAACATACCAAAAGATACACTTTACATTTGCTACGGAACAAAAATTAAAGATTCATATGTATTCAAGTATATTTTGGTCCATATTTTAAATGAAGTGTGTACAAAGTTAAGTTTTAAGAGTTGTGTAGAAAACTTAACATGAAACAAATGCCCACGATTAATATTTCATACTCAAAATTCTCTAATTATGTATTCAATTGTATTGTCAACTGTACTGTCGATTGTATTATCAGTTGTATCGTCGTTAATACTGTCAGTTACACTATCAATTATATTGTCGATCGAATTGTCCATAAAATTGTCAATAAAAATGATTAAACTGAGATAAATGTTAACTTTTAACCTCATTTCATTTAAGTTTAATTTAAACGCTTACTTTTTTAACTTTTTAATTATATTGTCACTGATTAATAATGTTTAATATTAAGAAAATGTACAAAAATAAAAACTGTCTTTCCAAAGTCTCCTTCAACAAAATATGTACATTATATATTACATACATAACATACATATATACATATGTACATATGTATGTTGACCGTCTCAGCCAGATTTTTCATAGCCAACACGAGGGCCAATAATTAGTCTGCTTCACTTGAAACCATTTAAAATCAAAGCTTGCATAATTAGTGAAATGATTTGATGTTGAAAAGTGCTGCAACAGCAGAAGCAGAAGCAGAAGCAGAAGCAGAAGCAACAGCAGCAGGATGCAGGATATCCACACGCAGGATATTCTGACCGCTGACTAATCATAGCAGCGGCAACAACGATGCCCACAATCAAAGGTAGAATTACAACAACAACAGCAACAACAGCGTAAATTACAGCAACAACAACGCTTTTAATTTAGCTCTTAAATTGATGCATACATCGAAAGAAAAAACGGTCACAATTCAAGAAACATCTTTGGTCGGTCGTTGCTCCAGCGTTGCCAACGATTTGCGGTTTCGAAACAGTTTACAGTTCGAAATGTTAACCATAAATGAAACTTCCACTGAAGACTTCTTGTAGCGTAGTTATTTTGTATTTTCCTCCTTAAAACGTTCTAAATACCATTACAAAGTAATAAAAACTTGAATTCCGCAACGAGTAGCGTTTTCTCGAAAGTTTTTTACAGTGTCTTTTGTCGAAGCTGCTTGCGTATTTTGCCACTTTTGAGGTTAACTGCAACAGCACATGCATGGAGGTGGATGCTTTTGGGTTGATCAACGCATGAAATTGCATGCATCGCACACTCGCATGCACTCACACACACGCACACACTCACACATCCACACAAAATGGCTCCGCATCAGCATAAAAATATTGCGTACAGCCGAGCATTAAATTAATTGCTGATTTTTTGCTGACCAACCAACGAACACGGTTCCCTTTAGCCAGGATGTGCTCCTTCCTGCCGCCGTTTTTCTATGGAACCCGCAGAAGGAGAGTGAGTGACTGAGTAGTTTGATGTGTTCTGCGCTCCTGCGTTTTATTCTGAGTAGTAAAAACGTACAGCATCAGAATGAAAGAAATCACGAAATCAAGTCATTGAAATCAGTTGAATTCTTCCTATTTACAGAGTATTAATACGAATTTAGTTACTATACACTGTCACCTGCCGCTTATTGTTGTTATCCTTTCTCCCCGCTCTCCTCGCTCTCCCCTCCACGACAGACGCCTCTTCCCTGGCGTCTATCATTTACAAGGTGTCAGTTGGGTGCGTTAGAATATATCACTGCTCGTCGTCGTGCTGCTTGTCAAATGAAGTGCAATTTTTGAAAGGTGACATGTGCATGCATACCAAACACAACAACAACAACAACAACAACAACACTAAAACTATCACCTACACTAGCAACAAGGGACGAAAACACTCGAAAATATGTTGCAAATTTATAGCAGTTTTTAGACATGTTGTGTGGATGGAAGAAAAAAACATAGTAAAAAGCTAGACATGGCGTTGGTTACAACAACAAACTCCGCCTGACATTCCTTACATGTGTGGGTGGAATAGAGTGAGGGAGGGGTGGTGGAGGGAGGGTTGCAACTGTTTGTGTGGTGTGGGTGTCCGGCGGTTGACTGTCATGTTGCAGCCCGTTGCTTCACATGCCTCGTTGCGTTGTGATGAATTTATTGCGCTTCAAGGTTTTGCAATAGGCTGTTGTTGTTGTTGTTGTACTCGTATGCAATAATTTTTAGATGACTTCCTTGTTTTTTGGTGATTGCGAGGTTCATGATTTATTTCCAGTGCATCTGTTAAAAATTACTAAAAAGAAAACCAAATAAAATTAGAATAGATTTTTGATATGCATATAAATTGTGCTGTCTTTTCTTCGGGCCATTTATTAAAATATGTATTGCTTTAAATGTTTTGTGTAAAAGATATGATTTGCCAAAAGATTGGAAACACAACGTTTTTTTGTGTCGGCATCGGCAGAAACATGGTATTCTTTCTTTATGAAGTTTCTTTCGTTCGGAGATCTTAAAATATAAAAAGCAGACTCGTTTGTCGTTAAACAGTTTTATTATTATATTTGCATAACAGAGAAATCGTAGTTAATTCATTAAATGAATATTTAGTATTGAGAGTATTTGAATATAGAAATAATTAAATCAGTCATAGAAGCGCATTTTCACTCCGAGTACGAGGAAAAGCGATCAGCTTCAATAAGTAACCAATGCATATAATTAATTTGAGGACAGTTAATAAGAGTAGAATGTGGCAAGATTCGTAAATATTATAAATGTTCAATGTTATAGCCATTCGAAAGTCACTTCCTGCGAAGAACCGAATGAACAATGAAGAGTGGAATGAAACAATTAATAATGGAATGGAACAATAAATAACTCAATGAAACAGTGAACCACTTGAGAACAATGGATGTGGTAGTGTCCACAGCGGTGGCACCGAGTGCAGAACTGCTGCTCGCTTTATTATGGTTTTGATGGCGACCAGTTGTTTGAGGCGTTGTCTGAGCTGCTGTCCTGCGACCACGAAGGTGAGAGCATCCGACGTTTAGTTGCAGGCACTGAAGGAAGAGCTGAAGCTGCAAAGGAAGCAAATGTTAAGCTATTTTCAAAGGAGAAAAATCTAATAAAAATGTACCTGCGGCTCTCTTGTGTTGCGGTGGATTCGGTGGCTCGTTTTCATCGATTTCAATGTCGAATGGCGACATCGGACGCTCAGCGGTATCATCTAAACACAAGAGTAGCTCGAGATGTGAATTGGCTGAATGGAGCGAGTCTGAACTGGCGGAGAAGCTTTCGTAGCTCGATAGTGACGAAGGGGATGAAACATTTGAATTCTCGTCATCATCCTCCTCCTCCTCCTCCTCGTCCTCCACGTCCTCCTCCCCTATCCCGTCATCTTCTAGCTCTGCCAGCCATAGGAATTCTCCGTCGAGTAGCTCCAGAGAATTTATGGTGCGCTGCAAAGTCGACCGGTAGAGAAGGGAATGAGTCACTGGGTTGCCCTGGAGCTCCAGCTGCACCAGATTCGGGCACAAGCCAAGGAAGGTCAACGTGGCCATGTCGCTGATGCGATTGTTCCGCAAGCTGAGACGATTGAGCAACACCAGATCGGCCAGTGGGTTCACCAGCTCCACCAAGTTCTCATCGGCGATCAGGACCTGCAGTCCCAGAAAGCCATGGGTGCCATCTAAGCTGTTGAGGCCGCAGTTGGTGACGTTGAGGTGCGTCAGGTGCAGCAGGTTGCCGCCGAGGTCGTGCAACGAGTGCAGCATGCTGCCGCTGAGATCGAGAAACGCGAGGCGTGGCACGTACGACGACAGATTCGACAAGTTCATCATGCTGGTCATTAGATTCAACCTGACGCAGTCAACGTTTTCCAAGTCAGTGCGTCCGCTGTCGAGAACCTAAAAAAGGCACGAACAAGAAGGCAGTTAATTCAATTTACGGTATGGCTTTTAGAGCTCTTCCACTTCGAAGGAGAAGAGACTCCTTTAATATTGAAGAATATGTATGTTTTGAATTCTGAAGTAATGTTTTCAGTTCTTGTTTTACATACCAGTAGCTCCTCCAAAGTTAGCTCTGGCTCTACGCCCGGCCATTGCTGTCCATCCCATTCGACGAGCTCACTGTCGATATAGAAGCTCCGTGGCGACGGCTCAAAGTATGGGATGTCCGGAAAATCTGCTGAGCCGGGTAGTTCCAAGCTGAGCAATTGTCCAACGGCTCCGACTTCCTCGTAGTCGACTTCAAATGGTGGCGCTGCAATAGCCGGCAACCCCTCGTTTGGTGGCGCAGTCGACTCGGCCATCGACTCCTCCAGCTCTATTATAAATTCAGGGGAAGGCATTCAAAATCCCGGTCTCTTGTTCACGCAAAACGAAATAAATTATTTCTTGTATCGCTTAATGATATTTTTTTTCAAGAATTTTCAAGAAAAATTTTTCCGGTCGCTTAAATTGTGTGAATTTCTTCTAAGAACGTCGAACGAATGCTTGTAATTTTCAGATTTTTGAACAAAAATGATGGTTGTCATGGCAACGAGTTGCGTGAACTTCCAGCCTACTGACGGAATTTAAATTTTTCAAACGGAGTGCAAAATAAAAACAAATCGGCGCATTTAAGTAAAATCTGTTCTAATTTGCGAGTATTTAGAGACTTGTATTAAAGTGGAGAGGTTTATCTAAATTATTGGCAATTTAGTATTTCATTAAATCGTGGCGTCGATTCATTTGACTGTTGAAAACACGCTGCTCGTAGGTTTTCATAATTTCATTTCTATCGCTTTGCTTTTCTGTTCATGTCTCGCTTCAAGTGTTGCCAGCTCAGATCTTTTCGCAACCGCAAACATATTGGCAAGAAATCTTGTCGAGTTCATTGCCATGCATGCAACATCCGATTGCACTCAACAATGTTGCAATTAGTTAATTCAAGAGATGCAGGCGGCACATTTGACAACTTTAGCATATTGTGGTCACCTGGCCACAGCTGCAGCACGTCGTCTGAATATTCGATGATCCAAACGGAAGGCGCAACGCAGGTCCAGCGCAGGGCGCTTCATCATGGTGCATCTGCCGGGTGTCCAGAGAGGCTGCCGTCTGTCTGTCCACCTGCCAGGCAAGACATCGGCAATTATATCGTATAATGAATGCTCCGCTGGCGAGTCAATTGACCCTGAAAATAGAAGCAACCACAGGTTGGTGCATGTTAGGGTCGGATGCTTCGAATTGCCGCCAGATGGAGCTTAATTAAAATGTGACCGGCTAAGAAAGCCGGAGAGGGGAGCGCAGAAGAGAGCGATTAGAGAAGCTAGGAAGACAGGAGTAGAAATCTTATCTTATATTTTATAATATGTGCATATTATATGAATTAAAATATGAACTTATATGAACTTAATTATTAAAGTACTGGAAAAGAAACCGGCATCCATTTTTAGGCACCCAATCGGCACACAATCGTGCCAGGCGCCCGTATGCAGCATATTAAAATCGGACAAATCAATTGCAATGAACTGCGAGTTTAACCCCGATCCTCCAGTGCATGATAATTACCTTATCGCTTACCATTCGAGGACCAGTCAGTGCTTGTTTGAGCCCGCAATCATTTTGCATGCAGTGCCAGCAGTCAACTCTTTAGAGCCCCCAACCCACGCCCCTCCCCACGCCCCCCGCCCCTCGCCGGCATTCCTCACCGACACTCGTGCGGCGACTCTGCATGCCGAACCGAATTACGAATTACGAATTATCACCGCAGTGCATTACGGTGCATGTGGAGTGTACCAGAGAAGGCCACACGAATTGCGGTCCTCGATGTGCGTGTGTGTGTGTGCGTTGCCTGTGTCGTCCTGTGCAGCCTCTGCAGGACCTTCAGCAGACATCACGACCATCGTTTATCTTATACTCTTGATAGTTGCTGCGTTGGTTCGTTAAGTTCTCGGCATGCAAAAGTA
Organism: Myopa testacea; assembly: GCA_949629155.1. Lineage (NCBI taxonomy): Eukaryota > Metazoa > Arthropoda > Insecta > Diptera > Conopidae > Myopa > Myopa testacea. The sequence continues at coordinate 10,028,849 of OX451348.1, read as the reverse complement.
TTAAAAGGTATTAAAGACATGCCACGGAGGCAAGGGGGCGTGGTGAGGGAGTCAGGCAGAGCTGAGAGGAGAAGAATGCGCAAATAGCACAGAAGCAGGTGGAAGCAGTGGCGATGCGATCGTCCTGGGGTGAATATATTTAGACTACTGTTTTATAAGTGTTGTTCTATGAAAATATTAAAAAATGCATTTCCAGAAAGGAGCATTTTCGCCCATTTCAGGTCTAAAATGTTTTCAGAATTAATTTTATAAATTCTACATTCTTAAACACAAAAATCAAATTTTCATAATGAAGATTTAGCGATGTAATTAGGTTAAGTGAGAAATTAAGTAATAGAATAAAATATTAAATTCATTTCACTGCTGAAGAATGTATGTAGTTTTAACGCCGAATACTTTTAAGCTTCAGCATGGACCAACACTGATTTTTCGGCACTCACAGGAAAGCCTACAATTTATTGGTCACCTCTGACCTCAGTGCATGCATTATCAATGTGTGTGTGTGTGTTTGTAGAGTGGATGCTAGACTGTCACGCAGCCATCCGATTCGCCCGTTCATCCGCCCTGCTTTCTGCTGGAGTCGGTGTGTCTGTTGGTGGCTCCTGTGTGTGTCTCTCTCTCTCTCTCTCTCTCTCTCTGTGTGTGTCTGTCTGTTCGTGTCTGTCATAATCACGTGCCCAGCGTTGGTCCATAGAGTCATGTTTTCTTTCCTTGTTGTTGTTGTTGTTGTTTTGCTCAACTGACTGCCTGTGTGATTATTTGGCAGACCAATTTTCGCAGAGATTACAGAGCACATCATCATCATCATCATCATCATCATTATCATAATCATAATCATTATCATCATCATTACCATTACCAACATTGTTATGATCGTCATAAACACCAGCAGCTGCAGAGCTGCAGCAATAATAACAGTAACACTCTCGCTCAGCGTCTGGCGGCGAGTGCAGACGCGCTTTAAAACGATGTCGCTGCAGTCAAGAAGCTTAATTATTTGCATGCCAGCAGCGTGAGCGTGATGTCGCCCGTCCGCAGTCACGTGAGCGATGCGATGCGATGCGCTGGGATTACGTAGCAACGGTAACGTAGTCGCTTTCATTATGAGCACACGAACGGCAGGCGTGGCGACTGCGAGAGGGAGAGTATGAGAAGGAGAGGTCGTTTGAGCTCGTGCGGCACATAATTGTTAATGATGATTAGAATCAATTTAAGGCATCATTAGAACACTTGTTGGATGGACATCGGAAGGGACGAAAGGCGAGACAAACGTGATGATGGGCGACAGACACAGAGAGATGCAGTACTATGAATAAAACTGAACTCATTTCGTGCAACAACCATCGAAGACAATAGAGAGCCCAAATCAAGAGCGGCCCATTGAGTCGTTAGTTAGTGTTGCGTACAAAAAATCATGCATAAAATGTACTTTTATTTTTCAGCCGACTGCGGAAGAAGAAGCAGAAGCGAAGTTCACGTAACCTTTCGAGTTGTGTAGAAAAACACGTCTCGCCCAACTTCCGCTTCATTAAAACAGACGAGCTCGTAAGTTTCCCTGCCTTCGTACCAACGAACGGACATATCTACATGCATTGTACATACTTATACGATATACATACATACAAGTATGTACATACTCTACAGCATAGATTTGTTGTTGTTGTTGTTGCTATTCTTCTTTTGCATACTTCATCAACCTGCAGCAGGCAAGACAAACACGTGTCCTTTTGTCATTTGATCCTTGACGCAGTAAATTTTACTTTATGCAGAGTTCATATGGGTCGTTAAAGAAGCACAAACGGACACACACACACACACACACACACACAGACACACAACAACCCTCGCCACCCAAACCAAGGAATTCAACAGAGGTTATTTGAAGTTAACCCTTCTAATAGTAGCCCAATAAAAAGGACATTTGAGCAAATTATGCTGAAGGAAGGCTGCTTGATTTGGCGTAATAAATAACAGCAAAAACAAAACAGAAAACAGCAACAGCAACATAAAAAACAACAACAACACCAACAGCAACAGCAACAACAACAGCGGTCGTATCATAAATTGAATGAATGTTTGAGTCTTTTGTTTTGGCTTTTCTTCTTCATTCGAATTCACTTTAAATTGCTTTTAATAAACGTTTAAATTTTTTACTCTTTGGTCTGTGGATTGAATTATTTATTTTTTTCTGTATTTCAATATTCCACTGAATTCATTTTCTTCTAATCTTTATTTATACAATCATTTCTTGTAGTTTCCTGTCTGAGGTTTGCATTTCTTTCGAGTTCCATCTTTTTTGCTCATCTCGATATCGTACTTTAATATTATTGTATATAAAATTTTATTTTTATTCATTTCTTAGATATCGGAGTGGAAACCGAATCCAATTTATTGTTTTGCATAATATTATGGACATTATTTCAACATTATTTGAATATTATTCCAAGCGGTATGTCTTTTTCATAGTTATTACCGAATATCCTTTGAATATTATTAGATATGTACATTTGTAACTTTGAATATTATGTATTTTCTTGTGTGACGAAAATATTAAGATATTTCATATCATTTCCATGAATTTTCTGTGAGAACTAAATAAATACAAAATAAAGAAAAAATAATCAAATAGGTTTAAAAGTCCAACTCAGTGTCAGCCTCTGAGTTTTGCATAGAAACACACAGCAGAAGAAAGCACAAAGAATGCTGAAATACACACCACACCCTCGTGACCTCAGACGAAAGAGCCTTCCATTGAGAACCGTTAGAAGGTTCTTGGGAGGACTTTATTGGGAGTTACGTTATATTGAAGTGGGCGCAGAACACCCCCATTCGTGGAAGATAAGGATGCAGTATTGATGCCTGTTCTGGATTGGGTTCAGTTGGTCTCTGCAGTCATACGGACAGACAGGCAGATAAACAGACAGACGGACAGATCATTTTCTACACCTGCCACGCCTCTTTCTCTGCATTACAAGCGAACCTTCTGCAGGAGTACCCAGAAAAGGGAACCCGCAAAAATTAACTCGACAGACAAAAACGATTTCAGCGATGTTAAAATTCGCCACATTTTTAGATATAATTTTTGTGGAAATCTTGTCATTTCCACCAACGCATGCAAATTTTAGAGAACGTAAAAACTTTTACAATTTGTAAAAGTGTCGAAAAAATTCGGCAGCAGTCAGAAGCTAAGGCAAAAAACGAAAAAAAAAAAAATTGTGAAGGTGTGAAAATAACGGGAAAAACTTTTTGCAACTTTTAATTCAAGCGCAACATCAGGAAAGCGCGATGCAATTTAAAGTTTTCCGCTTGAAATGTTCTTGATCCAAATCGTATTCGGTTTTATTTTCGGTAATTGACGGCTCTTCTTCTTATTCTCCCTCATCTCCCCTTCTTTTCTGCTTAACTTATGTATTTACGATTGTAACATTTTTTGATTGCTTTAGTTGTTCAACAACAGCATCGTTTTTATCATCATAATTGAAACGCTGCTTCAATCACTTCAATGGAAATCCCACAACAAATTATAAATTTTAATCTCTACCGGAAGAAGTGTGCTTCTTCTTCTTCTTCTGCTCCTACTTGTTCCTGGCTATGTTTGGCTTTTGGCTCACTTCAGCTGGCAAATCAGACCCCGCCACTCCTTCAAAGCGATTCCAAGCTTATTTTAAATTAACAACGAATCCATTTTGAGAAAAATATAATATATTAAAAAAGCAACAACAACAACTAGAAAAACTTCACATACATACATGTGAACATCGCTCAGAATTCGCTCTCAAATTGCATCGGGTTTATTTTATTATTTTCCGGACTTCTTCCTGGATGCTTTGTATTGGATTTCGTTGCTTCAACAGCTGCTCAATAGCAGAGGTCAGCGCTGCAGCGAGGCTTCACTGCCGTTGGCGATGCTGTTGTTGTTGCTGTTGCTGTTGCTGCTCCTGCTTATATTGAACACTTGAACTGTTTGTTGTATTAACTGCACTGTACATCACTTTCTTTTCTTCCTCGACTTGTGATTATTATTCTTTTTCGTCCACTTCTTCTTCCTCTTCTTCTTCTTCAGCTGGATTCAGTCCAGCTTGGATTCATAACAAGTAGTTAAGCATCAGAATCGAGTTTCATATAAATATTGCGGATATTGAAAGTTAAGTTTATTATGTGGACTCGATTTTACAGTGGAATGGATGCGGCAAGAAAATGTTATGTTATGCATTTTTATGTTTCCATTACTTGCACTGCAGTACATTCATCGAAGATTGCCGAGGAATAGATTGTAGTAAGCTACAAAAATACAAGTGAACACATGGTATCAATATTATGCACACCGAAAAGAAAGGGCGTGGTCCGCCCACTCTTCCACTGTATACCCTACAAACACTTGCTTTGTATAAAATTGCTATTGACACTACTCCGAAGACAATCTGAGTGTAATCAGTAGACGTGGTGTCAGTACTCCCATCCACGAATAGGAGTGGACCGCCCACTTCAACATGCAAGGATTCCCATACAAACGAAAGTAACCAGGGGCCACCTGGTGACCCACTCTACGCCATTTCCTCCTGAAGGCTTTCACTGTGCAGGGTATCTCAGCTTCGGCCAGGTCGAATAGAATAGAATAGAACCCGTTCTGGTTTAGCTTTGAATTGATTTTACTTTTAATTATCTTTAATGTAATTTGATGCAATTGTTTTGCTTAAACTTAATTTAAATCTAGGAATATTCGTAATAAATTACAATATTTATTTCATTTCTTTAATAATTGATATTGGTTATTATTGTAAAATTTACAAATATGTATATCAAATATGTTTACAAAATTAGGGTCTGGTGTTTGAAATATGCCCCCTGTCCGAGATTTCACAGCAAATTTCTTACTTCACTGCACACAACAAGTGAAAAAAATTTCATTTAAATACCTTGTTCCACTACTTTTTTTACTACATACTTTTTTTTACTACTACTGACTAAGGAAAAACAACTACTTAGCAGTATGCGAAGGCAAAAAAGTCCGAAGCATGAAAATAGAGAAATTGCGAAGTTTCTCGAGGCATTTGCGCTGCACACATGGCGAGACCTTTTTCGAGACGTCTTCATATCTGCAGATCTGCCGCCCATCGATGGCAATATTTCCAGATGCCTTGCAATTCTGCCTGTCGGGTTTTTTTTGCAGCTCTCGTCGTTGTTAATTTCATACTTGAATGGTTACTTTTATGACGCAAGAAAGAGTGTTCTTTCATTTTTGCCATTTCTACCGACGAGGAAGGATGAAGGATGAAGGATGAGGAAGAATGGTGATACCGTGGTGTTTCCCAAGCATTAAGTGAACTTTAATTTTGCTATATGCATTTCTTTGGCACTCGGCCAGGAAATGAAGTGGCGCGCCGAGAAATGAGCGAGCTGACCGTTGCGAGGAGACTGTGGCGAAGGGGAGCGGGTGCACTTACGAAGCGAATATAACTACACAACATATGAATATTGAAAAGGACAAACTTGAAGCTCGATCTTGTATTTCTTGTATTTCTTTACTTTTTGTTCAGATGATTATTTTAATTTTTCTAATGATTGCGACTGCTTTTTTTTTGCAGGATATACAATGAGATTAAACTTGATAGCTGTATATTCAGCTTGTATTACGGTAACTTCTACATAGAATACTTGGAAACATTAAGAGAAGTAGAATTTGAGAGTGAGTGAGTTGAGTGACTCTTCAAAGTTATTTTTAAGAACTTATCTGGAGTTTTGAGAGGAGTTCTTAATTCAGATGGGAGGAAAAATGATACAGTTTCAGGATTTTTCAAAGAAAAAGATAACTTCACAGAATCAGAGTTTTAATCTTCATTAAATTGGAAAAGGATCATAATCTTCAACAAAATTTATAATCTCAACATTAAGCTTTGAAGAACTGATATTCAGAGCAGTGTAAATGTGAGGCTTCGAGGACGAAGGAAGAAGTGGGTCTCATAGGGCAACATAGCCGAATGAGGTATTAATGGGGGTGTAATGAAGGGAAATCCTCGAAAGCCTGAAGGTCTACAATCTTCTCACTCTCCTGGGTTTGAAGGAATCTCCGTCTCCAGTTCGACCACGTAGTGCTCCTTGTTCCTTCATTTGACCTATCTTTCTTCACATTTTCTTATTTTTTTAATCTAAGCATTAAAAAATGCAATTTTAAAGATTTTCTAAACATAGTGGCGAGGAACCCAGACCACGGAGCTTCATTCACTTACCGGGCACTTTAAATGATGACACTGCCATGAAGCCGTTTCTTTAGATGGACTGAGCATACCAGATTCTTCCTTCGGACTGTCATAGTTTCGATTATTTACTCCAACTGTATTCTTTGTTTCCGAAATTTCAAATTTACACTACAATACTTTCAAGCAGAGATTACGAGATAGCACTCTAATATTCGCGGTTTCAAAAATCATTTTGACGTCTAATTTTTATGATCTGTTGAATTCATGTGAGCACGTGGTGGCACGTGAGAGCTACCATCTTGTTGTTGTTCTTGTTTGCTGTCATTACAAATAGTAGAGTATGTTGAATAAATCAGCTGTTTCATGTTTCACCACGGTTTCATTTCTTAGTGAAATTATTGTTTCCAATTGTATAAGTATAACAGTATAAGTGCAAGTGCAAGTACAATGCAATTTCTATTTATGTAATATGGAGAAATCAGGACGAGTGAAATGGAAAAACGCAGTGTTTTAGGCATCTGCGCTTTCCACCCATTATAGAAGAACATGTTAATATGTTTGATGTTTACTTCTTTTTGACTATTATTAATCAAAAGCAACAATAAATCACTTAAAGGATTTATTTCAGTATCAGCAGCTCTCTGGTTCAAATTCCAATTTGTTTGATATTTTCACCATTAATAAACACAGTTGGTGAGTTCACTGTAGTTAAAATGGTAGCTGCCAACGGATGGAATGTATAACAATTAATAATTTTCAAAAATATTAGAGAACAAATGAAAAAATATAAATGCAACCATTCTTGGGTTATTAATCGTACTTTTTTAAATATGAGACAAAAACAACAAATACTGTGTAAAGTGTGGAAGTATAAAGTTATTATATTATCATTACGTGGAACTGGTAGTTATCTTTTCAACCCCCGAAAAACAGATTTTTCACCTCAACGAGGCCACAAGATTTTTACGGAGAAGCCACAAGTTTTTTGCAGCGAATCAGAGAGAATCAGAATCAAGGTTAGTGAAATTCCAGCAAAGATGCATAAATGTCCCATCTTTTAATCTCTGCTTTCAAGTAAGCAATAAAACCCTCTCAGAGTCGTAACAGTTCAAAATTGTTTGTAACTTTGTCAACATAGTCACTGTATAGTTTTCATAGTGAATTTAATTTTAGAAAATAACAATTTTTAGTATTTAAAAACCCCATTCTATTGGGCGTTAATGATACTTAGACGCTGTCACTTCTATTATCATAGAAGACAACACCAACAACAACAAATATGGTGTTGTTGGCAACAACAAAAACAACAACAACTATACGGAAGCGTGGAAGCATATCGCTCACCCTGAAAAAGCTGGCGTGAAATATCGTGTCGTTCGCTGTCTCAACTGATAACAAATTGGATTTCACAAAAACCAAGCCAACAAACGGTACTCAGCATCTAGCGACTCGGCATCACAGACACTCGGCAGTAGTGTTGTCTCCCTGCCAGGGGTGGGGTGTGCACAGGGAATAGGCGCCACCATACAGCCGGCTGTGCAGCTAGAGTGGCATTCTTATTTTGCGCTGTTCGGTGCGCACTCGACTGTAACAAGTTAAAAACAATTACAAGCAACACTGCCGCCCGCCATCGAGCGGCAGCAAAGTGAAACAGTTAAACAGTGCCAACTTGATATATGAAGATCATTTTAACAATGGAAATTATTTCATTACATTGTTTGTCGTCGTTGTTATTGTTGTTGTTGTTCCTCTTCTTACTTCTATTGCTACTGTTGCTGCTAGTGTAATTATGGCTGTTGTTGTTGTTGTTGTTGTTGTACCGCACGACATGCCACACGTTTTGAAAAAGTGCTGCCATCGCTATAAATCGTATTTGTTATGCTTACTTGGAAAGTAATTTGATAACTTTAGCGGATGCTTTACTAGTTATCTGAGAGGTTGCTCGATTGGAAGGGAAGGGAAGGGAAGGGAAGGCAAGGGTAGGGAAATGCTTGTGAATGGTTTCGGTGCCATCATGTTTACAGCATACAATATGTCACGATGAAAGGGTAAATTAAGTGCCCATTATTATAATTATTATTATGCAGAACATATTTATGCGGCGCTGCCAAGCTTCGGATATTTCTTTTTGTAAAGGAAAATAGTTCAAGATTATGCACCGATTTTCACTATTTTTTAAGAAAATCTGGATATAGAAATTTTGCCAGAACCGAATGGGCTAAGTTTTTATTAAGATTGTAAGATTGTATCTAACCAGAGACTGATGTGAGTACTGCTTAAAACAATGAAGAAAATTAAGAAAAAAAACACAGGTTTACATGTATCAAGGCCTTATTTAAAATATATAGAATTATAATTGATAAAGTTTACAATACAATTTTCACAACACCTTGATTACGCCCCCCTGACCTGCCATCCTTAGAATATTTCGCATCTCTTATTACCTCTATTCATGGGCTTCTTTGTGCCACACTGAAATTCCTTTGCGAATTCGGGGAAATTCGAAAAAGACCCGATGACCCTAAACTTGTTCGGCGCATGTTCGTCTGCGGAGACAATGGAATCTATCATAAGTGGATGCACATCGTTGCACCACACCTGAGCGGCGCCGATGAAGAAGAGTTGCTTGTTGGTGTACCTCATGGTCGGCAGAGTTTCTCGATCGAGTATAGCTTTGTTGCCGGCCGATAGCTGAAGCCACTGCATATACGCGTCGTAGGCCAGGCGTAGTCCTCCGTTGTCGGCAATGTTCTCCGCCTGCACAGTTCTCTTCGGCAGCTGGCGTCCGCCGTACAAATACTGATTGTACTGGTCGGCGAAGCAACTTCTGCGCTTGTCAAATTCGCGTGACGAGTTCGCATCCCACCAGAGGTTGTGGTTGCCATGCTGGTCGAATTTGCGTCCGAAATCGTCGAAACCGTGTACGAGTTCGTGTGCAAGCAGCCAACCAATGGTACTGTACTTCAGAGCATTCGGGTAGTTGAGCCCCCAAAGGGATTTCGGATCCAGCAGCATGCCCACTGGAACTCTTACCGTGTTCTCATTTCGTATAATTGCCGGGCTGTACGAGAAGACATCGGTTTTTCTATCATAGGGTTTCGCTCTATCATTTAATGTTGCCAAGTAGTTGCGACTCTGCAGCTGCAAGATATTCTTAATGTTTTCAATGAAATCGGTTCTATGGACTACCAGGTCCCTGTAATCTGCGCCGAAGTCGTTTCGCTGATAGGTGTTTATTTCCATCTGAATAGCATTCAGCTTTTCGACTGCTTTTTGGCGTGTCCTTAGCGCGATCCACTCGAGCTGGTTCGAGTTCAGCTCCGCGCTGAATGACTGCTTTATATTCTGCCACATAGAATTTATGTCCTGCTGGATGGCTTCGCTGTTGTAGCTGCGGTAAACCTTGTTTTCCATATACTGACCAAATAACTTCTTTGTCTCTGCAAAGCAGAGTTTCTCCCGCTGGGCCTGTGCATTGTCCGCTGAGTTTAAGGGCACATCTATCATAAAGTCACGCATCAGTTGGTACATGACGTAGTTGGCGATGGTTCTCTTCGGTGTTTTTTTCAAAACCTCTACAAGATTGCGTTGATATGAGCCACCAAACTCGTAGATCTGCTGGCTAATCGTCCTGCCAAACACGATCTGAAGTAGCTGTACGATGTTCAGCTTGGACCCATATTTTTGCGTCATGGCTGTCGCTGTGGTCAATTGCGATAAATCGCCTATCGTCTGCTCTGTATTTTCACTGATCATTCCAGGTGCTAGTGCCACTTCAAAACTCACTAATTCTTTGGCAACCTTCTTAGATAATTTCTTAGTTAGACCAACATACTGCTCCAGATTGTCTTCAATGACTTCTTGGTGGTAGGTAAGATCCTCCGCTCTCTCCGCATCCAGATACGTTGACTTGGCCTCGAATCTATCTGGATAAGATACATAGATTTGATTCACCGAGGTGTCCTTCACGTCCGGAAGTATAGACACTTCTAATATTATAGGTTTGCCGTATTTTTTCAATATCTTTCCAACTGTGGCGAGCCAATCGAAGTCAGCCTCTTTCCACGCATTGCCTTTTGCTGCTGGCAACCCGCCAAACTCTTCGATGAGAGCCAGAAGCTTCTGGCGATAGCTGGACTTAGTAATCTGATTGCTGAAAGTAATGCAGGACTCATAAAAGGATTTCACCTTTTTATCGATTGCACTGTCAGTGGGTTTTGAGGCCGCTTTCAACATATTGTGCAGTCTGAGTTGGAACGCATCTTCTATCATCTCAAATACGCCCGTAGTAAGGCTGCCGGTAAGAGTGGCTGGATGTACTTTGGGGTACTTGCCGCAAGCGAAGCTGAAGAAGTCCGTGCATGGGTCTTTCGTAACGTCCATGTAGCTGAGCATCTCGGCCGCTTTCAACGAGCGGTCGTCTGGCCTCCTGCCTCCGGAAGCCCTTGGTTTTGGTGACGCAGCAGGGCCGCCGAGAACGCCAAACGCATTCTGAGAAATCGCGACAAAGAAATAGACAAAAACTAGCGAAGGCATCGTATAATCTAATATTCCCTGTAGACCGAAGTTCGACTGCAGAGCTTAACAGTCGATTTTCAATTGTTTGGAGTTCGCAAAATCACAAACCAAGTTAACTATCTGCTCGGTGAGTGTACGGCATGAGGTTATCAACTTGTCACATTTTAATTTACAATTCAAACCATTTTTGTGAACAAGAAGATTTTCGCCACTACCGAAACACGCTGAAATCTCTATTAGAGGTAGATAAGAAAAAATAACTATTTTATAACAGAACATAAAAAGGGAATGGGAAGGGGGGAGAGAGGGAGAGAGGGAGAGAGAGAGGGACATAAGACTTATGATTATTGTATTGAAGCACCCCAGTGTAGCTCGTAACCGCTGCTTGTTAATCCAGCTAATTAATTCGCTGCGTTTAAAATATCACAGAGAGATAATATGAATTATATAAGTGATATCTCTGTTAGAGGTGGATAACAGAAAGACTATATTTTATAACAGAACATAATAAATAAGGTGGAGAGAGGGATTTGTTTAAGTTACATAAGACATGCTTATTTTCATTTAATTTCATTTCATGCTAGTTATTCAGTCTGATTACAGATTTTGTTACACACTAAGATCAACCTACAAGTAGTAACCTTGAACTGGCATCATCTGAAGATAGGCAACTCAGTGAAGCTCGCTAACCATGTGATAACTGATGGAGACACGAGCCTCAATATAAATATATAATGGAGTACTCTGTAAACCAGATCACGGAAATCGCTAATAAAAGTCTTTGAATCTATTTCCGAAGTGACACAAGGAATAAATTCACAAGATTGTCAGTTTTCCCTGTCTTTGTTCGCTAGACTTGAGTAACTGCGTACATTGCAAGGCACGATGAATTCATTCTCGTTAATATATGATGTATCTGTTTATTAGTCCGTTCAGTTTACAGGTTGTTGATGTTATCGATGTAACCTTTCAAACCTTTGGATTTCTTTTTAACCAATTTTTTATAGTATTCCAAAAAAGTTTTAATGCTAGAATATTGTATCAGATGTTGGTACCATGCGGTTTGTTGGATTTTCTCTACAGAACTAGTCGCAAATAATTAATTCTAATAATTTGGAATGTTTAAGATCACATGAATACCATCTGTTCAATGGTAAAATGTATTAGTGATTTCAGACATTATTTTTCTAAATGTCAATACTTAAATTGGAAAAGGTTTGCAATTTTTAAGGACTAAAAATACATACATAATATGATTTATGAATAACTACACGTTTTGTTTTTTAGGTTCCATTTATTATAGCAAATAACTTTTATGGTAAGTAAACCAAAATATATTCAAATGCAATCCCTCTAATATTAGATAATAAATCCCGTAGATTTAATCAAAAATAGTTTCAAATTACAACCAAACCTTTTTACCGTGTAGTCTCCTTAGTAGATTTCACACCTTTCATTTGCTCTATTCATGGGCGTCCCTTTGCCACAGTTAAACTCCTTAGCAAACTCGGGGAAGTTGGACAGTGGACCAAGTACCCGCAAGCTACCCAGGGCGTGGACATCCGCCACAAACCTTTTTATCTGTTCCTGGAACAAATCAGTGCACCAGAGCTGAGCGTAGTTTATGAAGAACAACTGTTTGCTGTTGTACTTCATGGTGCTCATGGTTTCGTTGATGGCAGCATCGAAATTTGTATTCCCGTGTGCAGTTCGCTGCAACCAGCGGAGATACGAGTAGTACGCCAAGCGTATTCCTCCATTGTCGGCAATGTTCTCGCCTTGGAATGGACTTTTAGGCATGCGATGGCCACCGAAAGTATATTGACTGTACTGGTCGACGAAGCACTGCCTACGTCGGTCGAAAGCATTGGACGAGTCCACATCCCACCAGTTGATAATATTGCCATCTTTATTGTAATTGCGTCCGTTGTCATCGAAGCCGTGGAGGAGTTCATGTCCGAATAGGAAACCGAAGATGGAAAAATGCAGAACGTTCGGGAACGCAGCTCCCCAAATTAAGTTTGGTTGCAGCAAAGTTACTGGTATCAGTATTAAATTTCGATCATGTACATAAACTGGTGTGAATGAGAGCATTTCGTCTGCGGCGTCGATCTCGGCTTTCCCATGTAATTTCGCGATTTTACGTCTAGCCTTTAGTTCCAAGATATTCTTTATATTTCCAATGTAATCGTTGTCATTGATTCGCAGATCTGCGAATTCTTCGATGAAGTTCTCCTCCTCGTAGCTGTTTATTTTCATCTTAATTTCATCCAATTTCTCGATGGCTCTCCGACGCGTTCCTGGCGTGATCCATTCTAGCCTGTCCGAGCGCAGCTCCTCGCCGAACAACTGCTTTATCTCTTGCCATATCGTATTGATATCTCGTTCGATCGCTTTAACGTGGTCGGGGTCGTAGCGACGGTAGATCATATTGTTCAGATTCTTGGCGAAGAATTTCTTTGTCTTATCCACGCAGATGTCCTCCAGTTCAGTTCCTGCGTAGTTGACTGGTCCCAGGAAGTCCTTCAGAAGATTATACATAATGTAGTTGGCCAGAATGTGCTTCGGCGTGACTGCGAGCACGTCTATCAGATTCCGTTGATATGATTCGATCCTTTCATAGATCGGTTCGTCGACCGCTTCGCCTATCGTAATGTTAATAAGCTTTTCGATGTTCAGTGCAGGTGAATATTTTTGCGTCATTGCTCTCGCGGTTGTCAGCTCCGATAAATCGCTTAAAGTGAGTCCCAACTTCTCATCGTACATTCCAAGAGCCAGGAATGCTTCCAAATTGACCAGTTCATGGGCTACTTGCTCGAACCGTTCTATAGGTAGATCGAGCAAATCAGTAAAGACAATATCCTTGTAGTCCTGGAGGTACTCTGCAGACTCTTCATCCACGTACAATGATCTGCTCGTTAAATGAAAGTCCGGTTGCTCTACAGTGACCCGATTCACGGTGTTCATCATGATATCGGGGAGAATTTTCACACCTAATATGATTTCTTTGCCGTACTTGTGAGCAATTTTCGCGACCGTCTCCAACCAATCGAAGTCAGTTTCATTCCAATCATCGCCTTTCACAGCAGGCATCCCGCCGAATTCCTCAACGATCTCAAGCAGTTGCTCACGATATTCATCTTCAGTGACCAGCTCGAAATTAATGCAGGATTTATAAAAGTCTTTGACCTTCATATCGATTACAGTGTCGTCGGGCTCCTCGGATGACTGCAACAACACTTTGATTTTCAGGTTGAATTCGTCATCCAGAATCTCAAATCTACCTATACTATATCTTTCAGACAAGTTGACCGGATGTTCCATGGGCCAATTACCGCAGCAGAAGTTGTAGAAATCAAGGCACGGATCCATGTCCGGATTCATGTAGCTAAGCATCTCGATGGCCCTGGACAAGCGCTCGTCCTTTGCTTCTGACCTCTCCACTGGAACGCACAGTGATTCGAGCACATTTCGTGAAAATGCCACGAAGAAGACGATAAAAATGAATGAACACATCTGTTTAAAACTGAATTCAGTGGCGTGAAGTCTAAATATGGCGAGCGATGGAATTCCGCCACACTCGGTTGCTGGTTTACAACTGTTCTTTCCGAACTCCCAATTTTACAGTCGAAGTCTATCTAAATAGCGACTTCGCTACGAGTCAGAGGTTATCGTGTAATCCGTCTTCGATGCGGACTTTCGGATTTGGTTTTCTTGTATTGTACACTATTATTGAGTTTTTTTCCTCTTCTTTAGAAAACTGATAGCTGATGAGCTGAAGAACTTTTTCGATCGCAGAAGATTGGGAGAAATATTGATGTCTCCTCTGCTCTTCGCCGTCTCCTCCGTCGTCTATTCCACATTCCACATTCCACTCCACTTTGTTCAAATCTCTCACAGAAGCTCAAATGCTCAACCTTTCCGGTTGTAGCTGGATACTTGGTCCACTAAGGATGCTCAAGAGCCTGAGTGCGGTTCGAAATCCTCACGGAGAATCTTTGTCAGAATTCGTTTCAAATTAAATAAATTTTCCCTTCAATAATTTTCACAAAATGAAAATCAATTTTGAAATAAACTGAACGTATTTTATGCAACTCAAGCATATTATTTAAACAACTGCAATCGAGATGGAAATTTGAAGTGAGTGTGCCTGGGATTTGGAAGCAGGCGGAGGGCCCTCAAATTCGAGGGGGACGAGGGCACTCAAATTCATATTCAATGAAAAGGGAAAAATAGAAAAACAAAATTCCAATTTCCATTACCTCAGCGATATTCACAGTTGTTGATAATCGTCCGTTCTGTTGTTGTTGTTGTTGTTATTCTGGTGAATATAACAACTAAAACAACAACAGCAACAACAGCGCCACTAACAACTACCAAATCTTCAAAGATGTGAGCGAAATTCAAGGAGTTGTTAAAGGACAACTCAGCAGCAGCAGCAGCAGCAGCAGCAACAGCAGAATATCACAAGCAGAAGAAAAAGGAAAGGAGCAAACATTTCCATTTTCATTTATTTGCAACTCAAAATTTTCCACAAATTATGCTGCAAATGCTACAAAAGTAATTCGGAATCTCGTAAGTTTTGTGAAGCAGAAGCAACTCCGGCCGCGGCTCAGAAGATTACTCAGAAGAAGCCGCAGCCGGAGCCGGAGCCGGAGCTACAGAGCTACGGAGCCTGTTTGAAGGACCAACGGAGTGGCTCGGTTCGGTGTGATTCAAATTCAAATGAAACTTCAAAGCGAATGATAGACATTTGTTGTTGTTGTTGTTATTGTTGTTCTTGTTAAATTTGGGAGCATCTTAAACTGCAAATCCTTTTGTTGAAGAAACGGTTGGCATGAATGCGTCGGATGAGTTTGTTGAATGAGGTGCATGAAAAGGCACAGCTGGGTCTTGTAATGATGCATGGATGAATGGATGGACGGGAGGTGGCGGTGTCTGTGGATGTGTGCATATAGGGCGTGGTTGACGGCTGTCATGAATGTCAAAAACTGTGAACTCAAGCGAGTGACTAACGTTAAACACATTTTTGTGTCAAAAGCAAAGCGGGCAACCGAGCAAAAAATCGTAAGAGAGCGGAGTAGGAAAGAGAAAGTAAGAAAGAGAGAGAAACAGAGAGAGAGAGAGAGAGAGAGAGAGACAGAGGGAGACAGAGAAGGAGAGAGATGAAGATGATGACTTAAGTTCGAGTTTCTTCTTTTAGTTTTTAATGCCATTTTGAGGTTGATGCATATGTTGAGCTGAGAATATCATCAACTGATGCACTTTTTGGCACTTCGTTGCTTTTGTTATCCACTTTATTGTTATGTCTTTTCTTCCATTTTACTAAAATTTCTCTAAATTTTATTTTCTCTCTTACAATAATAATGTCATTTGCTGTTTTCTCTCTCCTCATCACTTCTTTGGTTTGTGCAACCTCTTGATTCCTGTGTCGTAATTTTCTTCTCCTCCTTTTTGTCATTTCTTCCCCCTCCTGTCTTCTATCATGGCTAATATTTTGAATTCTTTTATATCGCGCTCCATCTTTGAATCTCTCTCTTCTCCTCTTCTTCCGTGTGCATTCAGTAATTCTTCGCTTCATGGTGTTGAAGTGTCAAATCTGTCAAATTTGACAAGTGGTTGGTCATTCAAAACCACTCGGGGTTATTTTAATGAGCGCTTTTTTGTTGCAATTGTTGTTGCTGTTTTTATCCTTCGTGCTCCGCAGTTGGGACGCACAATAAATATTTTATTATATTTTCATCGCTGCTTCAACTTGACTTGTTTTCGTTGTTGTTCTTGTTTTTGTTGTGTATTATTTACGCTTCAGCAAATCGTATCAAAGTGAATGCGTTCTTAATGCGTTTAACATAAATTGTCCTTTTTCGTGTCCTTTTTTGCTGGATCCACAATTTTTCTGCTTCGTATTGTCGCTGTTACTTTTGTTGCTGCTGTTGTTGTTGCTGCTTTCCTGCCGCTTGACAGCAACGTCTTCTCCGGCTGCACGTAGTTTAAGACAATTATTTATGCCGTGTTTGCTCTGGTACCAGATTCGTCTCACTCACAGAAGTAATCCCTGATTGCATTAGTTTAAGGATATCTATTGAATGGTATGCGGGATTGCGGATTTGCAGTTCATGTTGTTGTTGTGGCTTTTGTTCTTCCGTTCCGTGGGATTTAGTGTCCTATTTAATTATGCGGATTTCTTTGAGGTTCAATGGTTCAGTGATTTTCGAAAATGATTGAAATTTGAAGATTTCCCCTGACCTCTTCAAAAAGATTGCCCCTGAAATTTTAACGATTTAAAACTATTGTACTTGAATTTGTAATCTAGTTAAATTAATTTAACACTCATTTAGAGAGAGTATTTCAATCCATCAATAATTTTGAAGTAATATTGTATCTATTATTATCTACATATATTATATACACTACCGTCCATGAGTATTCGGACCAGCCATTTTTCCACAAAAACAGATGAAAATCTCCACTTCTTTTCATTTTAGAAATTAAAATAATATTTATTTTGTTTCGTTAACAATATATTTACTTAAATACTTAATCATATTAACGTAACTTAACAATAAATAGTAAATACTAATACATTTCTTTGCAAATATGATTTTCGTCAAAAAATGCACTTTCACTTTTACTACTTTCGACGATATTTTTGGCATCCTGTCGATTAGTTTCTGTATTGTTTGAAGTGGTATGGATCTACAGGCCTCTTGCAGAAGATACCAAAGATTTTCTTCGAATGTGGGACATGTTTTTCGGACCTCCCTGTCCAGGTGATCCCAGAGAAGCTCTATGGGGTTAAGCTCAGGTTACTGGGCAGGCCATTTCATATTCGTTAAGGTTCCTTTGCATTCTTCTTCTTCCAGATATCCTCGGCAGAGCTTAGAAGAAAGTTTGGGATCATTATCTTGCATCAAGATGACTCCAGGTCCAATTAACCGCAAGCCTGATGGGAAGGTGTGCTCTTCTAAAATTTGTTTGTAGGTCTCCTTATTCATGGTTCCATCAATACGGATGAGGTCTCCAACTCCGGCGGAGTAAAAACATCCCCAGACCATTATAGAACCACCGCCATGCTTCACTGTTGGAAGCACACAGTCCATAAGACCTTCGACCACTGATTTTTTGTGCATTCTTGGTGCTCCTGTCCCCAATCTAGCCGTTCGATTTTATTTTGTGGTCGTAGCAACGGTTTTCGCACCGCTATTCTACCCTGAAGGCCTGGGCCAGCTAGTCGTCTTTTCGTCGTTGTAACTGATGTCTGGGTTGAATGCGATCTGTTGAACTCTGCCCAAATTTCTGGAGCTGTAAACCGTCGATCCCTTTTACTTATCATTTTGATTGTATGATCCACCTGTATTGAAGTTAATTTGGGCCTCCCGCTTCTTGACCGAGTGGTAACACTGGAGGACTCTTTGAATCTGTTTAATGGTGTCGTGTACTGTGGACTTCGGTATTTTCATCTTGTCTGCAATGCCACGCCCTGCATACCCTTCCTTGTGTAAAGTTATTATTCCAAAGCGTTTTGCCTCACAATTTTCCTTATTTCTGCCCATTTTTAGAACTTTTTTTTATCTTGTTCAGCTCAACTTCACGATTGTAGACGTTTGGGTCAACAATTGACCCAAAAATCATATGACCAATGCTTTTATAGTGCCATTTTTGTGCAAAATATAAATGCAGTAGACTTTACTAATTATTTAACTGGAAGTTGTAAACATTTTCCGCTTAAAACACCGAAGCATTCTTCTTTTTTTATGAGTTTTATGATGGATCAACCACATTAGACCCATTATCGTTATTACTACATGCACCGGCGAACAGGTACATTTCGGTTTTTTACCTAAAATTCTTATACCTGTGTTGTTTTAAAGGAGGGAAGGAAGGAAGGTAATATTTTACTAATATATTTTAAAAGGATTGTGTCAATCTGAGTCCTCTACAGGCAGAAAACTGCACAATTGTGGAATAAAATTGTTTGTCCGAATACTTATGGACGGTAGTGTATGTATGTATATCTATATTATATCTATTCGAAATTCGACGGATTTTTTATCATCTACTATATCAACAGATAGAAATTTAGAAGTCTAAATTAAATGTAGGCTCGTGTAAATTCAATGAAATTTATCGAAATGTATTTTCAAATATTGAATCATTCGGAATTTTATTAAATTTTGTATGTCCTTTCATATCTCGATATCTTGTGATTTATTGTTGTAACGAGTATCTCGAAATGGTGTAATTTAATTGCTTCATAAAAGCTATTTTTACCAGTTTTCCGTTTTGTTCAAATATTTTTTAAATGACATTAATTAAAACAATAAAATGTGTGAACGTCGGATTTGCTTCTTCGTCTTCTTCTTCTGAAGGGTACCCATGAACAGGACCCTTAAATAATCCATTTCTCACCATAACTAAAGTTATACCCGAAAAAGGGGTAACAATAACAACAACAACAACAAAAACAACAACAACAACAAAAGATTAATGTACCAAGCTCTTTTCTAATTAAAACATCCTTAGAAACAACATAAAATCTAGTGTGTGTGTGTGTGTGTGTGTGTGTGTGTCAGAGTATCTCTCACATGTAATTTAAGATTAGAGAATCACAAAAACAGCAACAATGTTAGATACAAGTAACGATAACAATACGAATAACAATGAAGCTGTTGCAATATTTAAAATGTCAGCCGAGTCGGGGATTCTTTAAAGTTTTATAACGGTTTATAAAAGCGATGGCGGCATACTTGCTGGCAAAATTTATGGGCGCCAACGGAAGCGGAACAATCTAAATACGCTGAGCGTACAAGAGAGTTTAATAAAGCGAAAGACGACGAGTGAAGATGTGAGGAGAAGGATGGAGAGAGAAGGAGAAGGATTACAGTGGATGGAGAAGAAGGAACGAGACAGAAAGAAAAGAATGGGGAAGGGTAGGAAAGAAACGAGAAGGATGAAGAAGGACCGCGAAAACGCAGGAGGAGGAACGACAACAACCACGGAGAAGGATGGAGAATGATGAAAAATGATGGAGAAGAGGAGGAGAAGCATGAGGAGTAGCAGGGACATCACGTTATTTGCATTGGTCCGGGTTTATAGGGGGAGAACAGGAAGAAGAGAGAGTGAGAGAAGCGAAGACGATTCTCTCGTGTTGAATGTGTGCGAATTCCTAAGTTTTCTAAGCTCTTTTCTAGGCGGTTCTCGATGCGGTTCCATTTAAAATAAAGGCTTCCAACTACAACAACAACAAAGATTGTTCCCAGCTGTTTGATTGTATGTGTGCTTGTATTCGGGTATCTCGAAAGTTTTAATTAAATTTTAAAATGCCACAAATTGTTATTTCAACACTTTTACCCCCCTTTTCTTTGCCTTGCTTTGTTTTATTTTATTTCGCTTTATTAATTTTATTCATTTCAATTTAAAATTTTTATTTTTTTGGCTTTTTTTTCTTGTTGCCACCAACATTAATGCCGCCATTTTGGTTTTTTTCTTTTTTCGCTCAATTTTTTGACACTTTGATCGTTGTCTATCTTTCGCTCTCCCACACTCTCTCTCTCTCTCTCTCTCTCTCGCTCCATCACTTTGTTCATTTGACGGCTACGCTTGGCTGCCATTTTTTCGGTTGCGGTCTCCTGGTCGTCTGCTGCTGTTGTTGTTGTTGTTGTTATTGTTGCAATTGGCCAGACAGCTTGACGCAACGCTTCACTGCACGCAATTCCATGCAATTTGATGAAAGTTGTTGCCAATGCCAATATTTTTTGTTTTCGAGTTCCTTTTTACCGTTCTTTCAACTGCAAATCAACCAACTGCAAATATTGTGAGGTTGGCAACACAGCGCTGTCGCACCGTCGAGTGGGTGTGTATTTCTGACACTCACTCGTCTCTGTTTTCGTTTTTTATTTTTTCCTGTTGCTCCGGCTTCCAAACGTTTCATTGAGCGTACGTTTTTTTTAACATTTTATTCGCTGCTTTCACAAAATTTAATGACTTTCGAGTGAATCGTTTGGCGCTTCTTAAACTCAATCATCTGACGTCTGAATTTCTGCTGACACGCGTTACGTGAAGCTTCTTTATGCCCTCCTTATGCCATAAATTTGCATAATTTATTTATTCGTGGTGTGTTTCTCTCTTTTTTCACATACTATTTGCACCTCACACATAATTTAGCACCTCGTTTAGTTCGGTACTTAAGCCGTTGGCAGCGTTGCCAGCGTACAATTTATGATATCCTAAATCAAGTGTGGCATTATGCAGACTTATGAAAAATTAGCTCACTGCTGCGGCGGTGACAGCAGATTGCACCGTATATTAAACCGGAAGGGGTCCTTATCTTCAGCCTGACCGCACCTCCTGACTATCGTACATTCCACAGCCGATGCTAGAGCTGAGAGCTTCTAGAGAGAAGGAGACGAGGTTTTCTGCGGACAAAAACAGTCCACAGTCTATAAATCCAAACATTATTGGACCCTTTTATTTAAATATCTCCATAAAGGAAGGAATTTAAGGGTCAAAGGTCAGAGGATCGAGGGAAGTTATGAGGGCTCAAGAGGGCTTATGTCCATCGTATTATTAGTTTTGCATCGATCCCATTCGGTTGCTCACAAGGAATCCATATCGTGTTCATGTCATCGTTGATCAGTTCACCCAGGTTCCTGTTTAAGAATATAGTACGAAAGTAGGCGGGTCACGCCTATATTCGGCAGAGTACTGATAATAGAAGTACATATCATCTCTTTTGCTTTTGATTATCTCGATTCGGGAGATGAGGTTGATTAAGGGTATACATATAAACTTTTCTATACCTGCCACGCCTCCTTCTGTGCGTTACCAACGGAAGGAAAAACTTCGTAGGTGTAGGGTAGGGATTTTTGTTGTTGTTGCTCTCATTTGCGGTTGTCTCGAGTCTACTTTAGAGACGATTTTCATGTTTTATTGTTGGCAATGCTGATGGTCGTTGCGCGGTTGTTGATATGTTGTTCGTGTTGTTGTTGTTGTTGTTAGTGTCGTTAATATTGTTGTTGTTGGTTATTTCACTTGTCACATGTTGCCCACAAATGTATTCCACACAATTTTCTTTGGTTTCCACTCAGCGCTGGCGACTTTCACCAATCCACCTCAAAGGCACACACACTCACACACACACACACACACACAAACAAACACATAGAGACACACATGAGTATGAGTGTTTGAATAGTTTTATTTTTGCTGCTTTTGCTCCGCTGTGGACAACATCTGAGACCAAAGAATTTTCCTGAATTTTCTTGCTCAAGTTTTTCCTCCAGAGACGTTGTTGTTGCTGCTTTTATTCTGTTTGTTCCTGTTGTCGTCTCATATTTAATTAATTTGCCGCATTTTCATTTCATTTCGCTTTTAATGTTGTCTTGTAAGATCGTGTTGCTGTAGTTGTTGTTGTTGTTGTTGTTGTTGGTCGCCTTGTTAAGGTTGGTGTCATTGTTGTTGTTGTTGCTGTTGTTGTTGTTTGTGACAAATTTTCCTATTTTCCTTTTTTAACTGTGGTTGTTTATTTCGTCTTGCTTGAGTTCTTCTTCTTCTTCTACTGTGTTCTCTCTCTTCTTCGTTTTTGCGTGATATGGCAACGCTGTGGAACACAACCGCAAGCTACTTGAGACGTGTTTAATGTTCACTGTTGTCTGCGTGAGTGTGGATGTGAATATGTGTGTGTGTGTGTGTGTCAGTTTATGAGTCGCTTTTTGAGTGTTTTTGGAATTTGGCGCGGTTTACCGGACAATTAAAAATTCACTCACATTAACGTTGACACTTACACTCACCCACACACACACGCACACACACACAACTACAGACAAACAACCGTACGAGTATATATTCAGGGACAAAGCAGACAACGAAATACACTCTCTCTCCCTCTCACTATCTCTCGCTTTGTTATTTTTCCCTCTCGTCTCCTGCCCTGGATCAATCTTACTCGATCCACCTCTCTCTCTTCTTCCCTCTCTCTCTCTCTGTCGCTCTCTTCATTTCACACTCACCCAAGAGTCACGACTGTTAAAAGTTTTCACTTCGGTCTGGAACCGGAAGGAAGTTCATTATTTTATACTTTTTTCTGTGGTCTTCTTTGTGTGTCTTCCTCTTCTTCTTCTTCTGCTTCTTCTTCTGCTGCTTCTTCTCCAGCTACGCTACGATGCGTTGTTGCCATATGTTTTCATTTTAATTTTTAATCTACATTCAACGGGATTTCAACTTTATTCTGGCGCGTGTGGGTTGTAGCCGAATATGTTGTTGTTGTCATGTCGCTTTTATATTTCAAGGGAAACATTGGGACCTTGAGAGATAAATTATTATATGTTCTTACTTGTTCAGTTCTTTTAAAATGCTTTAAAAAACATGTTAAAAAGTGTATTTTAATTTAAATTTTTCTGTAAATTATTGTAGCCAAGTTCGTTAATAAAAACATGGTTTTTATAATAAATATCCAAGTCGTTAAAAATATCCACACTGCATTATTTTCCACTTCAAATATAATTTCAGTGGATAGCTCTTTGATTTGATTCGTTCGATGTTCTTTAAGTGGGAGAAAGTAGAGTAAACTTGGGACTCTCTTTTGTTAGGTTGGAAACTGTTTCTAAACTATTACTATTAAACGCAAAACCTTCTATTGTTAGGCGTGATACTGCTGTTAAACTTTTCTTATTATACCATGTCATAGAAAGGATTTCATATAATATCATATATGAACATAACATGGACACAACTTTTAGTTGGAAACTGTGTATATTTCGCAAAAGTGTATAGAGTTTTCTAGACAATAGACAATTTATTGATAAATTCCACATTAAAGTAGAAATGCGTTGTTCTTGATTGTTTTTCTTCTTCTTTTCTTCGTTTTTCTTGATCTTCAGGTATCAAGAATTTCCACAAAGTGAATGTTTCTGTCCACAGCAAAAAACCTTTCGCAACTTCCTGTAATTTTCATTCCTCATTACATCGGAGAAATATATTTAATTCTTCTTCATCTCGTGCTTCCTCCTCCTCCCCTTCTTCTTCTTTGCGCTTCTTCTTCTTCAGTTAAAGAATGTGCTGAAGCCTGCGAATAGTGTTCAATTAAAAACAAAGAAAACTTTTGCTCTGCATCGAAATACGGAATGAAAAAAGCGTCATTAACAAATAAAACAAAAAACGAGAATTGAAAGAAAAACAAAAAAAAAAAAAGGTAAAATAGGAATAGAAAAAGCGAAATATCATTCGCACAAAAGGGCCAAAGAATAAAAGCAAAACAAAAGCACACAAAATTCCAGAAAAAACCAACAAAAATACTCTGTTTTGACACTTGGAAACGGTCTCTAGAGGGCGTTCTAATTGGTGGGCTCGACGGGAAGTGCGCGGGGTGTGCAGGTGGGTGGTGGACAGGCTTTTGGGTCGTTTAGGGCTCGCGTATGGAGCACTGAAGCATTGACTGTGAAACACTTTGAACTTTTAAATTTTTAATGAATCACAAAATGTTTTCACACGTGTTGTGCAGGTCGACGGTGTTGATGATCACGATGATGATGACGATGAAGTGTTCACTGTATATGGTGCACACACACAAACACAAACACACACACACACACACACTCACGAATGACAGGATTTTAAAGGATGTGCACTTTATGGAGCATGTGAGCGATGTGAAGCATTCGAAGCACGCGAAGTATTTGAAGCATGCTCTTGATACATTCGCCACCCGAGCACGGGAACAGCCTCGAGTTGGTGTCGACGGGGCCCGGAGCCATCCCTCAGAAGAGTACCCTTTTTTATGATGCTACAACTTGTTGTTGTTGCCAAGCGCTATATACGAGCATCGTACTCATCGACTGTTGATGTTGTCGAATCAAATTGGACTTAATTCGATTGAAACTTGTAGTTGGAGGAGTTGAAATCAAAAACAGAAGAAGAAGAAGAAGAAGACGCCATCTGGGAACATTCACAGCTGACTCGAGAACTAGGATTCAGTTCAGGATCATGACATCATTTAGTCGTTGCTTTTTCCATACTAGAAAATGCCGTAATAGTAAATATTTAATAAATGTTTACATAATAATGCACAGTAAACAATAATAAATGATATATTTAATTCAATATTAATAATATTATATTTTTCTTACAGTCTTTAAAAAGTACACTATACTTTGTACTTAAGTCTATTTTTAATAAAAGTTTCCATCATAATTACTTTAAATATTAATATATTTGAAATACTTAATGTTCATTTCGTAAATGTTCAAAATTTATAAGATTTTTATTTACTATGAATGCAATTTTATGTTATAATAACATGTATTTAATAATAATTCAATGTTTCAATAGTATTATAATAATAATAATACAACAAAGTAGCTACTTACTTTAAAAGATAATTTAGAAACATTTTTTAATATTTATTTTACAATTTATATATTTTATATGTTGATTAAAAGTATAAACTTTAACACAAGTCTAAAAAATCTACTTCGAAATGATTGAACTTGAATTGGTTACCGAATTATGGTTTATTTGTTGTATTTAGAATATTTGTTTAGAATATCCAATATAATAATTATCGAGGATTAATTGGATTTTTTTTAAATAATTCAAATCATTCAAATTTGTCGATTATTCAGATAGAAATACAGCGCCCGAAAATCGCCTTCAATCGATTCCACGAATTATTTTAAAAAATTATTTTAATTCATTGAGAACGCTACCAAAAAAAAAGCGAAACTCTTTTGAAACTTTGAAGCATAGAAAATTTCTGATTCAAATCGAGTGCTTTTTCGCTTAATTTTGATGATTATTTTCGGTTTCTGTTCCTGTGTTTTGGGCGATTTTTTGAGGGTCTGTGGAATTCAGTCAAGCATGAAATCCAGCAAACTGTTTGCGTGTTTCTGCAACAAACCAAGTTTTTAGTGTTTAGTGGCCGAAATAAATTCAATTAAAATGTTTGTTAACTAAAATTGTTGATTGTTTGTACAGATTCTTTGAGTAGGCTGTTGGTTTTGGTTTTTACTCTCAGTTTTTTAAATTGTTGTCCGTTTGTTGTTATTAAGCTTTTTTCTAAAAAGTTGAAGCGATTTTTAGCAAAGCCAGAATCAGGCGAAATAAATGTTGTGGAAACAAAACTTCCCGGGAGGGGGGGGGGGGGGGGGGAAGCCTGGAAGTAGTAGAATTAAAAATAGTAGTAGGCAACTTTTTGGTGTCGAGTCGAGTTCGGGAAAAGTTTGGGTTTTGAGCTTAATTTTTATAAAACTGCGATTTTCCGGTTCCGGTGTTTTGAGTGATTCACGCATGGGTTCTTTTTTTGCTTAGATTTTCGCTGTGTTTTTTTTTCTTAGTTCAGCAGATGCTTGAGTGCTCTTTCTTTTCTTTTCTTCAAAACCTACGTACTTCCTCATTAATGCCAAAAATTAAGTAGTAATTAAAAATGTAATTCGTTCGAGTTCATTTGCAATTTTAATTTTTCAATTTAAACTTTTGCGGCAGTGAAAACGATTCTGTTTTATTTTTATTTTCTTAGGTGCTTCCTTTTTTGCGATTTTCATTTTCTTCATTCATGTAGCATCTGTGTTTCTTCTATTTTCCGGTGCTTTTCCGGTGCTTTTCATCCTCTTCCTCTTCTTGATGCGTCGAGTGGAGCCTTCGGTGTGTTGTTTTTTTTCCCCTTTCGTGAGTTACT
The DNA here is from genome assembly GCA_949629155.1 of Myopa testacea. Lineage (NCBI taxonomy): Eukaryota > Metazoa > Arthropoda > Insecta > Diptera > Conopidae > Myopa > Myopa testacea. Next base: position 10,002,464 of record OX451348.1, on the reverse strand, counting down.
CCCCAGCAGCTTTGCGCTTATGTTTTGGCTTCGAAGTGATGCAAAATCAGTGCCTTTAATTAGCGAAAAGTTTGAAGAGATACTCGAAATACTGAGAGCACGAAATTAAACAGCAACAACAACTCGCAGAATAAAGAGATCAAAGTGTTTTGTGGCGGCTTTGAGAGTCAACAAATAAAATAAATTAAATAAACAGGATTTCCTTCAGCGATGTTTTCTGCCGAATGTTTTGAGTATGTTTTTATTAGCGAAATCTTCATGTTAAGAAAGCTAAATATAATGAGCATTTTATGTAATCTTTCACTTGTGTTACTTTTTATTCATAAATAATAATGAGAGCTCGAAATGAAACAAGAAATCGTAGTCTACCTTCGACCCATTCGGGCCCTTTAACGGAAGATCCCTCCCCTGGGAAACCTTGGGGGGAACTTAAGACTGAGGAGGAGAAGCAGACGGAGAATTCATGGGAGGTTAAGTCGGAGGTTCGGGTCCAAGACCCTTAAAAATGTATGAAAAGTGGTTAATTTAGTCTACAGTGCACCCCAACTCGATAGATTTGAAAACCGAGCGATTTTGGGCCGTAGCTTGACTTGTTTGCTAGTGAAAATCTATGCACTGAACTCGAGCGATGCTAAAACCGATGTAAGATGTGAAAATGTTCCTGCTGAAAAATGTTCCTTGTTTACGAAACTGTTTCATTTGAGGCAAACTTGGTTGTTCCTTCCTTTGATAGTTTTAATTAAAAGTTTTCTTATCTTCCAACTTGAATCAGCATCCCACAAAGCAATGGAGCGATCTAACAACTTGTTGCCCCCTCCCTCCCTCCCTCCCTTCCTCTACCCTTCCTCATCCACTTTTCCTTACCTTTTAAACAGTACCAATTTCTTCATTAACATTACTTCAACGATCTCAACCAAGATAATAGAGCTCATTACCGAATTGACCAACATCGCTACTTTCGGGCGGCCTTCGCTACCCTCCGCGGGCCCCTGCTAGCGTGCTCACTGGGCCGTGTGTTGGTGGGCCGCGGCAACAAAGGATTCGCTGCAGAGATGGCGAACGTATTTCGCTGGCTTTCGGTCATTTTGTTGTGTTAATTCATTAATCTTGATTTGCAACTTTTCCTTTACGATTTCTTTCATTCTTCTCCCACTTCTCTGTGGTGCTGTATTCGAATGCTTTGCTTCCGCTACCCTCCCTCTCTCGCTCTCTCTGCGTTTCCTTTCGATTCTTTTGTATCACAGCTAATTGGCTTTTATAGCATTTCCGGTGCCTATTCAACACCAGTCAACAGAAGTAGAACAAGCAGAGGGGGGGGGGGGGGGGGGAGAGTATAGAGAAGCAGCCCGGCAGAGGAGGAAGCTGCAAAAAATTACAATGGCCGAATTAGTAGTGGCTGAAGCGGAAAAAAGTGCTGAAAGTACTAGCAAAAGTAGTAACAGTAAAGGAAGTGGAAGTGGAAGTGGAAGTGGAAGAAGTCCAAAGGAAAGAATTACACAAGCAACTATCGAACTTGGAAACAAAGGATCAAAACTAATTCAACGTAATGCTTCGGCAATTAGAATTCATTCGTTCGTTCGCCCCCTCTTCGGCTCCGCCCTCTTCGCCAGCTCTTCTGCAGCTCTTCTGCAGCCCTTCTGCAGCCCTTCTTCAGCTCTTTTAATACATGTTTTTGCTTTTACAACGCCGCGGCGCCTTTTTTGTGCTTTCGATGCAGTTATTTTTTGAGCTCAACAAATTGGAAAATTGTGCGGAAAATGTGATCAATCAGTGGAGATTCGGTGCGGGAAGGGGGCGTGGTGGTGGCTTGGAACGTGTGAGCGGGCGCATGCATGCTCAGAGTGTAGAATAGCAGTTCGTTATCTGTTTTTCTCTGCTCAGCGGCCTGCATTGAAGAGCGCCGCAGAGAGCAGAGCACAGTTGAGCTCATAGTTTTTGCAACCGCCAGCTCCGGTGTGGTGTGCCAGTGAGGCGGGGGCGGGGGCGGGGGCGCGTGGAGTTCGTATGCGGTTAGTTAACGCTTGATTGCATTTTAAATAAAAATTAATGAACTCATTCAGCAGTTTTACATTAGAATTTATGTGCTGCCAGCGCGAAGAGTGCTGTCCCGCTTAATTGCAGTGTTGCCTGTTTCTGTTATGACCTCGAGTCCTGTGGATGTCCTTCGTCTGCTGTTGATTGTGTTTAGCAGCATTTTATATCAGCTGCTAAACGCTCACACAAATGCTTGGATTCGCTCTCGTTATTAAGAAGTAAACCGTCATTAAGCGCATCCGAGCAGAGCCGAGCAACAGCTGGGCGTCGTTCGTCTTCGCGCACATCGTCGACACTCATTGTCACGTGCACCGCTTCGGAGACCATTCGGCAAATCGTCTCCATCAATTGACATGGTCGCCTTGCAACTCCTCCTTCCTTAGTTCCGGATAGAAACCACTGCTTAGCAACATTTTATGACTAATTAATTAATTTAATGGCTGACATTCATATGCAGGAGAACATGTATTGTATTAATTCAGTTGACGGAGTTTCTTTTGCCATTCGGTTTGCTTGCAATTCGATCGCTTCTCCTTGAAGGCTGCAACGAAACGCTTCGAGTGTTCCTCAAGCGTTTCTACGCAGATGTTTAAGCTACTTGAAAGACCGAACAGAGGGGGGGGGGGGGATACTGTAAAATATCCTGTCAGTACGACAGCCGTGAAGAAGACACCACGAGTTGTCGATGAAAGTCAGGGCATGCAACGAAAAAAAACAGTCGTTCGTGGGGAAAAACTGCTGCATACTTCGAGTCGCACGCTGCGTAAACAAAACAATCGTGCGGCAAACAGCGCGTCGGAGGGACACACAAACAGCTGCTGTTGCTGTTGTTGTTGTTGTAGCAGTCGTTTTTGTTGCGGAATAAATACACAGCTTTTTGCCGCTTCCTCCGTGTAACTGTAAATAAAGCGAAAAAGTTTCGCCAGCACTTTTTTGGCAGATTTTCAAAGTTTAACTAAATCTTTGGAGTTGCCTTTCTTCGTGATGTTTCCGTTTCCGCGTCCGTTCCGTATGCTGGCAGAGACGGCGGCCATGTTTTGGTCGACAGCGTGTTCAAAACCAGCTGCTGGTGTGTGTACAACTGTATATGTGTGTGTGTGTGTGTGTGTTTAACAAAAAAGTTGTACATTTTATCTGAAGAAAGTTGAAAATTTTAAATGCTTTTGACTTAGAACTGAAATCTGAAAATAAATCATTCACATTTGATGGCTTCTTCTGCTTTCTGCCGGGAGCTTCGATCTGCTTCGATCTCCTTCGATGCTAGAGTAGCCAGCGATGAGGAGTCACCGCCACGCGATGCTCAACCAGCTGAAGTGTTGTTGTCATTAAATAACAACATCGAGTGTTTAAGATTTACTATCATTGCTTCGGCCGCAACCAGTGAACAACAACAACAACATCAGCGGCCTCCAGAGTTGCCAGCGTTCTTGGCAATCGTGGCTTTGATGGCTTTCTGCCCAGTTCACAGTGAATGTCATTTAAAGTTAATTTTATGAATGGGTCACGGCTGCTGCACGACGACGCACTTCACCGAAGTCAAGGCACAAGTCAACGAATGGCACACGGATGACGTGTCCTGGTACGGCAATCAACTGGATTGCCTCCTCATCCGCCACCTCCTCGACCCACATCGTCAACGAACTCATGTGCTGGAGTGCGACGTCATGTGTTTATGACGAAACGCTTCGCCGCGTCGCTTGAGGCTGTGCCACTGGCGACATCTGTTGGCGAGGCGTCGCTGCCGCTGCTGCTGCTGCCGCTGCTGCTCGTATAATAAGTCAATGTCACATCAACGTGGCAGCGATGTTGGCCAACGGAGCGAAATACAAGTGCAAAAATTATGTTGCCTTCAACAGAATTTATATTTTTTCAGGTACCTCGAAGGATGCAGTTTGTGGGAAGTGCATGAAAGAGAGAGAGAGAGAGAGAGGAGAGAGGAGAGAGAGTGGAGAGAGAGGAGAGAGGGGAGAGAGTGGAGAGAGTCACTAATGAGTTGTAGAGGTTTAATTTTCATTTTCGTTGTGATCTTTGTTTATAATAAAAAAGTGAGTAAAATATTTGAATTGCAATCAATTTTATTTTAGTTTCAAAGAACTGTATTCATGTTGCACATATGTAAGTAACATTTTATTGATATTTATTTAGAGTTTATTTGAAAATTTTAACTTGTTTTTTTTTATTTTTGTTCTTGCTTAAAGAAACTTCATCAAATCTTGAAATCGTGTCTGTCGCGGTTAAAATAAATCGTATGATTGTAGTTAATTTGAATATTTACAGTTCACGGAAGCTGCCTGAATGCGGTGATTTTTTTCCTTTGTCTGCTCATCCTTCTGTCGTCCTTCGCATCCTGGTTCTGTGCGCTGCCAGCACAGCACATGACTCACTGCAGCTAAGCTGACTCTAAAACGAGCTAATAAACGGCAGCTCGACGGCGTCCATCGCGTGGCTGCATCATTGAACGAAGTCATCAATGAAAACTTTTCCAACTCATGCTTGCTTTTTGTTGTTGTTGCTCTTTGTTGTGCTGCTTCTTCGTCTTTCGTTCGTCATTGCATTGTGAACGCGGTAACATTGTTGTTGTTGTTGTTGTTGTTGCTACTCGAGTGTGTGCGCTCGATCGATTAAAATGCTGATTCAGTTTCATCATTAACAAGATTAATAGCGACGTCCACGAAGCGAGGAACGACGACGTAGCATCGATGTCCCGATGCTGATGCTGATGCTGCTACCCGTGTTGTTGTTGTTGTTGTTCCTGTTCTTGCTGCTGCCTCCGTTGTGGCTGCCGGTGCTGCTTCTGCTTCTGCTTCTGATTTTACTATATATGAAGCTATAACCGTTAACTACCAGTCGAACTCTAGCTTTCTACCCCTCCCTCTCTCCCCCTCCCCCACCAACCCTTCTCTTTCTCTTCGTCTCTCTCGTCAAATATCCTTCGATACGAGTGCCTTCCGAGCGTCCCCCGTCGCGGGACCCTTTAAAGGGTTGTCTGACTCAAGTGCTGGAGCGGGAGGAGGGTAAGTGAGCAGAGGGGAGGGGGGAGGGAGAAGGATAACACTTGATGGCCCGTCATGAACTCATATTTAAACCATACATTTTAACGTGCCGCCGTCCATCGAAGAGTTGCCGGTGCCATTTTTGCGATGAGGCTGCGAAAATCATGCGGCGATTTTTAAGAAGCTAAAAAAAGGCAAAATCTTTTTTTTTTTTTGGTAAAACTTTTTGATGGATTTATTTCAAGATTTACGGTTGTTTGTTTTAAATAAAACGAATCGATGCCGTTAACATTTTTATGGGGTCTCTTCTCCCTCCTGGAATCCCTGAAATTCATCCAAGAAATGCATCGGTTCGGCTTTCGTACAGGTTTTTGTATGTTTTTTAAATTTTTTTTTCTTTTTTACTTTAAGCTTTATAGCAGTTTATTTTAATTTTAAAATTTTTTTTTGCTTTTTGAAACTTTAAAAATAAATACAAAAAAGTTGTAAGTAGAAAATAACGAAAATAATAAAAGGAGAAGAAACGAAAAAGCGTTGTAGTATTTTGCATTCGCTGCTTGTTCTTCTTTTTCTTCCTCTTCCTCTTCTTCTTCTTCTTCTTCAACTGCTTCTCTTGATGACTCGAAGACTTGCAGTCGGCAGCGCGACTGCAGCCGAGTTTGTCAACTGAACGAAGCATTAATAGACAGCAGCTGTTAAAAAGTTGCGGGTACCAATTTTTTGTGTGATTCTTTTTTCTCGTTTTTTGTTGTCTTTTTTCGGCTTGCTTTCGGAATGAAATGCAAGAAAAAACGTTCGCTTTGTCTGCGGCTCCTTGATTTTCGGCTGATTTGAATGCTGATTAAGAATTCCACGCCAAAAGTTGCAGCAGCAGTCGCTCGCGTAGGCTTCTAAGAATTTTTGTCTTCTCTGCGATTTTGTTGTTGTGCTTTTCTTCTTCTTCTTCTTCTTCTTCTTCTTGTCATTCACACTTGACTACAAGGGTTGCAAGCTTCAACCCCCCCCTCTGAAAAGTTTTCACCATTTGTTTGTGCATAAAATAAAGAAAACTTTTCGTGCTCTGCTGGAAGTCGTTTCTTGTCGCTGCCGCTGCTGCTGCTGCTGCCGCCAACCGGAAACGGAAGTTGTTATTATAATTTTACCGCGTTTCGTTTTTTTCTAGTGGATTTTCGTTGCACTCGTCGTTAAGTCGGCCGAGGTTCAAGTTCGACGTTTTTTGGGCAGCTTTTTCACTTCAGTTTTCAATCGACTTAAAAGGATCTCTTAACTAATTTCAATCATCATCATTAAATTTAAAACAAAAACAAAAAAAAAACAACATGTTTTCTTTCAAATGCTCTCTGAAAATCTACTTTTTTTCAATACTGAGAGGTTTGGGTTGAGTATTGTTGTTGTTGTTGTTGTTGTTGTTGTTGTTGTTATTAAAAAATGACCACCCAGCGATTTATAAATGCGTCCTCTGAACCGATTGATTGGTCAATTAGTCCAACCATCGATTACCCTCGAAGTGCTCAAGCTTCGATGAATTCACAGAATGTGACGCGTGTGCAGCGTGAGTAACAACAACAACAACAACAACAGCAACAACAACAGCAGCAACATCGATAGCAGCAACAAAATTCGGGACTTCAAAATTTCCGCATGAGGATAAACGAACCGTTTTACTTCGAGAGAAAACCTGTCAAAAGGGAAAGTAAAAATAAATGAAAAAATATTAAATACAAACGAATATAAATAATATATAAATATAAATAATAAATAAACATACATGAATTACAAATATTGAAAGAATTATTCATAAGTTAAATAAAACCGAATAAAATAATAAATCAACATTTTTAAAAACAAATGAAAATTAGGTGTAAAAATAGCAAATCTTATAAAGATTAATTAATGGAATGATAAGATTTAAGGGTCTAATTTGGGCTTCTAATTTATAACTATTTAAAGTATTTTTATTTATTTTTGAAACTGCATTTCTTCACATTCCTTTGAAGGTTCTTAGAAACAATTTCAGGCTTTTAGTAAGGAACCAAAAAAAGTGGTGTAATTCAATTCATTCAAACGAGTATAGAAACCAACCCAAGGACGGGTTTTTCGAGGATTGAAAGGATATTACATTTAACTAAAACAGACAGCTTTAAAGCGCTTTTATTGGGATCTTTTATTAAATTTCCATCGCTCGTAATTGAAACAAAAGTTACGGCAGAAATCGTTGGGGAAAATCTGCATCGTGTAATTAAAAAAAAAGGAAAACGGGGAAAACGGTTACTCATAGTAAAAAAATGGGGGAAAAGAATAAAACAAAACTAAGAAATGATAAATGAGTAACTACAACGCGCAGGATGCTGCAAGGATAATAGCGATGAAGGATGTCTGTTGTTGTTGTTGTTGTTGTTGCCATTATTGTTGTTCTTCTTATCGTTGTTGCTGCTGCTCTGCTGCAACCGCTGTCGCATAATTCAACAGCAAAGCAGCTACACAAACCATATCTTAATTATAAATCTTAAAGCGAAGCGAAAAAAGAGAAAAAAATTGCGAAGAAAAAAAGACTACGAAAAAAAGCAACTAAGGACAAAAAATAGTAGTAGAAAAACTAGGAAAAAACCCGAGAGTGTTTAATCGGAATGGAAGAAGCGAGAGAGAGAGAGAGAGAGAGAGAGAGAGAGAGAGAGAGAGTTAATAATTTCAATAGCCAGGCAGTAAATCCGACAACAACAACAACAACAACATCGATTGCATTTTGTATTTTTTTGAATAGTTTTCGGAACACGTAAGAATGACACACTCACTCCGCAAAAATATTGCTCACGGCGTAAGAGCCGTAAAAAAGAGTAGCAGCCACCAACTCCACAGGGCGGAGGGGAGCCGGTGGGTGCGGCAGGTGGGGGAGGGGCGTAGGGGCGGAGGGAGAACAACCGGAAGTCGCTAGACTTTTAACGCTGAGGCGGCAGTAAGGACAACAAAGTTTCTAAAAAATATCGTAAATAAAACGAGGACTCGTACCGTGGCTCGTGCAACTGTGACAGCGAGCAAAGCCGCAAGCAGTTTTGCGGTCGCTGCGCCGCAATTATGACGTCAACGTCGCTTACTTCACGGAACCACAAAAGAAGCAAGCGAAACGAACGAAAGCGAACTGAAAAAGAATCAAACAAAATGAAATGAAATGAAACGAATAAAGAGAAAAATGATGACATTATAAAGCAGCGAACAGCCAACAGATCGGGGAAGTGGACGGACCACAGGAAAAAGTATTAAATAAAAGATTATATAAAAAAGAACAGCAGGGAAAATAAAATTATGACGTTTGCGGCAAACTTTGCTGCCATCTTGAATTAACTCGTAACTCCGCGCTGCTGGACGAGTTGGGAAAAAGAGGGAGCGGGGGCGGGGGGGGGGGGGGGGCTAGAAAAAAACAAATGCTAATTGCTGCTAGTAAAAAAGAATTATTCAAAAAAACACAACAAAAACGCAGCAGAAAAGACAAACTCACGAAGCACTGTTTTGACTTCAATAAAATGTTGGCAAACTTTTTTTCTTTCGTTCCGTCGTTTTCGGGTCGTTCTTTATTTTCATCCTCTGCCATTCGTCTTCATCTTCCTCTTCTTTTTGTCATCCTTTTTCTTCTTTGTGATTTGATTTCAAAACTCAATTTTATTGTCACTGCTGAATAATGACACGCTGCTAATTAAAGTTTTGAAATAGCGTTGTTGTTGTTGTTGTATCTGATACGTGACAAAAGTTTGCTCTTTTATTGAGGATATCTTTTTTTCTTTTTAAGTTTTTTAAAAACCATTCCAGAACTTTTTCGAAAGTTATGCTCAAGAGTTTATCACGCGAAAGAGTCATTTAATTTGTCATAAATTATGACAGTTGTTGTTACTGCAAAAATTATATTTATTTCAAAAACGTGCTGCAATTCATCCTTGAGGACGGCAGTAAAAAACGAACTATAAACTAGTTTTTTTATCTGTTAAAGATTATTATTTAAACAATGATAGAGATTAAGAATACTTCTACAAGTTGGAGAGCATTAGAAAAAAACCACGAGCAGAAAGTGTGCTATCTTCGTCTTGGCCGAAGCCAAAATACACCCTACACCCTACACCCTACAGAGTTGTTGGCCCCGATTAAATAGTATACAATTGAGAACTTTGAGAGGGAAATAACGTAAAGTGGTGGTCTAGGCTACTTGGGGGGAGGGGGGGACTTTAAATTGGGAATTCATAGGAAGTTACTTTATGTTGAAGGGGCCGGACCACGCCCATTTGTGGATGATAATATGCATTAACGAACTAATTATTTAATTTATGAAGAAACTAGCTGATGGCCCACCATATAAAGAGTTGTTTAGATATATTTGTTGATTTATTTTGTGATGGCTGAATCATTCAACAGATTCAACATAATAAAAGCGGAGAGAGACGACGAATCAAGCGGGAAAAATCGTGAATTTCTTTATTTAACATTTAATGGTGCAAAAATAATCACGCTGGGTCTGGCAATTTAAAATGGAAAGAATGGTGAAAAGAATGACCTCTACAACAACAACAACAACTACTGCGAACGTAACAGTAAGCAACAGCAGTAAAAAACAAGAAACGCAAGAGCAACAATTTAACGGTTATTTAAGCTGTTTACGTAATATCGTCCCATACGTAGAAAATATCCATAAAATGGAAATAAAAAACAACAACAACTAATACTACAACAATAATGTAAAAACAGTTGCGTTAAAAAAACGCAAAAAATGCAAAAAACACAAAAAAATGCGAAAATTACGCCGATTGGGCAGCACTGGTGTGTAAAATTACAATTAGTCTGGTTTTTATTCCACGACGAAGGGAGGACTTTTAAATTATATAATGTGGGTGTGGTCGGCGACGGGGGAGGGGGGGGGGGGGGGAGGAGAAGGTAACTTTTAATGCTGAAGAGATGAGCGATGAGCTCTTTCTCCAGGGACTTCTTTTTATATCTCAAGAGAACTGAAGTGCAAAATGAGGCAATTTAATTTAATTCATCTCTTGTAGCCACAAAGATGACTCCTTTCAGGTCATTACCACGAATCGACTGAAAATGACGACGCGTCCACTTTTCTGGTGGCTGGCGGCCATTTTGTGCAGCAGCCGGAAGTATGTAGTGGCTCTGGAACAGAAGAAGAGGAAGCACGAGCGCCACATGAGGCGCATAATTATCCCAGCGGGAATAGTAAATTGCTAATAGAATGTTCTTCTTCGATCTGCTCCAACAACGACAATCGATACAACAACAACAACGACAACCACTACAACCACAACACAGTGCTACTTTACACACACACACACACAGCATTAATATTTATTGCAAAAGTTCTTCTCTGAATGAAGATAATACAGAGTAGAAGGTCATCAAAGGTCAAACGTGTTTAGTTGACGCCTTTCATCTTCTACACAATACTTCACATCTATTCATTCCATTTATTCGATTCAGAACTCAATTCTCAAAAAGTATCTCCTAATAATTTGAGGTTATAATTTAATTCATTGAAGATTTACGAAGTTTTTCACGCGGTGCTTCATGTCGAACTATTGTACAATAATAATAACCACAAAACATTCGAATTACAGATCCAAGTGCGAGCAGGTGAATGTTGAGTTCCATGGAGACTCATTCTCTGAACTACTTTGAGCACTTGACATCAAAGCCGAAGCTCGAGACATGGAGAAGAACAGACGGAAGACAAGAGAATTGAAAGTGGAGGAGAAGAAGAAGAAGAAGAAAATAAAAATCGGAAATAAATTGAAAATTCTTTGCAGGTTGCAAGCCGCAATATTTAAAAGGATACGCGTGAGAAAATAAAGAAAGAGAAACGAATTCCGAGATAAATACACATACATACACACACGTACACATACATATACACACACACGTACACACACACGTACACACACACTTAAAGAGCTACACATAACACAAAGTATTAAAGCGGATATTATTAGAGAACGCTTTAAATTGAACGAATCCGTTGATAGAACGACAACTGAAGGACTCAAAGAAGAAACCGGATTACAGACACAGGATAAGGAATCGAACGAGTCGAAGGAAGGGCGGGGCGGGGGCGGGGGCGGCTGGCTGCATACTCGTCGCAATTGATTACAGGAAGTGTCAACAACATCGTCATCGTCATCAGCAGCAGCAGCAGCAGCAGCAGCAACAGCAGCAGCAACGTCATCGACAGCGGCAACAACCGCTGCACCAGCATCAACTAGCAATGACAACAACAGCAACAGCAACAACAACGACAGCGACAGTAATAATGGCAACAATAAAAACAACAACGACAGCAACCACCTTCACCACCTGCTCAATGAGAGCTCCAACATCGCATTAAGCAACGATTTACAACAATTTCCGGTGCGCCGTTGCTAGCAAGAGCTGCCTTCAAAGCGTTGCCAGAGTCTGAGTTTTCGTGATTTTCTTTTCCTATTTAATTTTGCTCTTCTTATCGTTTTTTATTTCTTCAGCATTTTCTTGTTGCTGTATTTGTTTTGAGATTTGTTGTAGTTTCATTATTGCAACAGACGATTTTTACGTAATGCCACCTCAACGTCGTACTTACAGGGTTGCAAGTACACAAAGAAGTCAGAAAAAATAAAGAAAAAATACAACCATAAATTTAATTACGATTTAATTAAACCCACGAATAAAAATAGTATTTAAATAATAACAACAAAACTGAGATTAAATTGATTTTCAGTATTTTATTGACTAAATTAATTGTTTAAATATAGTTTATTTATAAAAAAAAAATTACACCAAAACAAAGTAAATACAAATTAATTCTACTTAATCAAATAGACTTCAATAAAAACTAATATAAATAGTAAATATAATTAATAATAAAATTAAAAATGAAATATAAATAGCGAATAAAATTCAAATATCATCAAAATAGAAAATGGATAAATTAAATTTAAAGAAGATATTCCACAAAAAATGGGCGTGAAATGTGGGCGGATTTCTTGCTATTCCATTAGACATTGAAGCATTATTCGAGTTATATACTATATATCTATAGTATACTAAGGATATGTAATTACAAGTGTTTCATTGCAATTATTTAAGACAATATGAATGAAGATGTACGCATAAATAATATATTGAAATAATTAATAAAAATATGTTATCATTAGTTCATTCATATCACTTTAAATAATTGCAAGTATTACGGAAGAACGAAGAAGTTTCCGGGGTTTCTTTTTAGCTGTTCCACGCTGTGTGTCTGCGCTTTACTAAAACTGAAGTGTTCAACAACGCAATAACGACGTCGATATCCATTAAAATACTCGAATCTATTTATATTTATAGCCATCCATCCGTCCATCCTTACGTCGCTCCTTCGGCGATCACTTTGCAAACTACGACTATAGTTTTCAATAGTTTGCTAAGCGTTTAATAATAATAATTTTGCTTCAATTGCCGGAAGGGGGGAGAACGGAAGAACGGACGAACCAAGGAACGTTAACAAGCGCGTGCTATTCGACGTGACACCCGCACCAAATCAGGGCACAGCGACGTCTGGAGCGACGCGAAGTGTTGCCAAAGGATGAGCCGCACAGTCGCTGGCTCGCTGCAGGATGCCTGGCGCATTCCGCACGCTCCGCACGCTCCGTACACTTCAAACGAGAAACAATTCACGATCCGAGCTTCAGTTCGAACCCCAAACTTGTTGAGTGCGATGAGAGATTGAAGGACACACGAAGAATCGAAGGCGGTGGAAGGAGTGTGGACACAAAAAAAAAAAAAAACAAAAAACCCTCGAGTTGCAAAAAGAGCAGAAAAACGTTCGGTTTATTTTATTTTTATTGCACTTGAATGCAATGTGCTCTACTCCACATCAAATTATTTCGCACTTCTCTGGCGGAACAATAAAAGTGGATTACGCTGGCAACGCTTGCCAGGATGCGCCCCGGGAGGGTGGTGAAGACTCTGCTGTTGGACAGCGCGAGGAGAATCCAACGCAGAAAGAATAAAGAAGCGTCTTTCAAGGATCGCAAGGGGGGGGGGGGGGGGGGCGCGGTGTGGAGCGGTGTGTTGCGTTGCGTTTGGATGGGGTGAAGAGGAGAGGAGTAAACGTTTAGTTCTCCATTAATTTATTTATGCGATTGGCACGTGCAGCGATGAAGACTGGTGGGGAGGGGGGGGAGGAGGCGGGTAGTTGTTGGAGAGGAGTGCATAATTTCGTGGGATTTACAAAATTTGATCACTTTATGGAAGACTTCCAAATGATTAATGATTGAATATCGAAAGCTTTAGTCGAGACATGCTAACATAGGATGAAAGGTCAGTGGGACCCAAGGATATCATGCGATTCTTAAGCGAAAGTATGATCTATCTCGTTGTGGTTTACATGGGCCATAAATCTATGGGGATGTAAGGCTGGAAGTTTCCAAGGCCAACCATGGCAGATCTGATTTGACTGATACAACCTTCACTTATGTCGGTAATAATAATCTCAGTATCTCGCATTTATAACTGCATGCAAACTTACATCATTTCTCTCAAGTCAATTCCGTTGAATCATGTTTGCAAAAAATCAAAGTGGACCTCAATGAAAGCACGATATTCTTAACATATTTTGGAAGAAAAACTTATGGGAAATATTAATTTAATAATTTAAGTATTTCAATTCAATTTCATTCCGTTTTCATTCTGAGTTTCGGTTTTTTCGGTTTGAGGTTGACAAAAAATTGCAAGTAATTTTTATACATTCAACACGTCTTTTAAACTTGATCGCTAGTCTGTAGAACCCATCACGCTACCCTCGGTTGTTTGACTTTCCTCCCTCCCTTCCCGCCTTCTCGCCCCCCCCCCCCCTCGTGCCACCCTCGCTTCCTGGTCTCGCAATGGTTTTTAGTCATTTGACTTCAATTTCATTTTTCACAGACTTTCTAACATCTGCAGTTGCTTTGTTGTTGTTGTTGTTGTTTCTGTTTTTGTTCTTGTTGGGACATCCGTTGCTCTGATTTGTTGTTGTTGTGTCATTTGCAGTTGTTTGTGGAACTGCAGTTGTTCGTGTTTGTTGCTGTTGTTGTTGTTGTTGTTGTTGTTGTTGTTGTTGTCTTTTCCTCAACATTACTTTGTCAAAAAATAAATGAAATCTCTTTGCGACATACAAGTAATTTATGTTGTTGTTATTGTTGTTGCTGTTATTATTATTGTTATTGTTATCGTTATCGTTGTTGCTGTTGCTGTTGTAACTTCAACACATTCCTGTGTATGAATGCAAGCTTTCAGGTGAGCCTCCGAAGCGGCGTGTTTTTTCGATGTATGTATGTGTATGCGTCATGTTTGTGCGTGTGTGTGTGAGTGTCTGTGAGCTTAGTTAAATCTCTCAGGTCACAATCAAAAGCCAAAAACAGCCGACGTACTGAAACAACCGACAGGAACGTGAAAGCAGCCGAACGGGGTAGCAAAATAGTAGCCAGAACAACAACAACAGCAACAACAACAATAATAACAACAAGAAAACAAAATAAGAACATGGAATAAGTTAGACAAAGTAGAAGCATAAGAAGAAGAAGAAGAAGCAGAAGAATAAGAAACATGAAGACGACACCGGCTACAACACGAATACAAAAACAAGTATAAATATACACAAATACGTCCATGAATGCAGGGCGACACACACACACACGCAGACACACAGACACACTCAGTCACTCATACATGCATGCCATGCACGCGCGCATTCATGCACGTCGTCACAGGACAATGCAATGCAATTCAATTGCAATGCGTTGTTCTAAAAAGGATTTCAGTATCCTGGCGGTGAGTCAAAGTGCACTTGTGTGTTTCTATGTTCGAGTGGAAGTGCATATACACTATATAGTGTGTGTACTTATTTATGTGTGTGTGTGTGTGTTTGCATGGCTATGTCAATAAATGTCGTATATGTTTGCCTGTGTGTGTGTGTGTGTGTGTGTGTGTGTCCCTTCGCCTGATTACGAGGACGTTTTCCGACAGCAGCGACACATGAATCTGGGTCTATTTACATTACAAGCACACACACACACACACACACACACACGCACACACACACACGCTCAAAGAGCATAACAAATTCTATAACATTTCTACGTCGTAGCTTTGGTTGTTTTTGTTGGCTTTTTTTACGTACAACTTCCGCACCGTAAGCAAAAATTACGTGCGATTGTTTTGCTGTAGCGTCGCATGCACTCAGACAGACACAGGAACGTGAACTGCGACAGACAGACAGACAGACAGACAGACAGACACACAGACAGGTAGACAGTTAGACCGCCTGATAGACAACCGTTACACAGGCCATCATGTTTTTGTGCTTGTGTGTGTTTTGCGGCTGCGACTGCAAATATTGTTACGGCTTTTTATTTGCGGCGGTCGCTTCTTGGTTTATATTGTGTATATTTCTTTAATACTCTTAACTCGGCTTAAATTTTGCCCAAATGACTGAGAGTCCTTCACTAACTAACTAAAGAAAGAGCTGCAATACTTTTGGTACACGCTCACACTCAAAAACGTACATAAACTTTGGCTTACGTGAATTTCAATTTAAATTGTTTTGAACGAAAGTAGACCGTATTTAATGATGATGATGATGATGATGATGATCATGATGATAATGTCATCAGTAATCAGATTAGAAAATGGCAGAGATTCATTGAGACGAAATGAGAGAGTAAATAAAACTTACTTTCTTAAGAAACAGAAGCTGAGAAAAAGTAAAGTTCAATAAATTTCTAATTTTAAATATACTAAAACATTTAAAAGAGACCACGAAATACACAGAACAGAACTTGACGAACGTTTAAAATTATTAACAATAAAAACAGCATTCACGCTTAATCAAAAAGGAAATTAAAAACTGAGTGGACCCATGAAATTCCAATTCACAC
Organism: Myopa testacea; assembly: GCA_949629155.1. Lineage (NCBI taxonomy): Eukaryota > Metazoa > Arthropoda > Insecta > Diptera > Conopidae > Myopa > Myopa testacea. The sequence goes on along the minus strand of OX451348.1, from coordinate 9,986,521 downwards.
CAAGAAATCGAGTAGGCGATGAAATGCGAAGACACCCTGACGATAGATGGACATAAAAGTACGGAGAAATAAGAAAAAAAGTGGACAGTCGAGTGGTTAGTCGAATAGTCCTGGATTACTTTAGGCAATAACAATATATTTTTACAAAAAGAATATGCAAGCAACAATCTATACCATATACATTGAGTAATGATAATAACAGAAGAAGTATCGTAGAAATAAATTTACGTGAATTAAATAAAACAAGAGATTATTATTATTTGCAAACGACGAAGCTTATATAGCGAATGTAGTACGTAAAAGACACCGACAGAGATCGCTGATGAGGAACGTTGGCATGTTCCGAAATAGCTATTCGATCTGCCAGTCAAGTTGCTAGTTCAAATCCTGTTGCAAATGAAACGCTGAAGCCGAAAAAATATGGGTAATGTATGTACATATGTATATTAGGGTGGACCTTATTTTTCGACCATAACATTTTTACCACGCCGCCCTCTAAACTTGTACTATTTCATGAAAAAGTAATTTGTACAAAATTTAGATCAACTTGACGTTGGGTAGACGTGGCACATCGAACACCAAGTTTTGAAATAGAAATAATTGCGTTTCTATATATATTTTATATCACAAAGCGTTTTTATATTTCTCTGAAAATAATGGTTAGATCAAGATAACTTTTGCTTGATGATTTTCGAAGCCAAATTACCGCTTCTTAATATCCTTCTTAAATTAGGTTCCTACGTCAAACTGTTTTTGAGAAATTTAATGCCAAAGTTAAAATTTGGAATAAAAATTCCGAAAAAATGTTGTTCGCACTTTGCTTTTAAATACGGTATTAAGTATAAATATTTTCCAAATGCTGCAAACCGGAGGGATCTATGTTTTGTAGTTTCCGAGAAAAGTGGAAATTACGAAGCATACTTTCCTTTCAAATACCAATTTTTGGCTACTTGTGTTTTATTACTTGTGCAAAAATATGGCAGAAGACTGCTCTGGGGAAGGAGTTTAGATCGTAATTTCCACTTTTCTCGGAAACTACAAAACATAGATCCCTCCGGTTTGCAGCATTCTCTCTAGAATTAATTAGAGAATTTTATAGTCGGAAAAATATTTATACTTAATACTGTATTTTAACGAAAAAATTGCGACCAAAAATTTTTTTTAGAATTTTTATTCCAAATTTTAACTTTGGCATTAATTTTCTTAAAAACTGTTTGACGTAGGAACCTAATTCAAAGAGGATGTTAAGAGGCCGATATTTGGCTTTCAAACCAAATAAGCGAAAGTGACCCAGATATCGCCGTTATTTTTTTATATATTTTTTTTCCAGTTTTTAGTCGAGTTTTTAGAAAATAGCCCCTCCCGCCTAAACTGGGGGAAATGCACCCCCCGTCCCATACGATTTTTTTCTTGTCTCGACCCAACCTACATGCTCTAGCCTTTTGTCCCCTCTTATGCAAATCATCCTGTATAACTAAAAAAATGGCACTCTCAATAAGATGCGTAAAATTTAATATTTATAATTTAAAAGATGCAGGTATTAGTTCATTATTATGCTAAAAAAATATATGTACTGTATCACTAATATTATGCATATTCTTGAATATGAAGAACATTTAACCATTATTAAGAATGTTTGCTTCATTCCTTTTCGTTGATACAAATTTCGCATTTTTTGCAAGTTTCATATGAATGTGCCACGTCTTTCTGTTATCCCCATCAACTTCATATTTTACAGAAATTATTTCTTTATCCAATGTTCACAGACGGAAAATATGTCATTTATTAGAGAGAAAATAGCAAGGTTCCAAGAACTGAGCATTGAGGGACACACTGTATACTAGTCTGTAGGCTGAGAAGGTGCTATCACAACCCCATTCTTCTAGACGTCGTTCTTTAGGAAACGTATAGCATTATCACCGGGAACACACAAGTACTTCAACTTTGGACAGAGAAGGGAGTGTCTTACAATGTCAAAGGCTTCGGAGAGGTCAAGCAAACATGTACTGGCAACTAACCACCATCATCAGCAGTCGAACTGTTGAACGGAAACCAGACTGAAACGATGATAAACGATGATGGCCATGCGAAGATCGGTGCATTTGAAGACTGCGGAAATCTCCATGAATGAAGCCATGGTCAAACTAAGTGACAATAGACTAGATACACTTGCATTCTCCAGAAACTACACGGTCAAACTAAACTACAACTTAATCAACGGGAGGACTTGAAAATTAAAAAAGTCAGCCTCCAACCGGACTCGCAAATCTCTTTTGCTGACGGGTCCCAACTTGAAAATGATGATGCTGGAGCAGGCATTAATGGGGCCAGTTACCAAAATAGGTCCATGTATATAGACATATTGGCAAGCTATACAAAGGGGAAGCTTGTGACTATATTTCAGGCAGAGCTTCAGAAGATGGTTTCAGTGGATCAATTCAAGGCATTCATTCAATAAAATTCATTCTCAAAATTAGAAAAATATAGAATAGAATTTTCACGCATTCTTTTTAACAAAAATGTGCCTCAGCAAACCAAACTTTTGCTATATAAAACGTGCCTAAGATCGCTAATCTTCGGTGGCTTTCCGATATTCGCTTGAGTGTTTCTCCTACAGTTATTAAAGCATTTGAAATTTGGGTTTTAGTTACATAGGGGAATATATCGAACCACCCTCAAAACCCACACTAAGATTATTTCAATTGGTCTTTAAGTATGTGATATCTTGAAAAGATTTATCAAAGAATCAACCGTATTAGTGATATCTTCACAAACACTGCAGACTTGTCACCAAACTGTTTGGTTTCCAAACGAAGGACCCCGTAATTTTGATCGTAGTGTTTCTCTGTGTCTTAATTTTTCTATAAAATCCCTTCTTCCCTTCTTAAGTCGTTTATTAGCTCAAGTTTTATCGACTTCCCCCCTGAGTTAGTTATTGTTTTAGCATTAAGTTTTTATGATAATGCACTATAATCTGAAATTTTTGTACTTACATTTATTTTACTCCAAGACATTACAGTGTTGAAAATAATAGACTCAGTCTTATTTTTAGTCGATATCGTTTAGTCGAAGCTTTGCATATTAATTTGCCCATAATTTAGGGGCAGTTTAGTACTAAATCCTAAGGAACAGGACTACAACGAATATAGCAGCATAATAATAATAATAATAAAGCTTACATGCTTCGAAATAAATGTAATTTGAACGTCAGCCATCGACCATTGAATCTGCTCAATTATTTTGATGCCAACCTGGAAAACGTTTGTAGTCCATTAAATACAATGTTTGCCATAACAAAAAGCATTGCATGCATTTAGGCTCGATTAAATTCAACTAAACGCAGCTCTCAGATCCATTGAACCACATACAACAACAGTAGAAAAACGAAAAAAAAAACAAAACAAACTTTGATATAAAGCGATGTTGTGATGTCGCTGCTGTGATTACAAACAACAGTCGGCAAAACGAGGAGAAAAACAAAACACAGAGCAACGAAAACACAAAAAAAAAAACAAGAGCTCATCGAACTCGGCAGCAGCAGCAGATTTTGCAAGAAAAAAGGATTGAAACATACCCGTAGGCGTTGGAATAAAAATTGTCACCTAGCATTTGACTTGCCAGTGCAAATAGTGCAGATTACACAGTGAGTGAGCCTACAGATAGGCAATGCAATAGCAGCAGCAACAAAAACAACAACAACAACAGCAACATGAACAGTTGCTGGAACCAACAACACTATCATGAGCAGCAGCAACAACAACACGCCAGCATCGGGAACATCAACCACGATGATAGACTACGTTGCGCATACAGAATACGGCATTGCATACATTAGGGCGTCTCCCAGCGTGCAAATAAAACGCATTTATATCCAGATAAATATGCACACACATCGTGCACAACATCTGTACAAAGACAACAACAATAGCGGCGCTGGTGCTGCTGGAAGTCTTCCAGCGAGGAATGTGAATTACAACGCCTAAAAGTATGCAAGCACACGCTTTGCTGGAAGTTGCTTCAGACTTCGCAGCTCGGATGGATGGCAGCGGTGCACAGTGGGCCAGAAGTGAGATCCACCGGCCAAAAGCCAGTATAGTCTGAACAGATGGAGATGGAGATGGAGATGATTTCGTAATGCGGATTTCGCATTCGACAGGGAAGTGCTAAAGTATCTCTGCTGAGGGTGTATATCTCGACGGAGGCTTCAGGAAATCTAGGCACTTTAATTATATTTCTTGCATGTAGTCACTGGGATCATACAAAAACATAAAGACAAAAAAACTAAGTCATATAAGGCCTCAAATGGTCAAATTTTCCCGTAGTTGGTCAGGTAAGCGTGATGATACGTCAACATTAAGTTTAAAACGCTATTCAAACTGGGAAAGAGGAGTTCTTTACCATGACGAAGTGTCGTTTCTGGTCCCCGGTTGCCTCAGGCCTATTAATTTGTCCTCAAGACCTGTGAGAACAAATATAATTTTTTTGATATCACTTGACGCACAGAAGCTGTTAAAGTTTTCGTCCTTTTTTTAAAAGAAATTTAAAGCATATTTTAACATTTCTCTGTTGAATGCGAAACACCGTATTTGCTGAAGTCTCCAACCGATTACAAGTTATAGATTTGTGGCCAATGGATTTCGCTTCTGAACCACTGTGCGGTGTGGAGGGGGACGGAGAGCCTGCAGCGAGGTGCCTGGAATTATGCAGCGATTCTATTGGCGGCTGCTGACTGAAGGGTAAGCTTTTTCGTGGCGCCACGATTGGCTAACAGCTTTGGGGAGCTTTTAGTACGCATGCTGATGGCTGGATGTGGGTCTTCGGCGTTGAGAGCTGCGCTCAGCTGCTCATAAATTTTGCGTGACGCCGGCGAGGGAGGTGTGAGCGCCTAAAGCTATGCAATGAATTTTCAGTGTAATTGTTTTTGAAGTGGCGTGTTAAATTCGCCGCTGTTGTTGTTGTTGCAGTGTGCTGGTGTGTGCTGCAGGGTTGCTTGTCGAGAGGTGGTAAATATTTGATTTGGAGATACAACTAATTGTGTGCAGGAGCGAGCGGGAGGGAGAGAGAGGCACGAGAGGGAGCGAGCGAAAGATTGCAAGAGTGCAGTGAAGTAGGAGCGGGGCCCAAAGAGCTGTCCACTTCACAGGTGAGTCCAGCAACAGAGCCTCCCTCCCTCCCTCCCTCCCGCTTACATGGAATATATGTATCAATGGGCCAAACAGTGGCGTCCCTTTAATAGTTGCCCCTAAATGCATGCAACTCTTATTGTATAAGAATTGCTTCGATTTGGTTTGATACGATTTGATTTATTTCACTTGATTTACGTATAAACTTTGTTATAAATTGATTAGTCAATTCAATACAGTTACCAATGATCAATTATCAGATCAAATCCAAATCAAGTCAAGTTGATTTGATTTGATTTTACTTGAATTCATTGGGATTGGATTCGATTTTTAATTCGAAAATTGAATATCATAAAAGTAAGTTAGGTCATAAGGTCAGTCAGTCAGTCAACCAGTCAGTGAATCAGTCAGTCAATCAATCAAGCAGTCAGTCAGTTAGCCAATCAGTCCGTCAGTGAGTCAGGATTAATATTATATAACTTATCTTCACCGGATTTTTTCATTGATTGATTTATTTTGATTTGATTTGGCTCGACAGGAATTTATTCTCAGTTGAAGCCTTGAGATTGTGCCAGTTATCTTAATCTTCCTCGATTAAATGTGATTAGAATTAGCTTAAATCATTAGTATTGGGTTTCATTTGATTTGACTGGGATCAAAATTATTTTTAATATTTTTATTTCATTAGATTTGACCTGGATTTGATTGTAGAGAGTGGGCTGGTTTATACTGCCTCATAATGGAGAATCACGCGAAATTGTAATCGAAAGCAGCGACGAAACGAAGCGAACATCATTATTACGTAACTCTTTCGCGTCGTTCTTTGTTCTGTAAGCCGCCGCAGTTACAGTGTTGCCATGTATGAAATATTCTGAGCATTTTCCCAACTAATGTCTACAAATGCGTAGACACAGTGATATGTCGATATCAGTGTGAATTCGCTGTCTGGCAACAATCTGGCATCCACATAAAAACTAGGAGCAAATCTGACACTTCTATAAAAATTTTCCTTTCGCCGAATTTGACAAGCGTTTCGTGTGAATGTCAGTACTTCAATTTTATAGAAAATCTGTTTAGAAAAGAAACCAGCTGATGGCCCACCATATAATTGTGTACTTGATACTTGATGTAATCGTGATTCGACTTGTCGACTTGTTCGATTAGCATTAATTATGATTTCGTTCGATTTGTTTGATCTCATTTAATTGCTTTTATGCGTCTCAAGATTATTTCAATTCAATTTGATACGAGTATAAGTTAACTTGATTTAATTTCCCGAAAACCTCTTGAAAACTACACTAAACTAGACATCAATCCTAGTTGACGGAATGTAGAAAACTCTTGTTGTTGGTTTGGTTTGTTGCTGTTGTTTTTGCGATTTTTATTTACTTCCTTGCAAAACAGTTTCATTCAAGCTGCGGCAAAAGTCAACAAATTCAAATTCAAACAACAATAAATGACAACATCGCTGAAGCTTTTGGAGACTTTGCGTCGAAATGAAGCTGCAGCAACGATAGAAGCGGCGAATTGCGAATTCGCCGCACACTCACAGAGGGACGAACCAACCAATCAATGAAAATGAGTGGCAAAAGCTTTCGCCGCTCAAGCTTTTTATGGCCAAAACAAGGACAAGAAAGCGGCTGTTTTCGAATGCAACAACAGCGAACAGGATGAAACACATTTCGTCCTGCGGTAGGTTAGGATGAAGTGAAGGAATGCATGCACGAGTGTTGTATATGAAAGCCGAGAGTCAGCAGCGGTCGTCGTCGGTGTTTCCCTACTATTTGCATGCTTGTCTACTTTCAGGCGTAACTGAGAGCAGGTTAACAGGGCGATGAACAGGGTGACTGAAGTGACGTCCATGGGTTCCGGCTTGAACGAGGCGAATTCGCAACGTGTGCGGCGAATTGCAGCGAACATGCTGCGAAACTGAGGCAGGCACTACGTCAGGCATGCTTTTAGGCGCCGTCGATAGCGTGCAATGCTGCAACTTGGAAATGGCTGTTCGACTGGCAGTCGGCAAGCGCCTGAAGATATGCAACACTCATCGTTGCGCTGCTGTTTTGCGGCATGCAGTCCTTTCGCCGGTCTTCGCATTCGCTCGTTGCAAGCGTCGTGTGCGGCTCGTCGAGTCGCCTCGTTCGTGTCAGTCGTGCCGAGGAGAGGAGGACTGTTTATTTTTCATTCCTCGTCGATGTGATTGCGTGGTTTCTGGCGTAGTTGGCCGCAAGTAGTGCTGCTGGTGTTGGCCAAGTTAACGGCTCTGTTCGTATGCTCGTCCGTTCGCTTCGGCCGGCTCGTGGGTTACTAGCTCGGTGTACGAACGAGAGTGCGTGTGTGTGTGTGTGAATGTGCATGTGTACGTGTGCGTTCGTTCGTTCGTTCGTTCGTTCGTTCGTTCGTTCGTCTGCAGGTTCGCTGGTTGGCTTCGCAGGCAACGAGGCCGCCTGCACTCGCCGAGGCTTAAACTCACAATCGCCAGGATCAGTTCGACGCGAATTACGGCTTCGAGAGGATGCAGAAGCAAATCTTGCCACATCGTCTACTGTGTGTGAGAACCTAACAAATGAATATCCTGCAAAAGTGAACAAATAATCAATCCAGTTCAATAATAAGTCGAATACAAAAACTCGAAACTGCAAATAAAAAGGTTGCAAAAAGTATGCAAACAATTTTCACAAAAAACTCGTAAATTTATTACATCAAAGCAGAACCAATTCTAATAAACTTCAAACAAAAAAACAAAATGTAATAAAAAGTAATTAAAAATTAATTTTGATATGCGAGGTGTTCAGCTTCAGACAGCGGAACATCCTTCCTCTGCAGCCGAGGATTCAAAACGGTAGGATGTGGAGCAGGTCATTCGAGTGATCATGTCAGAAGGGGAGGTTTTTGTGGCGTGCAAAATAGCGGTTGTGTAGAGGTTTTTACTCAATGCTGTTTGTAGAAACAGTTGAGTAAAAATTCAGTGGAATCCAGAGGAATTTAGAGGAATTCAGAAGAGTTGAATGTAGTAATGTAGTAATGAGAGTTGCTCTCTATACAACAAATATATAAAAACTGAGGTTAGACAGGAAGTTTAAAGTACAAATAGAGTGAAGTAATATTTATGTACCAATTATTTGATATATCCACTTATAATGTAGTCACTTCTGTAGAAAAAAAGAAGAACATTCTTTAGATAAAAGTTTCTTTGGCTAAAAGAATGCAACACATTTTATAAAATATTGAGATTGCGTTAGGAGTCTTTTTTAAGGTTAAGAATTTCGTTTCTTTTTCGTATTCTTTTCGAAAATATTCGATAATAATTGAACACTATTCCTCGCTAAAATTTAAATTTAGTTAATAAAAGAACATCGACATCTGAAATGCAATCGCATTTATTTTTTGCTTTGTTTGCTTGCATTAAATGTTTAAATTCTGAGAATCTATTTTTTCAAATTTAAAAAAAAGCAACAAAAGATAAAGAATCTCCAAATAAAAACAAGAATACAAAAATTTATAATTAAATATAGAATCAAGTAAAGATCGAAACCATTAAATTGAATAATTCTAAAGATCAGTTAAAGCTTTGAATATATTGTATATCAATCGCATTCGTTCGTCGGTCGAGTCTTTACTTAAAGCGTTCATTTTATTCTAGTAGTCTATGGCTAAAGTAACACATCTGGCATCGCTTATTTTACAGTTACAAAAGTTTTCACATCAAAGTCTCTCAAAAATTGTTACTATTCACTAATTTTAAGTAATATTATTTTCAAGCAATTGCAATTCCATTGAGATTTAAACAGTATTATTAAATACTTCAATTCAATTCAATTTAAACTTTAAATTTCTCTCCGAAACTAGCTCAAAATTAGGCTAATTTAATATATACGGTTTATATACAATATACATACATATATAACTTTTCAAATCTCGGGATTAAATACAGTATAAAATCGGAATGAACAAAAGGTGAATGGATTTTGTTGAAAAAATTGACCTCAGATTTAGAAGAAGGAAATAATTTCTATATAAATAAAGTGAATTTAATTTGATACACGATTTTATATAATAAAAGAATATAATAAAATATTACAATAAAAGAATATACTAAAATAATTCAATAAAAGAATATACTAAAATATTACAATAAAAGAATATAATAAAAGAATATAATAGATGAATATAATAAAATATTACAATAAAAGACTATAATAAAAGAATATAATAAAAGAATATAATAAAAGAATATAACAAAAGAATAACATTAAATAATATAATAAATTAATAAAAAAAAGAAATCAAAACAGCATCTAAATGAGAGAATTCTGCACATTAAAAGATCCTTCTAAGTACGGTATATAAAAGAAAAACTCTATTAAAGACTCCGACGATCGCTCGCTTAAAGTTTAACGGTTGTGACGAAGAATCCGCTGACTGCGATCGGATGCTGCTGATGGGAACCTCGGCACAGGATCCTCAAAGGGTTTGCGTTCAGTTCAGTGGCAACATTTGTGTGTGTTTAAACATTTTAATTAAGTACCTCAAATTTAATTGAAGCCACTTACATCAAAATATCTGCAAAAGCATACATAAGCTAAAGTATTACAAACTAAGATAAAAACCAGACTTGAAAAGCATAAAACATTGAGTTAAGTATATAAATTAAAAAAAAACAAAATAAAGATTTAAAGAAAGAAAAACAAATTAAAAGAAAAACAATTCAAACAATTCAGGTGACAACAAAACAATAAATTTTCTGCTAACGAATGAATCAGCATATTTTTTAGAGAGAACTTTTTCGCGAACATTTTATGAAAGGAAAATAAAACCTAAAAGTAATAAAAAAGGAACGTATAACTTTTCTAATGTTTAAAATTGAATCAAGCAGCTGCTTCGGAACGTCGTCAAAAGTACGACGAGCGCTGTTTTTCATACTGAAAGCAAACTCCAGCAGCTCACCGAACAGCATTCGATATCAAAGCTCAAAACAACAGAGCTGCCAACTTGAGCGAGAAACGCGGTGAACTCTTTTTGGGAACGGCAAAAAGCATCAAGCGAATTGCGGGAAGCGAGCCAACAGTGCGTGAAAGTAAAGCAAATCGCGGTCGTCAGAAGTGCGGAGAGAAAACTGTAAAAACAGGGCTTGAAAGAGCAGAATAAACATAAAATACCACAATAGCACAGAGCAAAGAGGAAAACAGATAAAAGCAGGACAGAGAAAGCACGTGCTCAAAATCATAAATATAAATTTTACAGTCCTTGCGAAAAGGACTTGAAAGAAGGAGTGAAAGCAACGGGACCTCGTCGTCTGAGTGGCAGTTAATTCAGCAGCATCGGAGAGAAGCTCTCCTCTTGCCGCAAACCCAGGAGTCAAGGTGATCAACGATCCGAAAAGAAAACTTTACAGAGCATAGATTTGAAGAGTACCCATAAACTGCGAAACTTTTAAATCACCAAACAAAAAATAAGGGAAAACGTAGCAAGTTCATTAAATCCTTGAAATATACAAACATTTAGTGGATTTCAGGAAATTTAAAATAAAACCAAACTTAAATACAAAAACTTTTTGATACCTTTGCCAAGTAAAACAACATATCGTCTGAGTAACTTTAATGCACATGCAACTGTAATCAAAACGTGCTGCATACTTTGAGGCTCTAATTAATTTCTGTTAACTTCCGAGTTGTGTGTTCATGCTGAGCACAATTCGCATTACAAACTCTGTGCATTTCATTGAAGTCAGTGCAGCGCGACGTATGAGTGACACATCCGCAGCTATCACAAGAGAAGGACAGCATTTCAATAAAATAAACTCGCAAATCTGCGCAAAAGCTAATTATTTACAGTGAACACGAGTGCGGTGATTCTGTGCTTCAATTAGAAGGGAAAAGAAACAAAGACGCTCGAACTGAGCTGCCATTTTTAATTAACGACTTAAGTAATTAGTTGCAAGTGCCTGCGAAAGGAAAACTACTTCAATTCAAACGGCTGGACACACTCCTTAAAGGACACACAAAAGTGAACAGAGTTGGTGAGTTTTTCTTGTATTTTACATGAAACATCTGAGTTAAAAGCTCTCACGAATCTAATCTAAACCGAGATCGTTGACAGATAGAGTAGTCTTATAGTAAGCCGTCCTTATCTTAAGATTTGAATTAAGTTGTAGACATAAGTTAGAAACAAAGATAATAATAATTAATAGCTCAATAAATCGAATTCTGAGGATTTAAACGGAGATCATTTGAATGCTCGCTGATTGCCACTCTGAGTTTTTAGTTAATATACTGAACTCTTATTTAATAACCTCGGATTAGGCTAAAGAAAAAAGGTTTAAATTAATAAATTGAGTCAATAAATCTGAGTTAATTAATTGCCAGGATCATAAATAAATAGAACTGAGTCTTGGTCACTAAATTATCCGTAGATCCATAGACTGATCCGCGTGTATTTCCGATTGTATTTCCATCAATAACTATACTATATTTTTGTCAATAGTAATAGGAAATCGCGAAGGTCCCTGAATTTCACCTTTAAAATGTTCTCCTTAATTAATATGATAGTTTTTCAAGCAGATGTTGATTGTCTTTGAAATGCATGAACATGTGATTCAGTGTGGAGTCCGAGTCTCGAGAACTAACAACTGTTTTCTGCGCCTATCGACTGCATTATCGACTACTCAATAATGCAAGACAGCTGAATATCATTAAACTCAAGCGGCTTTACTTGTGAAGTGCCCACAATGAATGGAATCCACAGAAAGAAAAGCTTCAGACTTCGGCATCATTTCTGCATCATTTCTATGCCATTTCTGCATCATTTCTATGCCATTTCTGCATCATTAGATGGCATGCAACAAGGCCGGCAACATCGACAACAAGCCGACAGAGTGCACAGTTGATTGTGGCCAAGTGGCAACGCTCTGAAGTAGCTGCTGCTGTTGTCGATGCTGCTTTTGCTCATACTGTTGCTTCTGACGTTGCTGCTACTCGTATTTTATAGAAACGATGTGCTTTGCATTTGAATGAGCGATGAACAAGTGATGCATAAAATGTGGTTATATTTTGCTTATGTTAAGTGTTCTTAACTAATGAAGCATGTGTGTGTGTGTGTGTGATCCTGTGTGTCTTTATCCGTCTTTTGTTAGCAGCCGTGTTCTTGTTTATGCCACATTAAATTATTAATTGTGTTCAACAGATCGAAGCATTTCTCTGCTTTAACATCATGTCGAACATGCTAAATTATCTGCTTAATTCAAAGTCATTTAAATGATGTTAAATGATGAAGCTAAATTAATAAATGTGTACGCTTTATGAATTTCTAAACGATACGTATTACTTCTCTATTTAACAAGTATTAACTCTCTACAGTGCCACTAACTCTCTCTCTCTCTCTCTCTCTCTCGCTCTCTCTCGCTCTCTTTCTTCCTCTCTCACCGAAAGTCACTGCAACAAATGAAGTTATGTTGGCGATCGATGATGATGATTGTTGTCCTTGTTTTTATTCTAATTGTTTGCTTTTCTTTTTGCTCCTTGTTGTTTATGCTGCAATTGTTGTTTTTCTGTTGTTGTTGTTGTCATTGTCACGGTCGTTGTCGCAGCTTTAATAAAATTACCATAAATAAATATCCTTTCAGGAGGACGATGTTGCTGTTGCGGCGGTTGTTGTTTATCTTTCTGTTATCGGTGTTGTTGTTGTATTTGTTGTTGCTGGTATTGCTGCCGCTGGTGCTGCTTCTGTTGTTGGCCGCGAAATGACGAAACTTTTCCCCTGCTTCAAATGGTTTCAATTTGCATTCGCAATTGCTCAATAAAATGGCGCCGAAGGGGGGTCGTCAGAAAGCGGATTCTCACCCGCAGGTGCATCGGGGAAGAGTTGTGTTAACGTAGCAACAGCAGCAACAACAACACCAGCAGCATTAATTGTAGAGAAAAGCGATTGTAATCACAGAGGAATCTTGCAAGTTGAATCTTCCACACTTGCAAGCATTTAATTTTGAATGTACGAGAGTACCTTATATGGGTTAAATAACCCGATACGATGTAAGCTCTCGATTGCTTGTAAAACTCTTCCGCAGAAAAACAACCGCAACACTTTTCACCTCAATCGAATCGAGGTCTCGAAGTAGTTGAAAGCCCCCCCCCCCCTCTTTCGCCAGGATATCTTTTTTTTTGTTGCTGGAAGCGGTGAAAGTGAACCGGTGAATTTTAACCATCGAAACAGTTGTCATACCCTTAAAGTCAAGAACAACAACAACAACAACAACATAACTAATAAACCTTGTATACAATATTTTATGGTTGTCGCAGTACGCATTTCGGAGGGTTGCCAACACATAAAAACAAACGACAATTTAAGGACTTTAAATCACTTGTCTGTTTTTGTTGTTGTTTTCCTTGTGTCTGTTGTTGTTGTTGTTGTTATTATAATTGTTCTTATTATTCTGGTTGGTTGTTTTTGGGGCTTTGAATTTAAATGAAGCTGAGTTTAACATGAAATAAAAACAACAGCAAAGAAAAACATACAACAATAGTGTATGTAAAACATTGAAAAAACTACGTAGAAAAAGAATGGAAAAGAAGAACAATAAAAAACACAATAACAATATCAAGAGCAAAAATAAACATGGGGAAAAGACAAAACAACTGATGGACAAAAATTACATCATGTATTCAATAATTGAAGCATACTTTTTGGCTGTTGCAAATAAACCGAGATTTGATAGAAAAACTTCACAGCAATGTTGATGTATTTGAATAAATATTCACTATCATTTTTATAGTAAACTTTAGAGCAATATAAATAGTGTACTATGCAAAAAGAAGAGAATATGTTCCTTGACACTTTATTCTTCTATTATTATTAATTAATTCCGTTGAAGATGAACGCAACAGAATTCTTTATCTAAATGAGCTCATTTTTAAATTACAAATGATGGAAATTCAATGCTTCGAGTGATCAGAGAGTCGCAGGGCTGTTTTTTCAGCCAACGCAATCGACAAAATGGCGAAAATCGGCAACAACCGGCAACAATCGGCAACATCGATTATTTGATTTCAAGCGAACGAAACAATTTTTGCTCTCATCAAAGTTTTGTGTTTCTGTTATTTTGCGCATTTTTCCGAACGTTTTTTTGCAGATGGCGCAAAATGCAAAAAAGCAAATAAGACGGAACAACAACAAGAACAACGGCGAAAAAGAACCGACAGATAATAATAAACAAAGAAAAAACAAAAGCAACAAAAAACACTGTAACAGTCGTTGCGAAAATAAAGGCAACATTTTTCGCTTTATAATGTTTTGGGACAAAACTGCGGAAAAATGCTGAAATATTTTTGCATTCCATTTATTTAGTTGTGTTGTTTTTCATTTGCTTTTGCTTTTCTTCGTGTTTTCATTTCACTTTATTTGTTTAGCCTCGTTTTTATTTGCGTTCATCTCCGTTTTTAGTTTAGTTGTCGATTTTTGACAGCCGATTTTTCACCCTCTTCTGTGTCAAGCGCTCATGCGTAGCTGATGTTTTGCATGAACATTTGGATGTCTATTTTTCGGTATCCTCACTTTATCCCGGCACGAAATCGGTTGCCGCCGATTTTCGCAGCTGTAACAGGAAACTTTGCACTGTAAAATTGGTGATTTTAGCCGACTGACACTAGATGTAGATGTTTTTTCTACTGCTGCCAACTACTAATTTTCCTCCATTTTATTTAATGATTGAGCCCAAAACCGGAGCGTATTTTTTGGCCTTCTAATTTGATTCGTATTGAAACGTTCACCGTTCGTCCGTTCAGCCTAAAAAATGCCAGAAGAGTGGACTTTTTTCCGGGTTAACTTTTTGTTGAAAATACTTTAAACAATCAGATGGTGAAACTTGCAACAACTGCACTCTATTCTATGAAAAAACATTTGATTTAACACGCTCAGCGGACCATTAAAATGACGGCGAAATCAATTATTCGCATTTCGATTTGAATTTCGTCGTCCTTTTGAAGTCCAGCCTCCGTTTGTTAAATTTCCTCAATTTAAAGCCGTTTTTTTGTTTTCTTCAATTCAAGCTGCAGATTCAAGCTCGATAAATATTTCGAACACAAGGATAAAAGATTTCGATTATCAAAACTGGAGATGTTTTTATTAAACAAGCCGCGATTCACTTCACAAGATGCTGCTTCAGGTTATTGCTTGTGAAAAGCGCTTTTAAAGTAACGAAACAACTTGATTTGCGGTTAACTCCCATTAAAAAGCCATACACTTTTTTATTGATCACTTTCGCAATAAATCCCACAATTCGCAGTCGCGTTTAATGACGGCGAGGACCATCTTCCACAAGGACACCAGCAAACCGAACGCCAAGCCGATTGAAGCTGCCGGAACTGCATCTGAAACCGTATCCGGTGTATAAATTGATACAAAAACAATATTGATAACAACAACAACGACAACAACAACGACAACGACAACAACAACGACAACAACAACGACAACGACAACAACAACAACAGCAAAAGCTGCAGAAGACTTCGCGAATCCCAGCCAAACCGTTAAGCTTTTTAAACTGCATTTCATGAACAATTTTTTGCACTTTGTAGCGCGAGTGCAGCGAATGAAGCCCAACAACAAGCCGGCCAAAATAATGTTATGTCGCTTTAAGCCGGCAGCCGGCAGAGGAAAACAACCACAACAACAGTAAATTAACGAATAAAAATCGGGGGGGGGGGGGGGAAAGGATCCGCAGCATCCTTTTGCGCTTAACGAAAACCACGCACATCCTGCGAGGGCTCGGAAGGCTCTGGCAGTTCGCGGACCCAGCGGAGGGAAGGAGCGCGTTGAGGAGAAGGGGGCTGGGTGCTGGGCGGGCGAGGGCGGGCGGCATTTAAGTGAGCCGCAGCCAAAATTGGACATGTAATTTTTTAAACGCTTCCATTAAGTGTCCGTGTAGTGTTCGTTAATCGCGCTTCAGTTTCAACACCGGCGCCCCACACTACGCAGCATCGATGTCGTCCTTGTCGCCGGCGTTGCCACACTGCTGCTGCTGCTGGCGCAACTCGTACTCATCCTTGTAATCAGCCTTCGCTTCAGCTCGTTGTCGTGTACAATTAATTGCGGCTCATTAAACTTTATGCGCGCCGAGAACGATCCAGACTTGTGTGTGTGTGTGTGTGTGTGTGTGTGTGTGCGTGTACCATTCGGTCCACTCGCTATTGATGGTCATCGATGCGGTAAAACTGACCCTTGAGCATATCCCTGTGTGTGTGTGTGTGAGTGTGTGTGTGTGATAGAGAGTTTTTGGAGGGACGAAGGCGGAGAAACTGCTCTTTACTTCTCTTTAACATACTCGAAAAGTACCCTGAGAATTTATGCAAGATTCTGTACTCACTGCGGCTTTGAATACGGCTACATATTCGATATTCCTTAAATGCCCGAAAAAGGCGTTCTTCAAAACGCTTCACAAGGATACACACACGCTTTAAAAGGATTTAACCGCCTGTCAGATTCACTGTCACGATGCTTCGAGTGCGTGCATAAAACAGCTTTAAGGACTTGAAGAAGGATTCATCTTTAAAATATCAAATCTCATGAGGCTTTTGAATGACTTAAAGGATTAATCGTGCTCATAGCAGGCTTAAGAGCGGTTTCACTGCGGGTTTTGAAAGCCTTGCAGGATTAATAAAGCTCCGCGAAATCCTGAAAGATGCTTAATTGAGTTCACGAAAGGCTTTAAGACCACCGGAATAAATGATGCTTAAGATTGCCTTCCCTGGATCAAATGTTAAGAGTCCTCAAGCCCCACGAAAGGTCACGACACGATGCAAAGCCACTTCACGCAGTACACGTGTGAGTAAAATAAGCTTCACTGATTTCATGAAAGGCTGAAAAGTGGAATGAGATTCCAATGTAGCTTCAAAAGTTCAGCCTTCCATGAGTTCATGAAAGGATCATATTAAGTATCCCAAAGAATGACGGGCCTTTCAAAGTTCCATGCTTCAAAGACGCTCTAAGAATTTTTATTTAAAGGTTTAAAGGTTTAAAGGAAGCATTGATCTTTGCAAAGGGGTTTTAAAGGTCCTGAAGGCTTTATTGAACTCTCTAAACGAGGCTTCATTCCGTCCATGCAAGGTTTAAAAGAGAGTCTCTATTCTAGCTCACAAGAAGTATTCATGGCTTCGCAAGGTATATGAAGGTATATCGAGTTTTATCGAGAAACTCAGCACTCATAAAAGCCTTAAGAAATGCCTAAGAGCTTCATTAAGTGGATGAAATCGAGGTGATTAAAATCGGTTTTGTTGAGACTTGTTTAATGAATGAGAGCTTCCGAAAGACTCACGCTCGCTCTGTCAAAATTATTCTACAAATAAAGAACAACAACAAAAGTTAAGTTTATAAAAAGCGTCAAAATATTTAAGGTTTCCATAAAAATTACCGGAAGTCGACAAATAAATATGTCCATTAAATTTAGAGTTATTCAGCTGGTTGTTGCAACATCTGCGTTCACACTGATTTCCTTTCGATATCTCTCTCTCTCTCTCTCTCTCTCTCTCTCTTCATATTTTTAGAGGTTCACGAAACCTGGACAAAAAATGTGTGTTTTTTGGTTCTTTTTTCATATCAATTTGCTAGACTTTCCGTGCCATTTGTGTTAAAGAGTCAATTGCGTCAGTTATTTGATGCACTCTACACCAGGCATGTTAATATTGTCACAACACAAAATGGTTATTTTAATCATACATAATATTACATACATAATAAATATTATAAATATGTACATAATAAAATATTATAAAATAATAAAATAAGCAGTAAAATAAAAAAAATAAAGAGGTTAATTTTTTATTTTTGTTTTGTGTTTTATTTGTGATTTTTAATTTATTCCTTTTTTTTTGTTTTTATTGAAATATTTAATTTTTATTTCTTTCTTTCTTTCTTTTCAAAGGGTTCCTTTTCGAACTCTCAAAAATGCCGCTTGTAGAAACTCGCGCTGCATAATAATGCTTTTTTTACGATGAAAACTTTTTATTGTTAAATCGTTCGTATTCATGTTTAATAAATTGCAGTTCAGAGTTATTTTTATTGAGCTCGTTATTATAGAAGAATAAAACGTTTTACAAAAACTCGTGATAGAAGAAATAAAATTAATAAAATTCAAACAAATGACTGCAAAATCGACATCGATGTTTTGTTGAAATGATCAGAGTCTTGGATGGATTTTAAATCGGTGGAAATTCACGAAACTGAATTCAACGAAGTTTAAACAACTTTAAATATAAAAAGAAACATTTTATAAAAAACTAAAAAATGGGCTTATAAATAAGAAGAAGAAGTAGAAGCAGGAGAAGATATCTAATTGAAGCTGCTGTTCTTCTAGAGAAATATTTCTTGAGAACTGTCAATGAGGAGAGTCATTAAAGAGAATTCTTAATGAATATTTGATTGAGCACTTGATTCAATGTTTATATAGTGCTTCTATAAACCTCTTGATCTCCGATCATCGACTCTTCAACTGAGAATCTTTAAAGACAGAAGGACACTTAATTTTGTCTCTCGAAATCTAGTGACTCGACTTTCATTCACTCACTCTCTTGAAGTGGCTCACATTTGTCACCGATCGATGAAGAACGAGAAGTTTTTGCGGCCTTTTGAAGTGCGTCCCGTTAACTATTCAATGATAACTGGGAGCTGTGTTTAATTCGCACTCTGAAAGCAACACATCGCTTTGGCTTTTTTCATGGAACCTCAACATTTCAGAGTTCCTCGTGACCGCGATTCGGCGCGAGTCAAATCGTCTTTCTTTTTATTTCTCCTTTTTTAACTTTCATTTAGTTTCATATACTTTATTTAATAAAGACTTTTATTATTAAATTAGACTTTTATTAAAGTAGATTCATGTCTTTCGTGTTATCAGAATTTTCGTGTCAAAATTAGTTGAATACTTAAGTGTACAAAATTAGTTAAAAGTGAGTGAAGAATTGAAGTCAAAAGAATAAATTGAAGAAACCAATTCTTCAAGCAGGAGTAAAGATAAACGGGAAAAGCAAATAATACAACTAATAAAACAATTAATTTTAGAAATAAATGAAACTAATCGTCATCGAAATTTATTTATTATTATTAATTTATCAATTTATTCAGTTATTTGAGTTCGCTGTTATTTTAGAATTAAACCACTTTTTATAGTTACAACAAACGACTCTGTTCTGGTTTTGAAAAGCGACCTGGCAAAATAACGGGAGCTGTGAAGTGAATAGAAAGAGACTAAAAGGAATAAAGAAAGAGAGAGAGAGAGAGAGAGAGAGAGAGAGAGGGTGTGAGAGAGAGCGAGTGAAGCACATTTAATTGAAACTCAGCTCAGACAATGAAAGCTAACAAAAAACCGAACACATTAAAAACTACAGAAACAACAACCACTATAAGAGCAACAACAATGAAATGAACAAGTCCAATTACAACATATACGAACACAACAACAACAACAACAACATGAACATGAACAAGTATAATTACAACATGACAATTTAAATTTAACCAAATGTGTCAACATCGACAGCAACAGAGAGCAACAACAGCATCCACTCTACAGTGGATAGAGAAGCTCAAAATGAATACTAAACGACGATGATTGGTATAAAATATCTACTATTAGTTATAAATACTTACTGATAAATAGCAGTGATTTCCTTTTTCTTGTTATGAAAATTCTAATCTATTGAAAAGCTGCTTCAGAGATTCAGTATTTCCGTAGCACTGTTAAATCGGCGATAATTCAATTATTTCTTCAATCCAAAGAAAAAACCAATGCAAAGGATTTAAGGATCAGCATCTCCATTGGCTTCAATTGAAACGTGATTGCTTCTCATCCTCGTTTGTCCCACTGTGGCTACGTGTTTAGCATAAACAACCGTGCGTTGCACTGCGACGGAGGACCGCAGCGACGCAGAATTCAATGTTGTCGCACGTGATAACGACGTCGAAGGATTGCGCGATGTGTGCTTGACGTGAGCGGCGGGTGGGCGTGGTTAGGCCAGGACAAGCGAACAAACATGCGATCTCGGCCCTGCTGGATTCTGAGTCCTGAATGCGAAATTCGGCAATTCGCGATAATTAGCACTACAATGGAGATGGAGAACAACAACAGCAACACGAGTAGCAACAACAACAACAACAACACGAGTAGCAACAACAACAACAACACGAGTATCAACACCATCGACTGCAAAGAAGCCATACGTTCAGCATGCAGCATGCAGCTCATCAGCTGAGCACTGAGCGGCTGTCGCACGCACTTCGAGTAGTTTAAAATTTGCATTGCATGCTTTCAGGCGCACGAATGCGTGCACATTTTATGGAGCCTTAATTGGCAACCGTTAAGTTTCGTCATTGAATACGTTGAATCGAGTCGATCATTTGGATTGTTGTTGTGGCGGTCGGTGTTCGCATGAATGGTGAGTGACGTCGGGGGGCAAGGAGTCTCCAGTTGACAGGTGGTTTTTAGTGAATTTTTGCTTCCCCTCCTTCCCCTTCTTCCCCTCCCGCTGCCCGTGAGGCATATCTACTTTATATTAAACACTGTTTCATTAACAGCGTCGTTGAAATCGAGCTCATTTCGCTTAAATTGAATTTGAAAACTCATTTCGGCGTTGCCACGTGTTGTGATCATCGTTATGGTTTTTTCATTGTTTTTATTATTCGATTTTCGTATAATATTCCAGATTTGCTGAGTGTTCAATTATAACAAATTAATTAATTTATGTCCATTTCGACGTGGATAAAAATTACGTTGATATTTATTGAGGATGAGATATTAATTGAAAATTTAATATTGTGAAAAAATCATGCAACATAAATAAATTATTATTATTACATATTATTGCTATTATTTTTATAATTATTATTACATTTACTATTGTTATTACTATTGCTATTATTATTATTTTTGTTATTATTTATTTTTGTTTGTATTCATATAATTTGTCATTAGTTGTATAATTTTTCTATTGCGCCTGATTTTTTTTTTGTGGTTCCTTCTTTTTGGGTCTCCCTCAAAAAAGCCTTCATTTTGCTTCATCAGACTCTCTGATTTTCTTGTTCTTTGTCTTCTACTTTCTAAATTCTGCCCTGCGAAAAGGAAGTCATTAAATCATCAAATTCTGTTCAGACAAAAAGAAAATCGGGGTAGTTTTTGAGCATGTGTGGCATGTGATATTTTAGCCCCGGACCGCCGACCCTGTCGCTTATGAGGACAGACATAAAGAGAAACAGATCGGAAAGAGACAGACGGAGAGACAGACGAAGAGCAGGCGGAGAGACAGACGAAGAGCAGGCGGAGAGACAGACGGAGAGCAGGCGGAGAGACAGCAGCGGAAGCAGACAGACGGCGAAAGCTTCCTGTTCAGTCCACGAATTTGTCAAAAGAAGCTTCTCACTTCACTCCAGCTCCCTTCCGTTATCATCACAATTTATATCTCTCGTTTAGACTCTCTCTTTCTCTCTCTCTCACTCACACACTCTTTCTCTTTCTCTTTTTCTTTCTTTGCCTCCGAATCGGTTTCAATGCGTTGCTTCGTTGAAGCCATTCAATTTGTTTCATTGGCAGTTTTTCGCTGCTTCTGCCATGATTCTTCAATGCTTTTCTTCATTGATTCTTCGTCAATGCTTCCTCTGCGATGCTGCCTCTTCTTCATGCTTTTCATTACACTCTGATAGACGTCGACATCGATATCAATTTTTATATCCTCCTTGAGGAAGTCAGCTGCTTCCGTGCGGCTGTCGTTAACCTGAATGCTGCATCCTGACGCTGACGGATGTCTCAATGTGTGTGTGTGTGTGTGTGTGTATGTGTGTGTGTATGTTTTTTGTTTATATCTGTGTTCGTTTGTGTGTATTGTGAAGTGATGCCAACAACGTGATTCTTTCAACGACTTCCTATGAACCAGATTATTATCAATTCGTATAGTTTTTGATAGCAACAACAACAACTAACACACAAGAATCACTTTTGTAATTGGCACGCAGCTTGATTCCTGATGTGATCGCAAAGCCACTCAATTCAATTCACTCAAACGGAAATCGTAGTAAAAGAAAAGTAGTAAGAAATGTCGTTCGAAAACGTAGCAAAAGGAGTAGAAAAAATGTAGTAAGAACTGTCGTTAAAGTAGCAGTAAAACGGGTGAAAGAATTGTGGTAAGAAGAGCAGCAGAAGAGTAGAAAGCAGCGTACCAAGAAAAGGAGTGATAAACGTAGTCATTAGAGTAGAGAAAAGGTGACAAAAAAAAAAAAGAGACAAGGAACAAGAAAAGTACTCTTTTTTATATGATTTAAGCACTGATTAAGAAAGTCAAATTATTTGTGTTGTGGAACAAAAAACCAAGAAATTAAAAATTCTTTTTAGGGGGAAAGAATTCTAATTTAAAGCTTTCTGGTTGCTTAGACGATAATAAATTTGAAATATCAATCGAATGCACACGAAATGAAATGGAAACAACAACAACAACAACTACAACAACAACAACAGGCAATAATTATGTCATCTCCAGGCGGATCTTAGTGGCAGAATCGACAACAACAACAGCAACAACGACAACAACAACCATAACAACCAACAATAAAAATCCAAAAATCTCAATTTTTGCTTCGTTAAGTTTTCGGCTTTTATACTCGTATTTCTGCTGTTGCAACACTCAACGTCAAAAGTTGAACAGAATCTCGCGAATTTTCTGATAGAGACTGCAATCGGTTTTACTGTTGGTTTTACTGTTGGTTTTACTGTTGTTGTTATTGTTGTTGTTATTGTTATTGCAAGAAGTAGTAAAAGTTTTATAAACTGCATTCTGTGCTGTCAACTTTTGCCACAAATCAAAACTTTTATTAGCTTTCACTATTCTGGTACTTAAAGTTGTTGAAAGAGTATTTATTATGGACTTTAATTGGATTTTTCTTCGGTATTTTTTTTTTTTTTGGGTAAAACGGTACAAATAATCAATAAAAAAATGGACATTTCTGGGATATTTTAAGAATTTCAAAGAGTGTAAAACAGACCGAAAAACTCTCTCACATTCTCTCTATCTCTCTCTCTCTCTAAACTTTCTTTCTCTTTATTTTTTTATTACCCACAAAGCAAGGTTTAATTTTAAAGTGCATAAAATAAGGACTCATTTAATTTTATTATTAATTTTTTTGTTGTTGTTTTCTGACCCACCGAAATTCTCTCTTCCCCTCTTCTGTCTTCTGGCTCGCTGAATTTACAATTAGTCGACGCATTCTTATGTTAAACATTTCCCAGGTTGGTCCCTCAGCAAGCTCCCCCCCCCACCCTCCACCGCCCTTCGACCAGCATGACACAAACTCAAGCTCAACAAAATGCTTGCTTTGCCTTGTTAATGAAATAATTTCTTGTAACGAGTTAACTTGTTGTAAGTAGAGTTGTTTTGAGACAAGACTCTGCTCCCCCACCTTCAGCACCACCTTCACCACCATCTTCACCTGCCCCTCCAACCCCACCATCAGCAACCCCACCCCAACAACTTGGCAAACTACTCTGAACGAGGTTGTTACTTAAACTAGTGCAAAGAGTGTAAAAGAATGAGAAGAGGAGGGAAGAGCAGGGAAGGAGGAGGGGGAGGGCAAAGAAAAATATTGCCACTAAAGGATATTTAAGGATAACGGTACTCAGAAGTGACTCACACAGAGAGCAACAAAGACTAAAGAAAAATAATGAAATAACTAATGAAAGCAAAAGAAAGACGACTGTTTTTCTTCTTCTTCGAAACTATATTTTAGACAAACTACAAGACAAACAACAACAACAACAATAATGGTACCATAAATAACAACAACAACAACGAGTACAAAAAACCAAAACTCTTCACTCTTGAGCTTTATTTAAAGCGAATGCGAACAAACGAATGCGAATGAATGACTGCATGACTGCATGAATGAGTGAGTGAGTGAGTGAATAACTGAATAAGACTACATTCAACCGGAAACAACATTTATTCATTCGTTGCACACTTCCGGTGTGTGGAATGGCGGCCAAGGAGTCCGAAACCGGACGCCATTACTAAGTAAGGTTTAAGACAGAGGAAGAAGAAGAACAGGAAGAAGGGAGGCAGTAACTGTCGAATAAGAAAGAAAAGAAGAAGCTGAAGAAGAAGAAGAAGAGATAAAGTGAAATGGAAGCAACAATAATGAAAGACCTCTGAGTGAAAAAACTTTGACTCCGTTTAGATTTCGTTATGTTTTTCATTGTTTTATATCCTTGAATGCGACTACTCTCTGTGTTTCCTTTTTCCCCCACTTCTTCTTTTTCGTTCTTCTTCTTCTTCTTTTACTACTTCTGTTTGTTTCTATTTTTGTTCCTTGCAAGCACAGAAATAAGTTAAAGAAACAACAAATCAACAACAACAACAACAGCAAAAATAGAATAAATGTTGCAGAACAGAACAGAACAGAACAGAACAGGAAAAAAAGTATACCAGGTCCTTGATTCTCTTTCGTTTCGTTTTTTTTTTTTTTCGTAGTGTCAGTAGTTGTTGTTGTTGTTGTTGTTGGTATTGTTTTTGTTGTTCTTAATATGGCTATTGCTGTGCTGCTTTATGATCCGCTGCTATTCACAATGAATTCATTAGATTTCCCACATTTTGCTTCTGTTTTCTTGTTCTTTCTTCTTTTCCTATTACTTCTCCTCCTCCTTCTCCTTCTCCTTCGCCTTGTTCTTTGTACTGTTAAATGTTATGTAAACTAAAATGTAATGTTGATTTCTGTTATTGTTGCTTTAGTTCTTTTTCTCTTGTGATTATATTATTGCTGTTTTGTTGTTGTTGTTATTGTTATTGTTGTAATACGTACTGTATATCTATAAAACACGGCTTAGTTTTTGCACAGATTTTTGTAGACCACTTTTTGTTGCATTCATTACATTTGAAGTATTTATATTTACGTACGATATTCACGTCAGTTTGTTTCTTGTCGTTGCCGTTGTTGTTGTTGTTGTTGTTGTTGTTGCTGGAGGTTCTCGTTACACACGTAATAAAGTTGTTGTTGTTGTTGTTGTTGTTCTTACCTTTTAATGCTTTCGAGTCCAAGATATTCTATTCTTCTTTATACCCTTCTTGTTTGTTCACGTATCTTTTTGTAGCTCCTGCGTTTTTAGCGGCGGGTTTTCGTTTTTTCATTCTGGTCCGTCTTCGGTCATCATATTTTTTGTTGTTGCTTGATCACGATTTGATGCATCGTTTCCGGCGGGAATACTAATTTTTTTTTTCGTTCTTTTTTGTTCTGCAGCAAAAATTGTTCACGTTGAAAGTGCAACGATAAGAAATGTTGACACAAAATTATTGTTATTATTATTATGTCATTGTTTGTGCAATTAAGGACCTAAATTATAATTTTTTCAATTAATTGAATTTAAGTTCAATAGTTTTCAAAGGTTTTTTGTTTTGTTTTTGTTTTTTAATTTAGGTTTAAAATGATTTCAATGAAGATTCATTTAGACTCGTAGTTCTTTAAAGGCATTTCTATGAATTTTAAAGCCCTGCATCATAAACGGCTCGGTTTTTCTTTCTGCAACAACACTTTGACTAATTTTATGACTTCTCTCCAAAACATTTGTATGCAAAACAAGTAAAACATTTCATCCATTGCACTTTGTTGAATATTGCACATTGTTGTTGTTGTTGTTGTTGGTGCTGTTGTTGTTGTTGCTGTATTTAACCTGAAACAGCGACTCATTAAAGTGATTTACAGGTGTCTGTTAGCAACGAGTTCTCCTGCCAGACGTCTGACTTCTGCGAAACTGTTGACTGCCTGCAGACTTCACCTGCCCCGGTGGGTGCTGAGTGGCGCCGTCTGTCTGTCTGTCTGTCTGTCTGTCGCCCCAACCCTCCACATTCTCACCTCTCCGCCTGCTCACCTGTCTGGGGGAACTGAAGGAACTGAATGACTAAGGAAGCCATTACGTTGGCTGAAACATGCAAATAGTTAAGGTTCTTGTTTGAACCCACAGCCTTCCCCTCAAGACCCCGATGCCCACGTGAGGCCCGATCCAAAAGCGCAGCCGGAAGTCCTTTTCAATAAAATTTATGATGCATGGAAACATAAAGATTTCAACATGAAAAGGTGAACTACAAATGTTTTCACCACTCACTTTTCTCCTCCTACCGCCACCTTCGCCCCCCCCCCCCCCCCGCCCCCTCGCTCCTGCCATGCCCGCCACTTCGCTTTTTTAATGTATATCACTTGGTTTCTAGGCTACGCTCGAATACCGAATTTAAGCAAATGATGTCAAAGCAAACGACTGCCGACGAGTGAGCGCATTCTTTGTCAGCGCAAAAATTTCCAATTAAATTTAATTTATGGTGTTTAATTTTAAAATTTGTCACCCGAAAACCCGCACTCGCAATCCTTCTATTTGTAGGTTACACAGACGAACGAACTCGAGGCCAAAACCACTTCCACTTCACACTGCCGGAGACACACAAACACACGCCACACAAACACACACAAAAGACACACGTCAAGACACAAATAAAGACTTACAAACAAAATTTTCAGGTCGAGGTACTTTTAAACCTTTTTAACCCATGTTGATTTGGCTTCCTTCAACGAGAGTATCGGAGAACAGAGAGCGAGAGAGAGAGAGAGAGAGTGAGTGAGAGAATCATAAAAGAGAAGGAGAAGAAGGGGAGAGGGAGTGGAGAGGGAGTGGAGAGAAGTTTGAAGAGCAGAAAGCATCCATGGAAGTTTTATGAAAATTTGTGCTCTTGATATGATGCTGAACCCTCGCTTCCTGCCTCCTGCTTTTAACACAGAGCTATTTTGTACTCTCATACACATACATTTGCATGGACACTCCACACACACACACACACAACATGCCATACATGCACACTCTGCTATACAGACAACGCTCAAGGATATCGCTGCTGCGCTCCTTTTTTAGTGCTCTTTTGATTAAGTGCTGAAAGAGGAAATGATTCAACGTAATTTTCACTTTGTGTAATCAAGCTCTCACTTCCCACACTCACCAACATACACACCCACCTACATACACATATATAATTGTATATATGTATGTACATATCTATATGAGAATATATGTACATAGTAAGTATAGAGTTCCTCTCTTTCTCGCTGTGTGTGAGACTGTTAGCTGTAGTGGAGACCTTTTTTTAAGTTGCTGGCTTGACTTCGTAACCGAATTTAAATACACCTGCTTTTCTCCTTCATATCGAATACCCTGCATCGTGCATGATCCCTTCTGACAGATGACCGAAGTCAGCACCAGAGAGTCAGATATACATAAGGACTGGACAACACCTATTATTTTACTGTATGGTATAATAATTGTATAATAAAAACAATTACGAGATCACAACCTAAGATGTTACAGAACCAAACCTGAAACCAACACCAAGAACAAGACGAAAATGAAGACGCAGATCGACATCAAGACCAATCGGGGTCTAAATATGTCTCGAGGGGTCACTCATGACTACAGTCATCATTTGTGTATGTAGTCACGGGATTGGCTTCTGAGCGGCATATAAATTGGCCAACTCCTTGAAATCTTTGAGTCGAACTGTGGTGATTCCTAAGAATCGAAGGCTTCAGATAAAACCCATCACAACTGGAAGAGCTACGCAGAGGTTAGCGGAATATAAACACATTGCGGTCCTCATAACCCGTGGATTAACCTCGATAATCATGCACCCGGAAGAGAAGCATTCTCAAATAAAATTCGACATTTTCGGAAAACGCACAAAATCCAAAGATGGAGAAAGGAAATCATCGAATAATGATGGATTGATTGCGAAAATTAGTCGAAGTGTGAATTGAAAGTGTGAAATCCGGACGCAGGGACTTCTTAAGAAGATGTAAAAATACAGGATGAAGAGAAAGAAAACAGAAAGAAGCTTTGGGGAAATGTAGATAAATACGTTAGAAGAAAGGGGAACTGTAGGGAAACAAGGGGTTGTGAGGTGGCATCGGGGTGAAAAATATGAATAATAAAAATATCAGACAGCGCGAAATTCGAAGGGTAGAAAAAGAGACTTCCAAGTGGATGGAGTGTTTATAGTTGTTGTGGTATTGTTGTTGTTGTTTGTATATGCGTATATTTTTTGTTATTACGATGATGTTGTTGTTGTTATTGCGTCTGATTATTGTGCCTTATTATTGATCTACCTGCAAAATTCGCTCCTCTTCTGGTTTTCGAGCTAACGATAAACTTTTGATTGATGACGAAGAACATCTGAAAGAGAAGAAGAAGAAAGAGGGAGGGGCCGAGGGGATAAAGGATAAGCCCAAGCACTAAATATTCTTGATTCTTAAAGTCGAAAAAAATTTGCATAAACCAATTAATTATGCAAAGCAAAGAATTTTCACCGACTGTTTTTGCTAGAAATAAAGGAATAAAAAAATGAAACTGAAATTAAAAGATAACAATAAATTAGTCTTAAAACACCCTTCAACATTTCACCAGCCCCTTCAGGGTGGTGACGACCTCAAAGAATAACCACACGAAACTTTATTTTTTGAGCAATACTGGCAACACTATCGGCTTATTAAGAGTCTCGAAATATTAAAAATGCACAAAATATAAAAACTGGGAACGAAAGAAGAATCAACGAGAGGAGTCGTTGAGAGTTGAAAAAAGTTGCTAAACATAAAAAAAAAGATTGCAATACATTGTAGCCAAGTTTTTCATTGTGCTTGGAAGTTTTTTCAATTTAAATTGACAAAAAAACAACCTCGTATTTAGCGGACAATAAAAAGGAAGTCGATTTTTCAATTTATTGTCAATAGACGACGGACGACTTTCGGGTTTTTTAAATCCATTCAACATTTGTACCCACTACGATCTCCTCTCACCTCATCGCGCTCTCTCTCTCTCTCACTCCCTCTTTTTGAGAAATACATTTTTTCTTCTTTCCCTCTTCTTTTCTGCTCGTCCGCGATGTGATTCAATGAAAAAATACATTTCTTGTTCGGGTTTTGCTCTCCCTTCCGCAAAACTTTGCCGAAACTTTCTCCATATTTAATAACGACTCATTGTTGAACTTTTTAATCTGGCCACAAAATGAGCTCCCGGTTTCGGGATACTTTTTCGAGAAAAGAGCATCGACAAAAATCACTTAATTGTTGGGAGAGATGGTACGAGAGGGCGGGCGGGGGGGGGGCGTGTTTTGTGGCATCTTCTTTGTATATCCATTTATAATAGGATTAAAATACAGATACGAGTGTATTTCATAAATTGCTCAGACTCAATTTATTTTCATGAAAACATTCGGATTCGGGAAAAAGGTACGAAAAAAGCTGTATAGGGAGAAATTTGGGGGGGGGGGGGGGAGGAGATCGAGATGGGGAGAGAGCGGTGAAGAGCGAGAGAGGCGAGACTACGAACTACGGTACGCGATTACATTTTTATATCTTATAAAACAGATTATTATACAATATATATTATTATTACTATTATTGTTATTATTTCTATTATCATCTTTTATTATTGTTATCGTTGTAGTTGATTTTTATTGATCACATCGATTTTTTTAAATAATCTCTAATCTTAAGTATTTTCAGCATAAGTTTTATCCGTAGATTTGTTCAATAACTGGTTCGCAATGATTAGTGCAATGATTGGAAAGTGTTCCAATCCAATTAAATTGGTTCTGGTCTTTGGCAATGAAACAGACTTCAATTTCGAGCCACTTTTTCGCGGCTGTAATGAAATTTTTTGAGCCTCTGGCCGCTTTCTGGGTATCGGAAAAACTCTTGAACCGTGAAGTGCCTCGCTTAATTGCGGTTTATCGGGTAACGAAACGATTTTTTCTTGCCGCTGTGGCAGGGAAGAGCGGGAAAGAAGGAAAAGAAAAACGAAATACGGAGCAGGAAAAAACGAACCCATCGTGGGGCAAACTAACGTTGTGCTTAATACCAATCAGTGTTGCTTTCAAGCACTTAGATGCAATCACACACACACACACACACACACACACATAAACATACACATGTACCGAAATATAAATGCATTCTCTCTCCCTCCCTCTCTTTCTCTAACATACACTTTTCCCTCTCAGCGACGCGTTTTTTTACTGAGAAAGTTTTTCAAAAATTCAGCAGGTTTTTTTTTGGCCCTCAAAGAATTTTCGAATATATTTTCTCAAAATTTTGCGTTTCGTTTTGAATTTTGTTGGTTTCTCTTCCGTCGTTTTTTTAATTTTATTTCTTTCTGTGCGTTGCTTTTGTTGTTTCTTTGCAAACGATTGCAAATTTATTGCGTCAACATTTTGATTGAAATGAAAAGTCGATTTTTTCGCTTTTCGAAACGAGAGAGCAAAAAAAACCAGCACGATTTCAATTTTAATTTGTTTATGAGACGTTTATGGTGATGTTACGTTATTGTTATTGTTGTCGTTATTGTTATTGTCGTTGTTGTTGTTGTTGTTGTTGTGATGATGTTGTTGTTAGTGTTATTATGGTGTTAGCGTTGTTGTGGTGATTCCAGGACGATGTTGTTGTTGCTGTTGTTTCTATTTCTGCTGCTGCTGCAGTATTCAAAATTTAATTTAATGCCTGCCTCTCTGATGAAAAACCATACAATCGCCAGACGTCCGAATTTTCATCGCAGTTCCGTCGTCAGCATATTTTGCCCTTTCGTTCGTTTCTTTTTTTTCTGTGTCGCTTTGCAATTTCAATTTCAATTTCAATTTGAAAAACCAAGTTAAAAGGTTGTATTTGTTGTTGCACTTGTTGTTGTTGTTGCTCCTGTTCATTTCGATGCGAGTTTTTAGCAAATGGTCAGCATAATTTTCATAATGGATTTATTTGATGAGGCCACGATTTTGAGCTCTGCGCAGCATGCGAACACGAATCCGCTTCGCCATGTGTTTGTACGAGTTTCGCTTTCATATCTCTGAATGTGTATGTGTATGTGTATTGGTGTGTGTGTGAGGTTGTGTGTCTTTCGATCCTTTGAACTCGGTGTTGGAACCCGAGATATGAATGTTTGTGGCATGTTTTTGTGGCGTTTTTAATAACATTAAAAACAGTAATAATTTTAATGTAATAAATTGAATTCTCCAGTCCATGCTAAGTATAAGTAGAATACAGTTGTTGTTGATAGAGTTTTCATCAGAGGATGAAACTGAAAATTTATTTTATAATTTCGAGTGAATGAACGACGCACTGAAATCCTTGTCGAATAGCAGGAGTGAGTGAGAAGGGAAGATAGAGAGAAGGAGAAGAGCAGTCTGTCGATTTGAAAGCTTATTCGCGGAAGATGAAGTTTCCCCCTCCCCCCCCCCCCCCCTCCCCAACCCCTCTACTCTAGAAGGGGTTTACTGCCAATAAGATTTAAAATTTCGAACTACAGCATAATTTTTGAGGTGTCAAAAAATTAAAAAGCTTTCATTCAATTCTGATGTGTTGGAAATTTTTATCTATCTTGACTTTAAGAATTGTCCACAATCTCTATTCATTTACACTTAATTTTACTTTATTATTTATTACATACTTGCACAGGTATTTAAATATTTTTTATTTTATTTTGCAAGCCTGAAATTTCCGCATTATTTCCACTTCTTTAAATTAGATCCCCTTAAAATGTCTTTTATTAAATTTAGTTTTCCGTCACTTGAGGAATTTCCTAAAAAAAACTTGCCTGCATCGTTTTCCGTGTTGATTTAGTTATTTAAATCGCAACCTCACGACGCATGCATTAAATAAAATTCAAAATGTTTGCACAGCACTTGAAACACTAACAAAAAAAAAATGTCCACTACAGTGCAAGAGCGGGAATTATAACGGGATGAGTGCTGGTTGCTTTGATACCCTTGTACGAAACCCCTCCTCCCCCCTCCCCCCTCAACGTGAAAGAGCTCATTATGAGCACTTAAACCTTGGCACAACTATGGCAACACTTGGCACCCCTCACTCTCGCCCACTCTTCCTGCCGCTCTATTCTACCCCTGGGTTAACTGATCCCCTTTGGCCCCCGCTAGAGGGAACTATTAAATTTGCAACATATCTGGCAACACTGACTGTTGACTGTTGTTGCTAATAAAAAGTGTTGCCGCCTGCATTATTTGAAGCCCTCAGCATTAGAGAAAGAGGGAGATAGAGAGAGAGAGAGAGAGAGAGAGAAGAAGCAAAAAAGACAAGAGCAAAAGTAAACGCACTCAATAAAAAAATATAAAAAATTACAAAAAAGGAATGAAAAAGAATAAAAAAAATTTGTAAATAGTGAAAAAGCGCGGAAATTTCATTTGCAAAAGAATGCAAGGCCAGTGAAGTGCTTGCGGCGGGGGAACGGAGGGGGAGAAGAGTCGCGTGAATAGGAGCGAGTAAAGAGAGAGAGAGAGAGAGAGGGAGAAAAAGATGTGTGCGGGTGCTGAAAGGCAGGAACTCATTAGAGTTAATAAAAAGTAAAAAACAACGAAACAGGGAAGAAAAGGATTTGAAAGAAGCACGAAGGAGCGCGGCGAAGAGAGTCGCTGACGGAGGGGGGAGGGCAACGGAGGGAATACAACGCGCATTATGTAAGATTTTTAATTAAAATTAATTACATTAAGTGCAACGAGTAGATAAACAAGCAAACAAACAAACGACGAGCGAACGAATGAATGAGCGGCGAACGAACGAACCATCAAATATACGAATGGACGAAATGACGGAATGACGGAATGACGTACCGGCAGTTAGACCCTGCGTCTAACAAGCAGACGGACAGACAGAGACTCAGAAGCAAAGCTGCAGACAGACACTCTATGAAAACTCCTGCTCCTGTCGATAGTTGAAGCAAGGATGCAGGATATGTTCGCGGTGGAGTTGAGTTTTTGGAGCCGATTCCTTTCTGTTGTTTTCGACGTAAATAAAACGAGTGGAGGGGGAGCAGATGCGGGGGTCTCTGGGCTGGGCGGTGGGTGGTCAACTGATAGAACAACTGATACTCTTTTCGAATTGAAACTCGCGAAATTCTCGACGGCAATCTTGAGAAACAATTACAGTTCTGAAAAAGGGAGGAAGGAACCACTAAAAAGAGTTCGATTTATTGTCGCTCTCCACTTTTAAAGTTCATAAAAATTAATACAAGTTTTGTTGAGAAAATAAAATAAAATTGTAAATAAATAATGAACGGATAAACCACAAAATGTAAATAAAATAAAATCAAGAAACAACCAGGATGTGACTTGGCCGAAGCTGAAATACACACTCGTGACTTCAGATGAAAGATCCTGATGAAGGATCCTGCCATTGCGAGCCTTTAGAAGGAAACAGCGTCTAGTGCCGCACCAGGCCACTTGGGAGTACTTTAAATCGTTGTTGAAATGGGCTCACTACGCCCATTCGTGGATGGTGATGATACAGTATTGGCACATGAATTGGATTGGATTCCGTCTGTCTTTATACGTGCTTTAGTCGTACCATAGCCATCGTATGTATTCAAAGAATGTTTGTAGAGCATAGAGTGGTACAGTGGACCTCTTATTTTCAGGATGGATAATATTAACACTAAATGTACGGATAGATTTCGTCTTTTTGGCTGACCCCGATATAGTAAACGGAAATCTGTATAGAATTCATTATTAAAAAGTGGGCGGACCACGCCCATAATTCGCAGGCTAACCACTACTGGTATTAGAAGTAAGTGAGTTGATGGTTGTCATTCTAATTCATTCTGCAAAAAGCACTACTTTATCCCAAACTCTGGTAGAAGACACCTAATGTAAATGTGGGCGCTCGCCACGCCTCCGTCTGTCAGAAGGACCAACGGAAGGACAAACGCAATGATAACCCTCCATCTTCGTGTGTAGGGATATAAAAATAAAAAAACGTACTCGTTATGAATTGAGAAAGCATTTTAAACAACCGCGAAAAAAGGTAATACACACCTCATAGGAAAACAAAAACAATATCTATAAAGAAAAAGGCAAAAACCAAAAATAAATATTTGTAAAGAAGTGAAATAAAAATCGTAATAAAAGGAAAACATCATCGCGAAATGAAAGAAAATTTTCTTTGTGTAGCCAAGCGTGAATGTAAAATGCTCTTGTGTGAAAAAAGAATTTATTTACAAAAGATTTAAAGACGATGAAGGGAGGGGGGGGGGGGTGGGTGAGGGGCGTAGGTGAAGTGCTGCCATAGCACCAGATGCAGGTGCAGCTACGAATACATGCAGCATGCGTTTTTTGTTAAAGGGGACCCCCCGCCCCTGGGACTAAAGAAACCTGCAGAGCAAAACAAATGCGTGGCTGAAAATTTGTGGAGGTATTCGAGAATAAAATGTGTGTGTGTGTGTGTGTGTGTGTGCGTGGGTATATGAGTAGGTACTTGTATGTATGTATGTATATGTGAAAATATGTCTGAGCAGCAGCAAGTGCAAAAAGTGAGCAATTTGAAGCATACTTTGCGGCGCTTTCAAAAAACAAACAAATAAAAATGAAGAGTTCTGAATGACAATGAATTGACAGCGAAGAGATGAGAAGAGAAGGGAAGGCACACGACGATTACACCGTAAAAAACTCGCAAGTTCAAAGCTGTCAGAGTGAGCAAAGAGTAAGCATAATCGAAAAGCTTAAAAGAGCTGCCATATAAAGACATAAAGAAGGAAAGAACGAAGGTGTGATTACAAGGAAAACAAGACTAAGAAGTGTTAAGATAGTACAAATCCACGATAGCAGGAGAGCGCAACAGCTGAGAGCAGAAAAGAAAAAACGCTAAAGTAAGCAAAACGAGAACATTGCAGGAGATCCCTTTTTTAGTTATTGCAACAAGAGAAAGCGAAAGAAAATGAAAGAAAGTGCAAAGTCACATTTATTCCAGATCAACTGTGTACAAGACACGAGAGGATATATTAAAATTAAGATATATTCTATTTTATAAATGACTAAAACAATTAAGATTTGAAAGTTAAAGAAGTCAGCACAAAATTTAAGTTCGAATTTTAATTACCTCCATAATAAGTCTGAGTATACTCGTATAGTAGATACAGATACATATAATCGCAGTAGTCCCAGAAGTACTCCCGTCACTGACGTACAGATGGCGGTTGTGGTTTAAAAGAGCGACTATACTAGAGCGCAAATACTAACCCAAGAAAGCTTAAGCTTGGAGGATTAAAAAGAGGGATTCTACTCTGAGAGAGTCTGCTGCTTCGTTTAGCGACCAGATAACCAAATGCCATGTCAGGTACTTCTGGGACTACCCTCGTAATAATGAAACCCAAGGAACTACACGAACAAAAGATTCAAGGTTTCTTAGGATCCTATTTTATAGAACTTTAGAAAGAAAATGTAAACATTGTCATGGTTCATTGCGTGAAGTGTGCATTATAAAAACCCCTATCTCTCTCCCCCTCTCCTTCTCCTTCTCCCTCTTCCATCCTCTTCTTTCCATTCTCCTTGTTTTCTTTCCTGTCCCTTATTTCGGGCAACCGAGCAAACTTTCACCGAAGTTTTTGTTCCTATTTATAATAACTACCGCCAACCCCCCCAACTTTCCTCTCTCTCCCAGGGACCATTCCACGGCTTTGCTGTGCTCAGACTACGGACTGAATACATGTGCTTCATTAAAATGTATGCGGCTACAAATAAACAGCGGATTTCAATGGTTGCCCGAAACAAAAGGAAAAAAACCAACTACTGACGACCCAAAAAAGCAACTGGGTCAACTTTTGCTGTTGGTGTTGCGCTTTTATGGCCAACCCATTCATTCAAATGTTACACATCCAAAGGCTCACATTTAGAATCCGATTCATTCACGCTTAGAAAACGATGTGCCTAAAACTATGCACAGTTATTTTGATCGTATTTAGTTGTTGCAAATCCTGGGAAGGAAATAATGGAAAGCTATTTATTTTGGGGTACATTGCGGCTTCAAATGAGCCCCATAATACGATTATATAAGTTAAACGAGGTCATGTATTGTGCTCTGACCACTCAGTAAAGCAGCCAGCAAAGCAATTCAATTTCATTGCATAACTTTAGGCTTCTTTTTCTCGGGACAGAGGCTACTTTTTATTGGTCTCATTTGCTGTTGCCGTTGCCGCTTTTGGCAGTGATAATGTCTTTGTTTTCCACTCTTTGTTTGGTGAAGCTGCCGTCCAGCTTTGGCGATGGTGGTTCCGAGTGCTGCATAATTTCAGGCGCTCTCAATTAAGCCGCGTTGAGGGGAGTGGGATGGAGAGGACAGCAACTGCGATTAAATAAATTTTACTAACACGTTTATTTATTTAATGATCCATTAATGTGAGTTTTCTCAAGACAAACAGAACTCGAGCTGAGAAAGAAGTTTTCACTGAGCTCTTTAACTAAGAATAAAAAGGCTACAAATTTGTGAGTGATTTCTGGAAGAGAGAGAGAGAGAGAGAGAAGGAGGGAGAGAAAGGAAGAGGGAGAGTGGATGGAAGAGAGAAGCTTTAATTTCTCGGCGGATTTCTGAAGAGCTACTAAAATCGTTTATCCATTTAAGTTCTTCTTTCACAGGACAGTCATGAGTTCACCCAAGCGAAAGTAATAACAAAGTTGCTGGGGAAGACAGCAGCGCTGAGATAATCGCCACATCACCCTGGATATCACTCTGATCACCACTCCAATCACCATTCCAACCATCACCATAATCACCCTCATGTGAGGTCCACTGATGACCTTAAGATGTGAAGAGTTTGTCGTTGTTGTTGCTGTTGTTGAAGAGTTCTGCCTGTCGATTGCAGACACAGTACAATGATTCATCAATCCATCCATCAATCAATCATTTATTCTGCTGTCTCTGTTACGAAATCTGTTTTAAATGCTTAACGGCGGCCATGTAGAAAAAGTACTGAGAAAAGATGCGGTAATCTAATTAGAAGGGAGCGTCGTCAGTGCAGGGATGCGAAGGGGTGGCAAGGGGTCCAAGAAGAGCTGCCAAAAAATCGAAAATCTGTTACAATGAAGTGAATCGAATCGCATCGAATGTGCAGCGAATTCAGAACGCGTTTACTCAAGTGTTGTTAATGAGCGTGTGCTTAATGAGCGGTTGATGGTGAGGAGGACTCGACACGAGTATTTTGCTTGCGCCTAAATGTATGCAATGAAGAACGAAAACACGTGGCTGTCTTTCTTCGCCACTTCGTCAAAAAAGGGACTTAATTCTAATAACTCAGAGTTAGACTACAATTTGCTCAAATCGTTTTAATATTGTATTTAAGTCTTCTTTAGCTAAAAACTTCTCTGTATTTTTTTGCTTTCTTCTTCACTACACTAGAGTTTACTTTCCCAATTAATTACGTGCTTGAAGTGCATAAAAGTTTGTTGAAATACGATTTAATTGTTGGGAAATTTTGTGCAAAATTTTATTTACCCTGAAGATGTTAATTGTTCCGGCAGAGTTTCTGCGGCAGCGTTTCTCGAATCGAAAGCATCCGAGTTCGAGTAGCAGCTCACCGACCCTCGAGCCTGAAGCGAGGACCACCTTTCAAAAGTTTGGCATTTGACAAAAAATAAATTTTCTATAAAAAACAAAAACAACAACGAGAAAGTATTCATATTTAGAAAAGAAGAAGAAGACGAGAGGATGTTGAAGAAGGTGAAGAAGAATATGAAGAGGAAGAAACGACGAGAAAGTTTTTTCCAAACTTACGTTAATTTAATTCGAATAAATTAATAATTGTTGAATACTGAAAACGGGATTGAAATGCCTCCGAAAGTTCTGCCGGCGAAGGGAGGAGGAAGTAGTGAAGCTGGGAAACTGTCGGTGGTGGGAGAGAGGGGGCCCCCTCCCCCTGATTATTGGCTGAGTGAAAGGTGTGCAAAAAAAGGATGAAAGACAGAGAATTTATCGGAAGAACGACTTTTTTTCAAAAAATACAATTACGAATGAAGGAGCAAAACAATCGTTAAATTGAACCCGTGCGACTAAAACAAAGCTTAACCGACTATAAATATGCTTAGAAAATAATAACAACAACAACAACAACAACAACCAACTAGACAAAACACAAGAAGAGTAAGAAAAAGCAACAACAACAACAACAACAACCGCAGTGAAGTGAAGCTGCAAGAACTTGACAAAGCTTAACAATTCTCGTGTGCGTTGAACAGCAACAAAAACATCAGCACCGCATTCACAACACTCTCTCTTCATCGCAACGGAGGATCGTAAAGCAGTGAAACCCAACCTTTTGTTGTTGTCTTATTTCTGGTTTCGTTGTTGTTATCGCTGTTGTTGTTGTTGCTGGTTTTGTTTTAGAGCCTCATCTAAAATGAAGAGTTTATAAAATTAACATCGTCATGTCATCGTCGTCAACAAACAAAATCAACAACATGCCAAGTCGACGGTGTTGTTGTTGTTGTTATTGTTATTGTTTGTCATTACAAACTTAATTAATGTTGAGCAACAACAACTTCATCGAGCTCTGACTTTTGCTCACGTTTATTTATCTACGTACTATAAGGTTCTGCGACTCTCCTCTCTCGCTGTCACTCCCGCTCTTAGTCTCCTTCTCGCCCGATCGCATTCTCTCGCTTTCTCCTGCTTGAAACGCTTGTCAAATTCAGCTGACGGTGTCGTTTTTTCTCTTACATCTTCGTGTATGAGTTTGGATGCCGTTCATGTCTCGCACCCACTCACACTCTTCATGCATGCATGAGCGCTTGTGTATGATGAGTGCAGCAATGAGATTTGTCTGAGATGTCATCGCAAAAACGCTGAGCTGACAAAAGGATTGACGAAGATCTCGGCAGCTGTCAGGATTTCAGAAGTTTAACGAGGCGATGGAAGTGTGGCAGGGGTGGAGGGGGGCAGGGGCAGGAAGAGAGAGGATTGGGGATGGGGGGGGGGGGGGCAGCATAACTTAATAACTTGACTTGCGCGCTTAATTAAGAGTCAAAAGAATTTTTAAAAGTGTTGCGCTGAATGAAATGCAACCATCGAGAAGCAAATGAGTGATGTGGCTTTCGTTGTTGTTGTTGCTCAGAGACTTTTCATTTCCAGAGCTCACGAATAAAGCCAGGAACTTGAAATCATGAAGCAAAGCGTTCAAGTTTAGTG
Source organism: Myopa testacea (assembly GCA_949629155.1). Taxonomy (NCBI): domain Eukaryota; kingdom Metazoa; phylum Arthropoda; class Insecta; order Diptera; family Conopidae; genus Myopa; species Myopa testacea. The sequence continues at coordinate 9,947,399 of OX451348.1, read as the reverse complement.
ATTTCTCGGGCCAGCGGTATCATGAAAAGTCACTGAGTTGCCACAAAAAACAAACCCGTTAAAAATCTTTGAAATTCTATACGTACACTTTAAGCTTTAGGTTAATTAAATACAATTAATCAAAGAAATTAAATTCATCGCAATCATGATCACTTTTAAAAGCAATACCAATCATCGTCTTCGTCGTTGTTCCCACCAAGATTAAGATCATTATTATCATCCATAATATCATCAATGATATCATCCTCACTCAATTTTCTCACTCAAAATCCAGATCATTACCGCCATCACTGAAATCGTCATCAGCTGAGCATTTAAAATGATTGCTTCTTCTTTATTCACATCATCATTATCACAATAATGTCCAACCTCTTTATAAAAGATTATAATTGACAATATTATCATTAATTTTCAGTTAATCTCCATCACCATCATATTAATTAAAAGCCATCATCATCTTTACTTAATGATCATGGTTTAGTTAATGATGCAATTCTTTATCATCATCATCATCATCATTTAATCACTGACATTTATTTTAAATCTTCATTTATCATCATCATCGTATTAACAATAATTATTGTCATAATTTAATCATAACGTTTAACTTTAATTTATCATCACCAACATCATCATCATCACCAACATCATGAGCATCAAGTAGGTCGTCCTCATCATCATCATGTACAGCATCCGTCGCCATCTTGTTGATGATGCTGATGCTGATGTTTATGATGCTGATGCTGATGTTGATGTTGATGTTGACTTTGATTTATTTGACTTTCTCGATGAGTTCAGTTCGCAATTTAAACGCACCGAATGAATTCCAACCGACGTCATTTGAGACGTTCTGCTGCGCTACTCGACTGCAGGCTTTGCTGCTGCCTGCGTCGTTGTTTCTTGCTTCTCTGCTTATTTTCCGTGTTTGCTTTTGTCTCTGCTGTTGAGCAAGTAAGCAACTTAATTTTATGAAAATGTTGCCGATGCAGAAAAAATTCCAGCCGCGCGCTGCGAGTCGAGCGAGACTCACATGCAAAGTAAAGCAAAAACGACCGAGAAATGAAAAGGAGAAGCTTTTGCTTTTGCTGATGCTGATGATTATGATAATGATGATGATGTATGTATGTATTTGTTGTTGTACAAGCATTAATGCAGTTATTCTTTTAATTATCCTGATTGCAATGCAAGTAAGTCAGTCGCTCCGACTTCCAGCCGCCGTCGCTCTTCGGTTCCGTTTCCTGCAGCAGAAGTTTTCCTTATTGTATTTATTTTTCCCTTCTTTTTGCTGTGATTTTTACATAAAATTCTTTGTTATTTCTTTACTTGTGGCTCGCGTTCGAAAACATTTGGTTTGATGTAGAAAGTTATACGAATGCATTGCTTTTTGCTTTTTGCTTTTGTTTTTGTTGTTGTTGTTGTTGTTGGTGTCTGCACTTCTTCGCATCCGTCGCAGGATTGTTTAAACTTTATTTACCTTTCCTATAATAGATTTTATTAAATTCGCCCCCTTACTCTATCCATCTCTCTCTTTCTTTCTCATTGCAGAGTGACTGTGCGAAAAAACGAGAACGAATCAAAGTGGTTTAAAAAGGACTCGAAGTCATCGTTTGTGTGCAACGATTCATTGCAATATGTTTTTGTATCATCCTTCTGTGCGCTTTAATGAGGATTCTGTGCACAAAATATGAATTATCAAAAAGGTACGTTTCTATTTGCTAAGCCTAAAAATACGCCCAACTCTTTTATTATATGAACAAAAATTAGACTGTATTTAAATTTCGATCGTACGAAAACCTAGAAGAGTATCCTTGAAGCCAGAAGTGAAATGATTCCTGAAATGATTCTTCGAATGCATTTACTACAATAAATAGTGAGCATGTTACTCAAAGGAGTGCAATATTGTGTCTATTCCCTTGATTTGGGCTCTATTAGAAGTGATCGACACGATCAGCACACATTTGAATGTGCTACTTAGCACATTTGAATGTGCTACATTTTCTTCACGTAATTCAATTTAACTCAGTGCACAAAACGTAAAACTTACTTTCAGATCAGCTGTAATTTGTGACATTTGTCACTCATTTAATAGCTCAAATATCATTCCAAAATCTACGTTTAGAATCTACAATCTTTCTGAAAATATGCAACATTTTTTCTCTAAACGCATCTTTTATTTTCACAAGCAATCCTTAAAAACGAACGCACTCGTTTTTTACCGTATTTCATAGCATTTGTTCATAAACTCGCTACTCTATAAATCAAAATTTAAGGCCCGCTTTTACCGTTATCTCTCTCTCTTAGCACTTTATCGACCATTCTCGCCACATCCTCGACATGCATTCATTTCATATTCAAGGCACGCTTTTCATGAGCTTCAATTTGATTTAATTGAACCATGACTGCTTTCAGTACTCTACTCGTTTTTTTTTTCCTTCTTTCTGGCTGCAAGTTCAACAGAAATACAACAACAACAAAACTACGATAGAAACATAAAAGAAGGACAAAAAGGAGAAAAAATACAGGGGGAAATTTAACAGAAGTAGTAAAAATAAAAACAAAATAAAAGAATAACTAAAGAAATACGAAAAAATAGCGGAGAACTTTTTATAGCGTATTCAAGGATCGTTCATTTGGGACGATGACACAAAACTGGGCCTCTCTACAGTCTGTTGCACAAACACACACACAGCCAGACAGACACACACACACACATGGAGGACCCATCATCATCCATACGCACAGCCTACGTTTATTTTTCATGCACTCATTTCGTATTCCTGTCAAAAGCGGCGTCTTTCTCTCTTTGTTTTTACCTCCATCTCTGTCTATGAAGGCATGCATTCTCTATTCTTCGTCTTCTTCTCCTTCTTCTTTTTCTCCTTCTTCCGCTTTCCCTTTCTATACCATCGAGAGCTGCACTTTTCGTTTTTGGTTAGTTTTTCTTTGCCTGAAAATACGTGCAAATTGTTTAAAACCACAAAAATGTTGAAAATACAAATGCACATCAATTTCGCAGCGTTGCAGCCTTTTAGGCTGTTGAAGACGTGACTGAGCGATAACAGTTTCGGGGAAAAGGGCAAAAACGATCGCAGAAAGGAGTCATGCAACAAAAACTCCACTCAACTGGTGAGATTTCATGCATAGACTTAATATAGTATTTTTTATAGACTATAATAAAAAGATGGTGTATAATTTTCACTTGAACGTGGATGAAACTCGACTCAAGATCGACTAAGAATTAAAGTGAATATAAACTAAAGTGAAAACATAAATTAGATCTCATATTTATTTGAACAAATTATAGAAAAACGTTTGTCATTATCAATTATATTTAAATCTATACAAAAGCCATAAAGTCCTTAAAAATTCTCATCAAACTTTTGGCGAAGTTAATAAATCAAGAATTAAAAGGAAGCTTTTTAATGTTAACCTTCAACGATATTTTATTTTAAATAAAAAGAGCCGTTGTTTAAGGGCTTTAAATTGAGGGGGGGGGGGGGGGGGGGGTGGGAGATGAAGTATCCTTTGCTTTGTAGGATCGTAGACATGCCACGTTTTGGTCCGTTTGATTTGTTGTTGTTGTTGTTGCTGCTGCTGCTGCTGTTGTTCGTTGGCTGGGTTTCTCCGTGTTGTAGTAGCAACAACAAATAGTTGTTGTTGTTGTTGTTGTTGTTGTTGTTGTTGTCAGTGTAGTCGGTTAGCTTTGGTTGCTTTGCTGTTGTTTCTGTTGCTGTTGCGTTGCGTTGCGTTGTTATGCAAAAAGTTTTTTCTCTGTTTTCGCAAATTAATTTGCTTATAATTTTTACGCTTAGTTAAACACAATTTTGAGTGATTTTCACACAAAACTTCTTCTGTTGGCAGCACCAGCAGCAGCAGCAGCAATGCGCACAGCAACAACAATAACAACAACTAGTCTACTACATGCAGCAGCAGCCAGAACAGCCGCCGCTTCTCCGACAGGATTCACGCCCGAATTCATCGCTGCAAACGTTGCTTCATACAGTTTAATGCCACAAACCAAAGCAACGAGCCACTCCTCCCTCCCTCCCTCCCTCCCTCGAAACGTTGTTGAGAGTTTCTCACTTGAAATGCTGCTGCTGCTGCTGCTGCTGTTGCTGGGTTTCTTCTTTCATTTCCGGGTACGAAAAAGTTAAAGTTGCTGTCATGCATTCATCATTTTTTAAAAACTTGAAATCATCGGTTAAAACTTTCTCATTTATTTTCATTTTTCCTTTTTTATATTAATACAAAATATTATGGTTATAATAAACTACTGTAATTAAGTTACAAGTAGAAAGAGTGCTATTTTCGGCCATACACCCTCATGGTGGGTATGTCGTGTGGAAAAGTAGGCGAGACACGCCCATATTCGGCAGAGTACACGTAATACTGGTAATAGAAGTCCATATCTTCCCCGTTGTCGCTCTGGCCCACATCTATGGGATGAAAAGTTGGGGAAAAATCGTGTCCTTCAGTTGGTCAGCGTGTTTCAAATGCGAGGTGACGCTTGAGTCACCTAACAGCTCAACGCCAGCTACTCACCATCGACGCGTCCACTCCTTGCTGCTAATTCTGGTGCTATTCATCCACCCCGTCATCCCGTCACCACCTCCACTTAATCGCTTGAGCAATGAACCGTACAACGGGCGGCATCCAATCAAAAGTGGATTTCCGCTTATTTTCCAATTGAACGTATGTTGCAGCCATGTGCATGTGTCAGCCATGTGTCCATCCTTACGTCCTTCCACGAGTCCGTCCATCCGTCTGTCCGTTCAAATCTCCGTCCATGTGTCCGTCCAAGCGAGCGTCCGTTCGTTATTTCGTTCGATTTCATTCCTCATTGTATCGTTACCCGTTACCGTAGCGTCAGCGTAAAGAGAGGCTGTTTATGTGTATATGTGCGAGTCTGTGTGTGTGTATCTGTATATGTATGTGTATATCTTCATCTATTATTACGTTCGTTAAATCGTTTTGTCGATAACAGCAATTATCCTTTTTTAATATCCTTGCGTCGTCGCTTCGTTGTTAGTGAGCCTTCTTCAATTGTTGCTGTTATTCTAGCAGTTCATGCTGTTGCTGTCGTTGTTGTTGCCGTTGCCACTCCATCTGCTGTTACTGCTGTTGCATTCATGATGCTGTTGTTTCAAAAAAAAAATAATCTACGTTACAGCTTTTAATAGTCTGTTGGCCTCAATCTATGCGTTTTAGTGTGAATGTGTTTGTGTGTGGGTGTGTGTGTGTGCATGTGTGTGGGTGTGTGTGTGTGTGTGTGTGTCTTTCACTATTCTTTAACCATGTCGCGTGCATTTGTTTCGTTGCGTATCGTGCGTGTTCACTGCGCGGTTTCAATTAACGAATAAATTAAAATCAACAACTACAACAACAACAACATCTACAATAACAACAACAACAACAGCAACGTCTATTGCAACAACGTTATCTCCAACAACACTAATCAATGTTCACACTCGACACTGTTGTTGTGCTAGGATTTTAATGAAATTTCGCAACACTTGGTTCCACTGTGCGACCAACAGCAACAATTAAACAACAACAATTAAAACAACAACAGCAACAACAGCAACAACATCATCAACACCAGCAACACAACAACAACAGCAACAACATTATCAACACCAGCAACACAACAACAACAGCAACTCGTTAAAATTCTAGATACGCTGTTCTTCTGGATTTTTGACCAGCGGTCACTCAGAGGAGCCTGATTGCGTATCTGTGCATCTGTGTGTGTGTGTGTGTGTGTGTGTGTGTGTGTATATGTATCTATGCATGTATTCATATACGAGTCAGAAACCCTCAGGGACTGAGATAGTGTTTGTTTCTGTTGCTTTGCTTCTATTGTGCTTTGCTTCTGTTCCACTTTTAAACGCTCGACGTTATCAATGAATTTATTTATTACGACGGCAATTTAAATTGCGCCTTCAACATGTCGAGTGGGCGTGACACTTGCAGCAGTGGGAAAGCTGTTGATGTACACACTCGTAGACACGAAGAATGGCGTAGTTATTTCCAAGGCTCGGCAATATTGTCCATCCAATGTTTCGGATGTCCTCCTTCTAGAGCAGCAAACATTTAGGTTGAAAAAAGGTTGACTGACTTACGTAATAGGTTAGCAGAGAGATTCGTTAACGATGATAGAGATTTATGCCAAAAATGTTGATTCCATGAGGGCTAAAAGGCGTAGGAATCTTTTGAAGAGAGGATTTAATGTCTGTTTGTCTGTCAGAGGAAAAGAGGTCTGTCTGTCAGAGGAAAAGAGGTCTGTCAGTGTGAGAAATCGCTTTTAAGACTTCGTGTTTAGCTAGATCAGAATTCAGCTTTAAAGTCTCGCTTCAGAAACGTTTCAAGCCTCCACTGACTCTGCGAAAAGTAGAGTCACGGGCCTTCAAAAGGTTTCACGATGGGCCTCGAAAGCATTTCTTTGAATTCCTTCATTGAATTTCTAAAGGGTCCTGGAAAATCATTCAAACAGTCTTTCAAACACATTCCAGTTTCCTGAATGGTTTTTATATTTAATTCTGTGGTTACGAAAGTCCTTCAGGCAAGTTTCCAATATTCAGCACTCAGTATTTCACCATTCAAATGAAATGTTTTGTAATAAATGAAATGTTTTAGTGAATTACAAAAAAATTTCAAAATGATTCGCATATTCGTTGAATATTCGTTGAATATGCGAAAAGATTCAGTAAAAGGATTCCGAAAGTCTTCAATAAAGTTCGAAAGTTCGAAAAAGCCTCGAAAAGCATCCATCGAAACCTAATATATGGCTTCCATGATCTCTCGGAAGAATTCAAAAATAATTCATTCATTCATAAACGGAATTCGCCAAAGTCTCGAACTTCTTAAAAAATACCTGAGAGAATTACTCAGGGAATTCAATAAAGTAGAAAACATTATTCAGGAATTCATGGAGGACCTCGAAACAACAGCTTTGAAAGGACATCGGGTTTTAGAATGTATTCCTCGTTCAGAGTTCATTCATTCCATGCAGACTTCTTGAAGCTTTCAATAAATCCTGATTAATAATCATCATCATCGTCATGAATCAATGCAACTGAAGCACCAAGAATTGACCCCAGCTTCATTGATCCAGTTAGAAGAAATAAGAAATTAAATAAGAAGTGAAATAAAAGAGCTTCAAATCATCTAACGGCACATAACACATAACGGTGTTGATTTAAGATACCCTACACTTCACGATGGTAGCCGGTAACCATTCACAGCCATTTCTGCCATAATAATAAGTAAAAGCAGATAGAATTGAAATCAATCCAGTAACTGCAACAAAAGCCACAGTAAACTAAGTGAGTAGTTATTTGAGATTAGTTCAAATGTAGCATCAAAACCAATAACAACAACAACAACAACAAATAATACAGCACTAAACTGCGTAAATCCTTGAAGAATGACAGTTAAAAATAACAGGGACAGCAACAAGAACGTAAATAAAGGACGCTCGATACGAGGAAAAACTTCAGGATGGCAGGCAGGATGTCAGCGATACAATCTACTCAGTCTGTCGATAATGAAGTCGCGTGACGCAGCGCTGTTCGGTGGTGCTGCGCCATGAATCCGGACCGATGGAGCGCACTCAATCTCGTTTCTCTTCTTTAGTCCTCGACTCTTTTCTTTCTTTCCCTCCTTCGCAAGCTTCAATCATTTATAAAAACAAACAAAATGCTGGCAACAACAACGACCGATGCGTTTGGTTCCAATTTATTTTGCTGGCCATCAATATGCGCAGTTATCCTTGAAATTAATTGAAGCCAAATCTTAGTCGGGGTGACTGGTTGGTCAAACGACGTCAGGGTCGGTGGTCACGTCACGGGGAGGAGGAGCGGCGAGGGGGGTGACTACGAGGAGGATCGGAAGAGTGGTTGATCCTTCAAGGCTTCTGTAGGTTGTCTATTATTAAGGAATAAAGAAGAGGGTACCAGAAAATGAGGGTGTTTTATAGAAATCTAAATTCAAACTTCATAATCCTTTTAATGTCCCAGGATTAAAACCAGTGATGGAGGAACTTCAAAACTTGTTGTGGACCAGCCTCAGACTTTAGACGAGCCAGCCTCCGGATGGGTGGCTGTTTTTTTAAGCCATGATTTAACCATTTTTGTAAATTATGCTCACATTCAGCATTCATTCGACGATTCTTTTTTGTCCCCTTTTTAAGAATCTACGAAAAACGAGGACCGAAAAATTCTATTCGATTGTTTTGAACCCCAGCGAAATCCATTCATGTCCGCACTCCGCTCCCACTCCCACTCCCACTCCCCCTGCCCAGTCGATGGGGTAACTTGCTGCTCGGGGTCCAGGAAAGTGCTCGGAATGGGGTATTGAAAGAATTCCTGCTCACGTTCGAGATGTCTTATTTACGATAAAGCATCGAGATACACAAACAATTTCGTTTTTACAATATAAGTATTTCTTTTATGGCGAAAAGGGCAACGAACGGAATTATGGCCGGCATTGTAAAGGACCACGTCTAATCAAGCGGCAAAAGGAAGAGGAAGGAAGAAATCCAAAGCATGGCAGAGATTTCTTTTCATACCTACCGATAAAGCAAACAAGAAGAAAAGATACGCTCAAAGATGTGGGCGTGTATGGGAGAACAGACCCAACAACAGGCAGAAGCGAAGCGAAGTGAATGGATGCGGCCGGAACGGGGTAACCCCCCCCCCCCCCCCCTCCCCCCGCTCATTGATTGGGGGCGAGAGCGGGTTTCGCCGTAAAAAGCGGATCAAATATTTAACTTTATTTTCGTATCTATTTTTATGTCTATTTATGTGTCTGCGAGGGCGAGGGCGAGGGCGAGTGTGTCGTCGTCCATGGACACGGTTTTGCGTATTCATAACTTTATTTACGCGAGCAACAATGATAACATAATTCGAGTTCTTCTTCTACTTCCTTCTTAGCTTCCCCCTTCTTCGGCCCACAGTTTGTTGTTGCTTTTTCTAGCTTCAATTTTACCGATTTTTGTTTTCTCGTCTGTTGATTTATTCCCGTACTTTTAGTAATTTTTATTTTTCTTCTACGCCATTTTTTTGGCATTTTTAGTCTTTATTGAAGCTTAGTTAGAATCGTATAAACACCTTGTATTTTAACAATTGAATTATGAATCATGGAGCTATTATTTAATCGTAGTTTTTATATTTTTTTTTATTTCTTTTTAAAATTGGTTTTAATTATGCTAGAATCTGTGCCCCTGCCCTATTCTCTGTCCCCTCCCACTCATCATCCTTCTTTTCGGTCGTGTGTACTGTCAACATTCTTTGTTTTGGCTCCCCAAAAATTGTGGCAGCCGACTGACATTTCTTTTTTTTTTTTGCTGTATTTAATGATGTTGCTTAACTTTTGTTTGTCTTAAAAAGAAGGGAAAATTTGCTGCTCGAAGGGATGCTTATAATACATGACAACAACAACAACAACAAGGACGACGTCTCTCTGCATCGAGCCATTATTCAAAGCAATCAAACATGAGCAACATGAAATTCGCTCCGTTCGACTAACGACTCGATTCGGTCCCAATCTGGGTGCAAGCATTTAATTTACTTGTCAGGCCGCTTAAGATACTTGCAACAACAACAACAACAGCAACAACAACAACAACGAGAACAACAACAACAACAGCAACAACAACAACGACAACTACGAAGAAACAACAACGTTGACTGCCGCCCCATCGGTTTAAAATAATAAACTTTTCCATGTCAGGCGTCTCCCTCTCGCTCCCCCGCTCTCTCCCTCTCTCTCGCTCTGTCTGACTTTTCACTGGGTCGGGGGCTATGTGTTGTTAGCAAAACTTCGCAACAACAACGATATCCCAAAAAAAAGCAGGAACAGCAACAGCAACTCCAAAAAAATTACAAAAACAATTCGAATGAGAGTGAAATTAGTTGACACCCAGCTCCATGTGAAAGCTGCAGATTGCAACAGGAGCCACAGCAGCAACAACAACAACAACGACAAACACCACGATAAGAACAACAACAACAAACAACTACTTACTGACTTCTGATGCGGCTGATGTTGCTGCCGCTTTTATTTCGCTCTTCTTCTTGCTTCCGTTGTCACGCACCCTGTAAAAGTGTGTTGTTCTCAAGTCAAACTTTCGCTTTGCTGCTGCGTTTCCAGGCCCGCGGTGCTGCTGCGATGCCCACCCAGAATCCATGACAGCGTATCCTTGAAAAATGTCTGTTACAAAAGCGGGCGGCTGCTGCTGTTGTTGTTGTTGTAATTCAACTCACTTCAGACTGAAATTCAAAATTAATGAAGTGATTTTCTAACTTTTTTAACTTGTGTGCTTTTGCTGTCGTCCTTTAAAATGAGGCGTGAGAAAAAAAGGCGGTCGCATTTGTTTTGTGGCTCCTTAAAATATTTCACATGACATACAAACACGACATGCATTCATACCGTGAATATATTTTATTTAAATATCTAAAAGAATTGTTTCTAGAAACAACTGAACTGATAATAAAAACATCGATTATCGGTGTTTGTTTTTTAGCGATATTTTGCAGAATATTTCAAAGCCTGTCAATCGATAGGCTGACACCGAATCACAGAAAGCCATCGATATAATCGCTCACCACTCATAATTAAATTTAATAATTGCGAAACGTAAAGCGACGTACGTGAACGTAATGGAATCCAGCTCAGAGCAGCAACGCAACGTAATGCAACGATTTATGAGAACGAAGCGTTTTAATGTTGAATACTTAATCGAAGCCAAATAACACGAACAACAACAACAACAGATTATACTATACTATACTATACTATCCTATACTACTACAACATATCTATACACACATCTGCATCATCATTATCACTGACATCGCAAATGGTTGCTGTCGCTATCGCTGTCGCTGTCGCGTCGCGGTCGCTTCCATCATTAACAATTGCATGGAAATCCATCTGACATTCCTGATTCGATCGCTGTTGTTGTTGTTGTTGTTCGATGACCATTTTAGAGAGCGATGTCGTCCATTTTAATGGTCCACTAAACGCTGTCGTGTCACCTCATTAATTTAAAATTTACTTCATCGCATTCGATTCGATAATTATTCGGCGCGTTAATTTAAACAATCGACTTTAATTAAATTTTATTCAGGTGCATTTAAACAAACGAGTTAATAAATTATTGTTTGCGCTTGACATAAATTAGGGGCGCGGATGTCGCGGAGGAGGGTGGAGAGAAGGGGTGAGACACGGGGTGATGGCGGTTGTGGCTAATTTTTATTTGTATTACTTTTTAATCAAAACTTTAAACTTACTGTTATTTTTAATCAGTGCAAATTTAAGAAAAATGCACCACAAAGAAAATTTACTGAATTTAAAAAAGGAAAACAGGAAAAAGTCATTAAATATTTTAAAATTGTTAGCAAATTATTTCAATTTATTATTTCAATTAGTATTCGATTAATAATAGAAAGGAATATTATGTCGTATATTAAAAATATCATCAGTATTGTAAAAACTTTAGAATATTGATTTTTAAAGTTAGTCAATCAAATTTAATTATTTTATGTGTGTGTGTGGAGCATTTTGGTTTTTTGTTAATCATTGAATTCCTTATTGTCTTTAATTTAATAAAAATTGTAGTTCACACAGAATTATTCACCGACGAATAAATAATTCGTAGTTTGGCGAACGCTGGCGAATCGCAGCGACAAACGAAAAGAAAATTTATGCGATTCACAAATTAAAATGCAACTGAAAACAACTAAAAAAACAAAAAACAAACACAACAGAAATCACATCCTTGTTACACGTTTAATTAACTGAAAGTTGCGACCGCAGGACATTTTCAATGCTTGCAAAAGGATTTGACACGACTTCGAGTGTTACGAATAGTAGCAACAACAACAATGAGCATCCTCGTCACCGCATTGTTAAGAAAGTACACAACATTTTCCAAAAATTTATTATTTACGCAAAATTCACAAATTGTTTGTTTTACGGTCTGCGGCGCACATTTCGAGGGATTGTCATCGCTGATGATGACAACGACGATGATGATGACAACGACGATAATGACGATGATGAGTTCGGCGATGATTTTTGATGATTATGACACCATAGTTATAATTTTTATGGTGATGATACTAATGATGGCTATGCTAATGATAATGCTAATGGCAAGGAGAATATTGGTGATAATAACAATGATATTGGCGATGATTATGGCAACAACATCGATGATCATGATGATGCTGATCATGACAACGATCATGAGGACGATGATTTCAGCTGCTCCTCCCCTGCCCACCCTGCACTCCCCCGCCAGTCCACCTTCTTTCCAGTGCCGCTGTTCGTGTGACTCATTTAAATGATGTTGCGTCGAGTTTTAATTATTTGTGTCTGCAGGGCCACAGAAGGGTTTCTTTTTGAAAGTGGCAACATTTGCCAGTCCTAATGAAGCCGCCAGGGCGTTGCCACATGCGTTCACTTCGCAGCGGCAGCGTGACAATCAGTCGACACCCGCTGCGGGGGCGGGGCGGAGGAGGTGGGGCTGCAATTGCTTCCGTTGCTTGTTATGCGTTTCTGACGAGGGTCGATTTGTCAAAAACTCGTTTCGATTAAACCCGGGTTTAACTCACTACTCACAACACTGACTCTTGTAATTGCTGGGGCGGTATTCCGGCTGCTGTTGTTGGAATCTCCAAACTCGTGCTCACTCCAGTCACGTTAAGTCACTTGAAGTCACTGCGAATGGCTAAACTTTGATTACCTCCGCAAATCCGCCAAATCTTCTCCTCTTAAAGACTCGATGAAGTGGATGTTGAAGAGGAAATCTTCCTGGATTTTGTAATTACAATTTTTCGTTGCTACTTTGTTTTCTTTTGTGTGTTTTTTTCTGTTTTTCGTTTCTTTGTTTTTGGTCTTTCCTGCCAAGATGCTGGCCCCCTCGTTTTCGAAGCTGTCTGCTTGTATTTATTCTCCAATTTGAAAATCCAAATTAATACTCAAGAGTATATTTATCATCATGAATGCCGCCGCCGCCCCCGGCTACCCTCCTCCTCCGGCGACCCCATCGAGCAGTACCTTTATAGCCCTCTCCCCTCATGCTCGTGGTTTTATTTGCGGTCCTGTCGTATCGTCACCCCCCGACACTCCTCCGACGCTTACACTTCGGAGTTAGCGACGTATTACCCACTCTTCTGGAAAACCAGGCAAATCCTACGTTTCATTAACTCCATCGATTGCCAAACTTTGTTTTATCCAATTTTCCAAGTTGTATCTCTCACGCTCTCGCTCTCGCTCTCTCTCTCTCTCTCTCTCTCTACCTCTTCCGCTGTCGCTCTCTTTCTCTCTCAACCAAACC